>CM070095.1:932500-1317500 GCA_036178185.1 Liparis tanakae | reverse complement strand
CTAAAAACTCAGAACAACAAGAATCAAAAAAGGAACATTTCTTCAAGAAAGCCAAACTACACAAGTATAATACCATTATTATACTTATGGTATCGCGTATGTACCGTACATATATACCATACATTTATTTTCATTGATGCTCTGATGTGCACCGCTGCTGTGATTTTTGAAATCTCCCCACTATGGGACAAATAATGGAATATCCTATCATATCCTATCATATCATATCATATCATATCATATAAGTAATAGCATAACAAAGTGCCATTTAAGTGCCACTGAACTACTAATCTGTTTGTATTCAAGGTCTAGAGGGAAAAGATGTCGAGACTTTTTTCTTTCCTGAGCTGGTTCCACCGCGGAGGAGCCAGGACAGCAACAAGCTACAAGCCGGTCGCTAGATGATTATCTGTGATCTATAATGATTTCCTGATGTATGAATATTGATCAAATATCAAAGAAAATAATCCAAAGCATTGTGCATCTCTCCCTCTAAAACGACTGAGGTAGAAATATGTGTTTCCCATTTAAAAACACAGATGACGACGTGTACAGTTGACATCAGAGATTCTACTCAGGATTTTCCTCATTGAACAGTTCATATTATTCTCTTCATTCATCAACTGATTGTTGAGTCTCTAAAATCTCAGAAAACGTGCGTCGGGCGACCGTCCGGGGCGCAACATGAGGTTCAGCGTCCCGCTCAAGGACTCTTGTCCGCGGACGGGAGGCCGACCGCGTGATTAACGGGAGGCGCGCTCCTCCAGCGCGCCTCCCTCAGAGAACATGATGAAAGCAGTGATTCCTCACATTAGAGAAAAGGCTTTTTGCTTTAAAAAACAATGAACCGATTATCTAAATTGTAGACAATTATTTGCTGCCGATTGAAGAATCAATGACTTGAGTAACTCTTTGGGCTCGAATTGAAACGAACTGTTGGGTTGAGTTCCTGCAACGTGTTGACTTGTGGACTTTCACTTTCTTCCACTTGTAAATGTTCCTGTTTACTACAACTAGGGGAAATTAAGTGGAAGTTATTTGAAGTAAAGTAAGAATTATTGAAGATTTCATTTTTATAAACTTGCAAAAGAAATCAGGCCTGATAAAGGCCTGACATTTAAGTCATTTAAAATCTCAAAATATGTACCGTGTTGTGATTTGTTGAATGTTTTTTTTTGCTTTTTGCGTATACAAGTTGCATTTGCATTTATGTGTATACGTGTGTGTGTGTGTGTGTTGGACTCATTATTGTAATTATAACTTGGTAGATAGGGCGTGTCAAAGCTAATGTTATTCCAAGAAATATGTTCACTTTGGTAATTATTGCTGCCACAAATTATGCGTCACACTGTTTTTAAATCATATCTTATTCTCAAATGATGCCGTTGAGCACACATGCATTTCTTTGGCATGTTGAGCTGAAAATACCCAGAAGGACCATTAGCTAATGAACAGAAATATGATCATATCTGCATTAAAAGACAGCAGGAACCTGCGTGAGGAGAGATGCAGCGTGTGTGTGTGTGTGTGTGTGTGTGTGTGTGTGTGTGTGTGGTTGACGTGAGTCAGGTTTCGGGACGGCCTGAGCAGGGCACACCGCGTGACTCACAGACAGAACAAATTACGGTGTGCCGCCAGTGAAAAAACACCTAACTGCACCTCAGAGACAAATCCTGGCGTGCCGGGTCCAGGCCGGGTCTGTGCCTCCATGTTTCCACCTATAGCCCCAAAGGAGCGTAATGCAGGGGTTATTAAGAAGGTATAGAAGGTAGCTCGTGTGGCCTGACTCGCTCTCTAACACTCGTACATGTAGAAACACAACAGCCTGCCTGTGTTATACGAGCCGCGGAGCCGGGAACACACCCTTGGGGACAGGAATAACAGGCCACTCCGGAGCGTGAGGACATGGGAGACACAGTGGCACCACACAGGCACGATGACTCCTCAACGTCTCCTTATCTGCATCCCTGATCCTCGGCTGCTTCCCCGGCAGCTTCTGTTTGCACCGTCCACAAGTCAAGAGCAGAAGCAGAAACTTTCTTCATTCTGAATGAGTAAAGTCCACTAGAAAGCCGCTGAGGAATGGAGGGAGCCTCATATTGATAACGGATTGAAATTGACATGACAACTTAGGAAAAATGCTTTTTTATTACTCATTCATCCCCTAAATCACTCTGCACCCCCGCTCCTTTCCTCCGCTTGAGCTATTAAATCACCATCTTGACCCCGCGACCCGGGGCCGCCGCCATAAAGAGCCCCCTGTGGGCCAGAGGCCTGATTGTAACATTTGAATATGAAATGGACTTGCTTGGGCCTGGAAACAGCCCCTCGCTCCGAGACACAGGCTGACCCCCAGGAGAGAGGCCGGCCTCCGCCGCCCCGGCCCGGAGGCTCCCCTCTTCTCCCAGGATTTACTTGGACTTGAGAAGGAGGGAGAGGCCGGAGTCGGGGGTGGAGGGTGGAGGGTGGAGCGGGGTAGGGGTTGAGCGAGAGTGAGCGAGAGGAGAAAGAGAGAGGGCAGACATTTGAATAAGACAAGAAGCGATTGGTGTTTGCATGACAAAGGAGCGCGCCATCGCCCCTGATTGGTGTCACAGTGCGGCACTAAAGCCATGCAGCCCCCCCGGGGTGGGCTGATGTGTGGAGCACAGGCATGTTTATGCATCCAAGGTGTGATTCTAGGGCGGGGGCCGTTGTCAAGTTTCGGGTTAAGAGTTGTGCGCATACTCCTGAAAGGAGAAGTTTGCATTATTCCGAATTTAAATTTATAATTTTAAGTGAAAATCAAGTCCAAAATGTAACATTTTCTCTTGAAAGACTTTGCTTTAAACTTTAGGAAACATACATACAAATGTAGATGCTTTAATAGGAGGAGCATTAAAGGATACATACAGTTTGTTACCATTTAGGTTTTTGGGGTTGGCCTTTTTGATTTTACAAAGTAAATAGCTAAGAGCTGGAAATATATCTTACAAAAAGATCCAACAAGGGAGGAAACAGAAGCTTTCTGGGCTTCAGACCAACTGTAAAGCAGCCAACAGTTAACTCTGATGTTCTGAATCACTGTTTAGTGGGAAAACCAGAAGTGAATTCTCACAAAATTATGGAATAAATGGCTATTGTGTCGATAAATTGAGCACTTTAAAAAAAGAAACTGCAGAAAGTGTGATCCCTAGTACGGCTGATTATTTTACTGTTCTCACTATTCTTTCCAAATAAGTTTAGTAACCGGTGAGTTTGTTTTGAAGTTGTATGATTGTTTAACATCGTTTGCCCAATTTTACTTACATTTTGTGAAGTTAAGTTTAACTTGGGGAATATAATGTTATTAAAACTAGAAAATGGTCACAGCTCAAAAGAAAAGTTGCAAAACAATGACTTGCTGCCCCATTCCCGATACCTGAACTCCCAAACCTCCTAATTATTCCAGAGAGGTGTGAACCCCCCCCCCCCCCCCCTGGTGTGTCCGTGGAGTCGTCAGCTCTGCTGCAGGTGGACCTCCGGCTCCACCGAGTCCGGACCATCTCCCTCCTGCTGCCCCTCCTGATATCACGGTTCTTACCAATTTTGACCAGTGGATTTCCAGGACTTTTCCATGAATTTTCCATGACTTTAAACCAAATGTCAATGACCAAACTGAAATCTCGATAAAAAAACATGAACAATTTAGAACATTTTGTGTATTGAGAGCGTACGCCGGCTTATATTTTGAGCATCTTTCTTTAAAAGACATATTCATTATTTCAAACTCGGTGTGATCATGACAAATTTCCATGACTTCTCCCAAACTTTTATGATTTAAGTTTTTTTCCATGACTCCATGACTTTTCTAGGCCTGGAAATGACCTTTTTAAAATTCCATGACTTTTCCAGGTTTCCCATGAGCGTACGAACCCTGTGATATAACATATAACACTCCTCCTATGAGGAGGCTCATCCAGGGGCCATGAAGGGGATTCTTCACAGCTCCATAAGACAATTTGTTTACAATCCCCATCATGCCGGGCCCCGTGGGGAGTAGGTGTGTATAAATATAAATATTGATGCATAAAGATATCAGACGATTATCTGGGAGTGGGGAATGCGGCACAAGTGCCTAAAGTGCAAGAAGAAGTACCACAGTGGGGGGGGGGGGAAGGGAGGAAGAGGGATGAGGATGAAGGAAGCGCGAGTGAGAGTTAGCGAGGTCACACGCTCTCACTCACACACACACGCACACACACACACACACACACACACACACACACACACACACACACTGACCCCCAGCAGACAAAGCCTCCACAGGCTCATCTGGGCAGTGCTGCCGGCCCTCAGGGACACACCTCCAAGAGAGATGGACTGACTAACTCTCCATGGCAACTAATCAATAAGTGACAGAGTCAGTCAGGACTGACCCGGAGCCCAGTGCGCTCCACCTCCCCCCACGTTCCCAGGGTTACACTCCCATACAACACACACACACACACACACACACACACACACACACACACACACACACACAAACACACACATGCAGACTGGGCTACACTAAAACATAAAGTTTCATCAAACTGACGAGTTCCTCCCAGGGGAATAAATCTTTCCTCCTATGTTAGATATCTTCTTTCTTATATCTGTGGAAGTGTTTTTGTTTTAGAGTGTGTGTGTTTACAGTGGTGGGCACACACACACACACACACACACACACACACACACGTGCAGACTAGGCTACACTAAAACATAAAGTTTCATCAAACTGACGTTCCTCCTGTGTTTGGTGCCTTTAACAGATATCTTCTTTCTTAGATCTGTGCAAGTGTTTTTGTTTTGGAGTGTGTGTGTTTACAGTGGTGGGCGCTCACACACACACACACACACACACACACACACACACACACGGGTACAGGTTACTGAATGAACACGGCTCCTGACAATAGCGATATGATCAGATCACAGGACCATTGTGCGTCTGTCAATGTGTGTCGCCTCCCACTGTCCTCCACCAACACTAATCAATATCTGTGGCCTAGATGAGAGGCCTAATCTTCCTCCTTCAAACCCCTGTAAGTCTTCACCCCCCCGACTCTGCATTGTCTTGCAGCAGTCCCACATTCACTCTGCTGTCCCTAGGCAGAATACATACATCTTCACATGTACACTTGGCCCCATTTTTCCAGGCTTCCAGGACGGGTCAGAAGTGGGGTCACAACTGCGGCGTGGCAAATTAAAAGCAAGGCGCCATGCTCCAGTGTCCATAGACAAAGTGGTGTGCTCCTAGAGAAAGGCACCATCTGCAGCAGACACACTTTTACTCACTGGGTTCCTGAGCTTTACCTAACGTGCATTAACAGAACCAACAATTTGTCATTGCCCTTACAGGTTTTTCAGGAAGAGGCCTCCTAATCCAGTTTCATTCCTGCTTGTGTACTCATGTGTGTGTGCGTGTGTGGTTTTACACATCTTCCTCCATTACATGCAAAAACAAGTTTGAGGAAACCTCAGCGGTGCTCAGTGGAACAGAATCCTCAAAAGAATCTTCTTTGGATAAACTCTGAACATACAAGCCGGGCAGCGAGAAAACAAAAACAGAATCCACCCATTTCAGCTGTTTGTGTGATTTGTATTTGTTTTGTTCGGGACAAAAGAGCGGTAATCCCGTCTCATATTTGACAAGTCTCATATTCACACACACAGCTGCTGGTACAAAGTAAACACGCCTTCAGAGTCAGACACCTTAATGGATGACCCTTGAATTAAAACATAAGTCGGGATGAAGCCTGAAGCCGGCGTGTTGACGTGAGACGGTAGAGAGACGTGCCCATTCCGGATATGAACGATGAGAAGCCACATGGCAGCTAGCGTGTGTGTGTGTGTGTGTGTGTGTGTACAGTGTGTGCATAGCAACATCGTGGTCACGGTGCTTGGCGATTTCTCCTCCCCAATTTTATACGACTGACATCAGGAATACAGAAAGTCTCTACAGCTTCACCAGAAACTGAAAACGCACCTTTAGACTATATCTGGATTAAAACACAGATTATCACTTCAGTGGCTCTTAAATATCTTATTGTGGTACTTTTGTAGTTTGACTATGTTGAGGAAATGTTACTTTCTGTATTCCTGTTGTTTATACTCTAGGTTGAAATGCACTTATTGTAAGTCTCTTTGGATAAAAGCGTCTGCTAAATGACATGTAATAATGTAAAAGAAGAAGAAGAAGAAGAAGAAGAAGAAGAAGAAGAAGAAGAAGACTATATCTGGATTAAAACACAGATTTGCACTTATTGTAAGTCGCTTTGGATAAAAGCGTCTGCTAAATGACATGTAATGTCATGTAATATATAATTGTATGTATATTTTAGTTTTCCCTGACACTGTCCTCTTTACTTGTTTTCTATTTATAAACAACTTTGTGGTCGATAGACGTGAAATCAACCCGATGAAGAGTTTTGTTGTTTCATAATTTGCATTCTGTTGCTAACCTGTCAAACTTCAGGTGCATGTGCAAACGTTTGCTCTTTTGGTTTTGATTCAGTGAATTTAAAAGTGTTGACTTTCCTCCGTGTTTTGGGTCACCGGTGACAGGTGTTTCCAACATATCTTTCAGTCGAGATCTCCTGTATCAGATCAAAGCCAAAACTGAAAAAAAATAAACCTATCAGACATCTTCTTCTTTCTTTTTTTACTTCACATGTAACTTTGCACCCTCTATGAATTCTTCACACTGTCTTGTAGCAGCTTGGGCGCCCGAAAGTCTCTAAGGCCTTAATTTAACTCATTTACTTCCAACTGACACAAACACAAGCGATGGGCTGATGGGCGGATGCAGGTTCTTGAGTGGCGGCGCGCTCGCCTTTGAAGCGTTTCCCACTCTGC
This sequence comes from Liparis tanakae, assembly GCA_036178185.1. Lineage (NCBI taxonomy): Eukaryota > Metazoa > Chordata > Actinopteri > Perciformes > Liparidae > Liparis > Liparis tanakae. The sequence goes on along the minus strand of CM070095.1, from coordinate 1,310,642 downwards.
ATTCCTTGTGGTTGTGTAAGGCATGGCGATCCAACCACAGCTATCATTAATGAGCCATTTGCATCACGGAACAAGTCTGTCGGTGCTCACATGCGTTCAGACAGGGAGCGGAACATCGGGGCTGTACTTGAAAGAGCAGAGAGGTAAAGAAATAATAAAAAATGTAATGTCGAATGTGATTTCCTGGTGTCTGTGGTGAGTGCTGTCAGTGAATTAGTGAGTGGGAGGGTGAATGGAGGGGATGAGAGGACGGGGCAGAGGGGTGGCTCTCAGTGGGTCAGCCCAGAAGCCCTGACCCCAGGAGGATTTGATGCCATTTTCCCACGCAGGGAGTCGACCTGAGAGGAGCTCGTTAACAACATCTGCCCCAGTTCAGGGAGATTAACCCCCAACCCCAACCCCCGTACCTCTACACACACACACACACACACACACACATACATACACACCGCTCTGTTGTCAACCTCACTACCTCACACGGGTCCCACCGCTCTGGACGGGCCACTCTGGGCCCCTCCAGGCTCATCTCCGGCCTCCTGGAGATCCCAGCCACAGCCAATCAATACAGTCTGACCGTGCAGTCCCTAACCATCGTCCCCGTGCTCCTCCGTTACACTCAAACTATGCCGTGAGCGGCGACGTCTCCACTGCACATCAGAGGAGGCTCCAGATTTGACTTTGCCATTACGTGGAACACACGGGTGTTTGCTCAGAGGGTGTGTTCCCGCTGGAAGTCGCCCATCCAGTCGGGCCGGCGCGTCGGCGACGTCACGGACGTCAGTCAGATTCGCGAAGAGAGTTTTCCACTCATCACGCTGACGTCTGCGGAGACGCTCAGAACCCGCCGCTGTTGTCTTTGACGCCGCTCGCATCTACTCCCACTGAACATGCAGCGGGCAGGACGTGTTCTGACATAATAAGAGGAGACGCATGTGAAAAACAGGATGGACTGAAACGCGGCCCGGAGCCCTGCATGCGCTGCACACATGCATAGGTGCTCGTAGACACACGCACCGGCAGAATCCACTGGGAATCCGCTGAATCCGTGTTCTACAGGGCTATAATTAGGTTAGTTTTTGGAGAGGGGGTTAAACAAACAGGGGCTGTGAGGTCATAGGCAGATGGAAGTGGGATATGCCTGCACTTGCTGAGTGGGCACAGAGCTCCACATGACAGGAGAGAGGCCCTCCGGGCGCTCAGCAGGGGAAAGGGGATGGGGCCGGGGGGGCGAGTAGGGGGGGGGGATGGCCTCACCGCCGGAACATGCAAACACAACCGATAGCCGTGAAGGGTCCATCCACACACCTTTCCTCCAACAAAGAGTTTCACTCCTACATCACGCCACGTTATGCTAATCCCAGAAAAGGTGGCGTTGCAGGTGAAAGCCACGCCGATGGTACCCGATGTCAGAGTTTGATAAATGCCTAAAAACAATCAAGCCGGCCGTGCCCCCGGTAAACACATCTGACACGGAGGAGCAGGAAGAGAAAAGCCGCTTAATCGCAAAAAAACGAGTTGGAAAGTGTGATTAGGTGACGGGAGGCCGCTGGCACGCTAGAGTGACTTAAGACCCTGTCAGTGAATGCAGGGAGGTCTGGATAATCTTTCCCTCCACAAAGGTGCGTGGGACTAATCCAAGCCGCTGTGCTGAGCCGTGGATCAGGTCCTCCAGGGAGTGTGGGAAGGCCAGCGGGACGGCCCCTGCTCTCGGCCCTCTTGGTGGCCGGAGCTCATTTATCCGGAGGTCCGCTGCAGCAGCAGCAGGCCGCTCCATTCTTCCACACACCTTTGTGTTATTAGTGTTTGCCCCGATCAGAGTTGTTGAGGGCTATTAAGTTATTGAATGTGATGCAATTTCAGGACGATTTGTTGAGCGAAAAAATGCAATCCGTATAGATTATCGCTGAATTTAAACAGAACCAACTCGGAGGTGGAGGAAAGTCTCACTGCGCCCACCAGAAAGTGTATGAACGACAAAAAGAGAGAAACTCTGGTCAACAGTGCTAAATACTAAATACTAATATTAAGTTGAAGTAATTTATCGTTTTATTTCTATGCCAAACAAAGTCAGAAATTGTATTTGGCGCATCAGCACCGACAGGAAGTCACTTCACACAACTTTTCAAAACAAGTAGAGGAGCATATTATGATGGGTATGCAATAATAGATTAATATGTTTTTTATTTATTCATTGGTGGGGTAACAACCACTTTTAAATGTCAAGCGATCATACCATTCATTTGATGTGTGTTATTTGTCGTGATTCTTAAATTCATTTTTTGTTTAAAGGTGGAAATGTTCAAACTGGTTGCTTGTGATAAAATGTGAAGAGCATTGAAACTGACTGGAGCAACAATGTGATGAGAACCTGTGGAATTAAATAATCAGCAAATAAATACTGAACTCAGTCAACTTGGCAACGGTGAAGTGTATCAAAAGAAAAACGAAATTTATTTTCACCAACCATAAATAAAGACGTATTTCAAAATAAGGGAGAAAAGATTACGACCGCCCTAATTATTTTAGTGTTGTAAATTCCAAATAAATAATCACCTGAAAGCTAAAACCAATAGGACTAAGAATGATGTAATATTAGTATATTTAAAAGACAGTTTAAAACCCCATACACACATTACAATGTGTAAAGGCTTGTAAAGGAACTGGAATATCATTAAATTGATTGATTTTTATAAGCTTATCATTGAAAACAACAGATTGTGTTTGAAGAGCCTGACACCTCTAAATTAATCTCTTAATCAAACAAAGACACATTTCCGAACCTAAAATCAGTCACAAAAGACAGAGTCATGAATCATGTTTCGTACAAATTTATTCAGCATTTAAGAATAGAGGATGGTCTTAAAATATGTAGAAACGTCAGTTTAAATAAACATTTTTGTTCATGATAATGAGTAAACATGACACTGGCAAAACCATCACAAAAAATAACATTTTACAAAAACAAAATTTTAAACATTTTTCACGTGACAAAACATCGGGTTCACAAGCTAAAAAGAAAACAAAAAATCTTACTATAAATAAAACTTGCGTTTGCGACCCGCACAGTCTTAACATTTCTTTTTAACCTAGGTCAAGAGGGGGGGGGGGGGGGAGGAAATAAAGAGAGACTACAAAATTTGGACACAGTCGAGACATTCTACAAATTAAGTGTAAACATTTGTTAACCAACTTTCCATCCAGCTTTTCTGAAATACACCAGCCTCTCTTAATGAGGCCACATGCCTTTTCATAGAGAGAAAATATGGCATTAATTAAAATATAGAAGTCCAATTCTTCTACATAAGTTGATTGCTTATACTTGTGCTAAAAAGCCTCTTGCAATGCAATTTACTCTGGTGGGCTCAACGCTGAGTTGTCGGTCCATTTCAAATGCATTTAAAATGGAAAACTCAAGAGATGTTGAGATCAGATAGTTTTTGAACAAACAAAAAACTGTTGAACGTTGTTGTTTCTTTAGCAACCAAAAAGTTCAAGTATCCGAAGTACTTTATTTTATTTATGTTTTAAAGTTTGAAGTCTTTTCTTTGCGCGGCTCTCAGATGTGGGTGAGAGGTAGCGTCCCATTGACGCCAGTCCCTGCGCTCTGGTAGTGCGGATGGACGCTGTGTAACCGGCTGCTCTGCAGGGAGGAATGCTCCGCGCTTTCTCCGCCGGGAGGCAGGTACATGCTGATCATGTCCCTCAGGTCCCCCAAACACGCCCGCTGAGAGTGGGACGTGATGGCCGGCGGCGGTGAGCTGGGCTCGGTCTTGCACACGGACGCCATGGAGCTGAGTCCCATGGCGCTGCTGGTCTGCTGCGTGTACGCCGGAGACATGCTGTACGAGGAAGCCGCGTTCATGTAGCTCTGCGCCGAGGACATCATCGGGTACTGGAGCCCTGCCATCTCGTACCGGTGCATCTGCTGAATCTGGGGGCTGTTCATGCTGTGATGCTGCGGGTAGGCCAGCTGGTCCTGCATGAGGGAGTACGCACTGTTCGTCCACCCGTTCATGTGCGCGTAACCGTCCATCCGCTGCCCCACCGACACAGAGTTGTTGACGGCGTTGGCTCCTGGCGCCAACAGACCCCCGGGCAAAGAATACTTGTCTTTCTTGAGGAGAGTCTTGGTCTTCCTGCGGGGACGGTATTTATAATCCGGATGCTCCTTCATGTGCATAGCGCGCAGACGCTTGGCCTCGTCGATGAATGGCCTCTTTTCAGCGTCGGTCAGGAGTTTCCAGTCAGCACCAAGCCTCTTGCTGATTTCAGAGTTGTGCATTTTGGGGTTCTCTTGAGCCATCTTCCTCCGCTGTCCCCGGGACCAGACCATGAAGGCGTTCATCGGCCGCTTCACCCGCTCCTGGTCGTTGGCGCTGCCGTTCTTCGCGCCCGGCGCAGAGCCCGAGTTGGACTGCGGGAGCGGGCTCTTGAGCTCGGTTTCCATCATGTTATACATTTAGGCGGCTTTAAGTGATCACTCACAGGCACAAACAAAAAAAAAGTTCACAAAGCAGCACCAAAAGTCAAAGAGGTAGAAGTACTGACCAGTCTCACAAGATGGGGAAAAAAGTTGTGTCCAAAGAGGCAAGTGTGTCTGCAGGTGCTTCTGGTTTCTCTCCGCTCAAAGCTGCTCTGTCCCCCACGGCTCTCAAACTGAAGTCTGCGAAGTTGTTCGCCAAGCTCTTGTGTTAATAGGCCTAGTGGCCGGACCATGTGATGTGGATTGACAGCGTGACAATGAGAGGCAGGCGACCAATCAGAGCGCAGCTCCCCCACATCCACCGCTAACCAACCCGCGCACACAGCGCCGTGTTTTGGTCAGAGGAGGAGGGAGAGGTAAAGTTTTAAAACAGCAGCGCAGATCAACAACCTGGTGACAAAGTGTTTTACATTCACTACCTGTATAAAGAAGACGATACGGGGAAAGCTGCCGGTTTATTTAGGCGTTTAACGGGTGTCGTCGGATCAAATTACATCTAAAGTAGTTCTACATGCCTAAAAAGTTCTCAGTAATGTCTATGTGGGCTCAAACGAAAAAAGGTATAAGCATATAAGACAAAGTATTCATGAATCTGTTTACTGCAGCGAATCAAACCTCTGAACGGATCAATGTCAATAAATTAATACAGAGACGAATCCCAACAGGCCAAAACGCACCGGAATGAGTGCAAATACTTCAAGTAAAAGGTTTATCAGTAAAGTAATAACTTGTGCCCGTGGCAGAGAAACAAATCCTTTCATCTGCACCTGCTGTCGTTGTTGCTATAATCACAATTTAACACAAAATATTGCCAACATCTAAACCCCTCAGTTTTGTTTCAGTGATTTTGGAGCTGTCAAAACTCACAATAGACTGATATAATGTTTGTTTTTCCCTCATTAGAACTTTTTTTAACACCTGCTCTAAAAAGGTTTTCTTCAGTCTTATTCCTTAAAACCACAAGGAGGTAACAGAGGGGCTGACGTAATTATATATAATTACGTCAGCCCCTCTGTTATAATAAAACTCATGAGGTGGAATTTCGTGTACATTCAATAATATTGAACAGACGGCTAATGACCACTGGAATAAATACAATAAAAGTATTTTTTAAAAACGATGAGGCTTAATAATAAGAATCGTATTACCTGTTGAATTACCAACACGTGCTGAGCTCAAATAGAAGAGCAAAACTCGGTCTCAAATTAAATGAATGGCACGTTTCTGCCGCGGCGAGGGAGCCACGGCGCAAAACTCTAATACATCAACGACCTCTTGTGGAGGCGGCCGGCGCTCCTTCTCCTCCCGGAGGAGAACTTTAGTCCAGGACTCCGCGTGCGAGGGGCTGCTCGCCACGCTGCGCCGTGCCAGTGCCACTGTTTGGCGACTTGTTTTCTCTCCGCAGTGTTATTAAAATGATTAGCGCGGAGTGGCCTCCTCATTTGCACGTGTGTCCTCACAAACGACCTGAACCGCGGCTGAAAACCGATCGCTCAACGGGGCAAAGCTCACACCTGCTAATGACTGAGGGAGCGTCGCCCATCGAACACGACTATTAGCACCTCGGTATGGAGACGAGCTCCGCGGGGATCCTGCTGCTATGCGCATTTTAGAGCGGTGCGCCTCCCGCAGCTCTCCAAGCTAAAAAGTACGCCGAGCGCATTTCATTATGGATGCAGAAACCTGGAGGAGCGCAGAGTATAGTTTATTTTTTTATTTGTTTTAATGCATCACCGTCGGAGAGAGAACATATCTCAATGCAAAAAACACTCTGAGCATATCAGATGTAATGGTTAATGTAGCTGCTCATATTAAATTATCAATGAACTTTATTTATGAAATTTCAATCCGCATTTTTTTTAAACAAAAGTATATTAAATAATTTATCGCATTTTTTATATTGGTTAAATCAACACTGACTCAAGAACAGGATTTTGGAAGAAGAAAATATGCCTTTTTAAATAAGACTGGCACACATGATGTGTTCTCTACAGGCAGGGAAAGCCCACATGTCCCTCAGCCATATTGCAGTAAATCAGCTGAAAAGAGACATCACTTCATGAATTTAATTTTCCCGTTCAATGGGGCGTTACAAACACACCGAGAGCAATAAAACTAACGTCCAATTAGCAGCCATCTATTCTCAGGGACCAGTTATTTGTTTATCTGGGCAAATCTCAATACTGATCCGCTTGTAATCTTCTTATGGAAATTGACCAGTAGCAGACAGAGAGAGAGAAAACACCAGGAGTAACCCGGAGTTTGGTAATGAGGGCCTCTGTGCAGCTAATTTCCTAATTAAGGAACGGAGGACCACCAGCACAGTCTGCTCCGATTCAGACTCAACAAGCATGACAGCCCGAAGAGGCTCTCAGGGCGCGCGGCGGCGGATCCTGTTGAATGTTGGGAAATGTGTGCACGTCCGGATGGGAGATTACAACCACGAATAGATGATTAAAGTTCATCATAAAAGGGATGCACCGTGCATGTCGGGTTTTTTCGCTTTAAACACACATTTTTGAGCATAAATTAGTTGTATTTTCGATTTTTTTGTGTGACAGTAAATATGTATCAGATAATCAATAGTGAATATTGTGTTTACATATCACATGCATGTTGATACAGCACTAAATATGATGGCTCAAAGTGACAGGTATCACAGAACATTAAAGAAAAGTTATAATTCAGGATTTTGGGCCTAGAAAAAAGAACAAACTAAAACGTAAGATATATTTGCGGAGAGCTTTAGGGGAATTAAAATCCATTCAGGTCAACACAAAACCCCATTAATCCCACCTTTGAGAACTGTGGAGCTCCCCGCGTGTCCGCGCGCTTTGCTGCCTGTCAACACACCATTTGAATTAATGACGGACAAAATGCGCTGAACTTTATTATCATATAAGAGCCGCGAGCTGCGCGTCCGCCATTCAGCCGCACAAGAGTCACTGATAATAGCGTGTAATGGATTGCCTTTTTATTGTTATAGCCTACGTTGACACGGCTTTTGTTTTTATATTATTCTTGACAATTACCAAATCGGACATCATTTTTTTAATAATCGAAAGTCGCATCTAAAACCCACAATAAACAACGTTATTGTTACGTGTCCACTTTAAACCCCGCGACCTGCAGAATCAATAACTTTTTTTTTTGTTTCAGCTCAATGACTGCGGACAAGGCCTTTGAGAAACAGTAATTAACAAAGAATGGGTTTTCAATTACAGTCACAATGGAGACTGCCTCATTAAGATTTGCATGATTTTTGGACCAGGAATGCAAATGAAGATGCAATTTACGCACGGTCTGCTGTTCCTATTGTGCCGGCGTGAATGGATGCGTCCTCCCAGTTCAACACAGGTACAATAATATTCACGGGTCATTTAAAGGAATAAAAGTGATGCTATTATCACCTCTTTATTTCACAAAGCCATGAAGGCTCGTTTCTGGACGGTAATTTGACTTATTTGATCCATACGAGACGAAAATAGCTTAAAATGTGTAATGTCTAATGTGGTTAATGCAGAAGCATGGCCGAGGAAACGTTTATCAGTCCATTTTATTTATTTATTTTCTAGTTTTAACAGACATGTTTATTGTCTTTAATCAGTTCATTCATGTCTTAACATCTAACACATAAATCATAAGGCTTCTACAACATGAGTTTTTATTCCTGCATGCATGGTGTGGATAATTCACACATGCGTGTGTCTAGCAACAGGTATTATACATCTAATTCATATGATTACATCTAACATGGCATATCAGGAAAAGGAGCTTCAGCTAATGAGGTTTTGGTTTATCTCGTTACATTGACAAAATAAAAGACTTCTCATACAAATTATATATTTTAGATTGAAAACGTCTCTTCTATACAATCTTTCTTTTGGAAACAAGCAATACATTCATATTTTGTAAGCAATTTATATATTTTTGAGACCATAAAACAATTCCACCCATCTACGACAAATTACATGACCTTCTTAATATATTGAGGAATTTAACATTAATATGTACGACAAAAAGAAAACCTTGAAATGAATAGTTGGTTGAAAATGGTGTTTGGACTTGTGTGTATAGCTCCTTATATCCACTGTGCATCAGGGCAAAATAAACAGAGGCCAATGATCCTAAAGAGAAACATGATTTCCTGAAGCACTGCTCCGTCTCATAACAATAATAACAGAGCGGTTGTATACATGAAGCTCCAGGCATCACGAGAGAGAGTGCAGAGGAGGATGAGGCCGATCAGAACACTCACCACATGTCGGGATGCAACCCCGATCGGCTCTCAGTCTGAAGCAGAGGAAGTTCAGTCATAGGCGGAGGGAGTGTCACTCAAACCTTGAAAAAAGAAGCACAACACACACTCAGAGAAAAGATGCATCGATTTTCAGGAGAGCGCTATAGTGGAGTGTTACAAGTCTGCAGGAGGGGACTAATGGAGAACGCTGCATTCTTGCCTCCACTGGAGTGATTTGTGTTTTCCCCGCGGTGGCTGGAAGCCATATTTCCGCCACCTTGTTGCTGGAATATAACCGTCTTACTTATTGACCTTGGCTTGTAACACAACATGCAAAAAGCTGTTTGTCTCCTGTAGCTGCGCCTGAAGAATGCTTCAAACTTTAGCCTCTTTTTCTCCCCGGCAGGCCAAGCATGTCCTTCCTCATTATGTTGTTGTGAGAGCGAGGCCAAGGCTGCCGACACAGCCCCGGTGTAATCTCTTTAACCCGCCGCTGTCACGAGGAGACAAGGCGTGACCACCCGGCGCTCGGCTCCATCTCACTTAGCCACGGGAATAGTTGTTCCCTTCATCACCTCGCGGGCTTTGGGTTGTAGCCGCTTATCATTTAGGGATGCACATTTCAAAACATATTTGATCAAGTACGCTCGACACATAAGTGCATGCAAAATTGCCCAGCAGTGCACACACACACACACACACACACACACACACACACACAGCCGGGGTTAATCATTGTTACAAGACCACTTATTTTAATCTTGTGCAGCAGTGTGCAGTTAGGAATTCATATACTCACTGACCCTTGGAGTTCCTGTAATTGACACGAGCATTTCTCGCTGCGGTTATTGACTAATGAAGCTCAAAGCAAATGAAACTATATCACAGGAGAGGACATTGCTGGAGGCATTTAAAATGAACACACAATGATTATTAGCTCCTTGGAGTCATTTCTTATAGACAAAGACTCCTTACGTTTACTTAGTAGATTAGGAGGAACACTCATATTAAAACATTTGGTATATGATGCGTTAAATGAAAAATAAAATACTAAATTACGGTGAATTATAAGCTCTCGTCCATTGAAAGCTAATTTCAATTCAGTTTAAATTAGGCAGAAAATTTCAATAAATATGGTTTTGCTTCTGAGCCACTGGGCGAGGCTGGACTAAGCCATGCAGAGTGCAACGTGATCACTTCTGTGTTTGCTCAGGAACAAAGTCGGGGCCTAAACTTCCTCAGCTCGGCTCACTCGAACCTCTAATCGGTGAAATCTTCCCGTTTAGAGAGACAACTTATTACGACTCATTGGCTGGTTTCAGAAGGAGAAGCACTCTTAATAATACCAGATTCTGTAAACCTGCAACAAAGAAGAATGTAGTTTAAATTAAGCCTCCGGATTTTTGTATGAAGCATTAAGCATTAAAGTTCTGATGGTCTGTCACAAGCTGCCTGCTGCTGTGAATGCCATTATCAAGCATCTCCATATGATGGTCATTTTAAATACTGTTATTGCCTGCCTGGCTAATTACCAGACTCATTATTTTTCGTGTATCTTTTGAATCATTGCCATGTTCAGTTTTTTTCCAAAAACAATGGAAACTTTCTCAGTTTTTTGTTTGGAAGAAAGTGCTGAATCGTCAATTTTTGCTTTGCGCCGTGCCCAAGCGAGCAGCCTTCTTTTGTTTTAGCCATAATTGAGATCCCACTAATCTAGCTTCTTTAAAAAAAAAAAAAAACAGTCTCTTTGTCAAGCCTCCATTAGCTTAAGATAATATTGTGAGAATGCACAATTAATGTGCAGTGTAATTTAATTAATTAAATACACCCAATGTTGTAATATGATTAATGCCACCAAGTTGTTATCTGCATTCTCCTCCAAAATGAATATGTAACAGCGATACAGCGCTGAGCATTAATTGAAGAAAATGGGGCTTTTAAGAACCCCAAACTAGGTTAGGTAATTACAAGAGGTAATTTATTAGACCGTAAAAAAAAGAAACAAACATGCATAAATTGATATATAAATCACGAGTACCATTGTGTGTAATCTGGCTGTGATTTGGGAGAAAATGACAAATCTTTGTGGCATGCAGAGCACTTGATAAAGCAGATAGTGGTCATAAATTTAGTCCCAGCCAAGGTCTCATTAAAGGAAGCATCATTTAATTAAGAGTTAGCCATCGACCTCCAAATATATTAATTACCTTGAGCATGCCGAGATGAGTGTGGCGATTATTGCGTATTTCATTAGAGTTGGTCTTGTGGGAGAAGAGCAAACTGAGGTGGGAAGCTGACTGTGTTGACAAGATAATGGATGAGGTGGTCGGAGATGAATTTGGTCACCTTGCCTTGGAGCCCAGAGGAGGTGAGCCAGAGGACAGCACTGGTCCTCAACAAGGTACAGGTGCGTCTCCAGGAGGTTTACTGGGGCATTTAGAGCTTCTAGGTGTATGAAAAAGTATCACGCATGATGTATACCGCAAAAAAACTATTATGATATGAGGAATATCTGACGATGAGAGCATGTGAAGTTGTTAGAGCCGGTTCAGGATACAGAATCAACAATATAGAGTTGGTGTTTAGTGTGACAAACAAATCTCCAAAACAAATATAGTCACATGACATGCTGTAGTGGCTTTTGTGACATTAATATGGGATATTAAATATGAAATATAAAAATATCAAATGAGATGATTTGACTGAACTAAAAACTGTATATATTCCTACTCTATAGTGTCTTACCTCTGCCTCTATAACCTTGGAAATGGGTGTACAAAAGAATATTATCTTTTTTAAAAAGGTTTTAAAAATAAATAAAAATGAGAGTAAAAATCCTTATTGTGCTTAATTCTTAGGAACTAAGAGCTTCTGCATCGGGTCTCAGCGGCTCATGCACTGATGCTCTACCTCTACTTTTAGCTTATTATCGACTTTCGCTTTAACAAACACAGCTAACAAAGAAAAAAATGAAAGAAAAAAAAGATAACAAAAAAGTTCACTGTGGTAATCCAACTATTTGCACACACACACTCTCACACACACACACACACACACACACACACACACACAGAGTGGAGTGCAGAGGTGACGGCTCATTGCCCCACAGACTGATCTGTCGATGAAACATTCGAGATGTTTCCACCTCGCTCCTCTCCTGGCTGACAGCAGGACAAAGAGCATAAGCTACTATTATCTGGACGCACGCCCTCCCTGCTGTCATCTTCCTCTTCACTCACACCAACATAGACGCACACGCCTCGCGCAAAAACACCGAGCTCAGCGTAAAGTCGCAGGTGCAGCCGGGCAGCCCGAGACGGGACGCGCGTCGGTATTCTAGGGGGTCTTGAACCGTGTGAAAGGGCCAACATGTCTGTCGGCTGTACGCGAATAAAAGAAGTGTAGCGTGACTCCAGTTCAGGTTTCCTGAGGATGTGACGGTACTTTAGAAACAACACGGAAGAGTTAACACCTCAAACTTTTCCTTTCCTCTGAGTGACATCCACAGCAACAGGTGACATGACTTCTGTTTCAAAGGAAATGATTTCCTCAGGTAGAAATGTCTGTATGAATACATTTGGAACAGAGGCGCACCACAAAGCTCCCTGCACCACCCCCCCCCCTCCCCCATCTCTCTCTTTACTAACCTCCTCCCACTCTTGGCCAGAAAATTGAGGACACTCACCGAGGACCGCCTGGTCCCACGGCGGCCGCCGCTTCCCGATCCCTCCTCTGTGGGACACACCTTCAGCAGCTGGCCGTCAGCGGGGCCAGGAGAGGAGGAGCGGAGGAAGATAACGTGGCGTCCGCCGCCCAGAGCCGCGGCCCAGACTCCTCCAGCGCCGGCCATTCAGGCGGCGGCGGTGGGGCCGCTCCCCGTGTCAAGAGACGTGTAGAGAGGCAGCCGGGCAGCGCTCACTGCGGCGGAGCGCTCCCTGCTCTGGGACCCATCTCATTCAGCCAAGATTGCTTCATACAAAAGTTGACAATGCACCAGTGAAAGCCATTGTTGATATTCAACATTTTTTAAATAGCTGAGCAGAATAGACAACATGGCAGGCGGCAAAACTTGGCAAGGGAAACTGACCTGGAGCTTCCCCGGTTTGAAAAGGGTGGCCACGCCGGGTGAGAGGAGAGAGGGCTGTTGTGTTAAAAAACATGAAAAAGGAAGAGGGAGAGCGTGAAAGAGCTTAAAAAACAAAACCTCTCCCATCCCGAGAGGAGAGAGAGGAGCACAATGCCGTCAGTGCAGCAGGAGGACGATCGCCTCACACGATCACGAGCGTATCGACGTTACCGAGGACGACGGAACATTACATTACATCACATCACATGTCATTTAGTAGACGCTTTTATCCAAAGAGACTTACAATAAGTGCATTTCAACCTAGAGAACAAACTAAGAACAACAAGAATACAGAAAGTAACATTTCCTCAACATAGTCAAACTACTAAAGTACCACAATAAGAGATATTCAAGTGCTACTAAAGTACCATAATAAGACATTTAAGAGCCACTGAAGTGCTAATCTGTGTTTTAATCCATATATAGTCTTCTTCTTCTTCTTCTTCTTCTTCTTCTTTTACATCACATGTCATGTAGCCGACGCTTTTATCCAAAGAGACTTACAATAAGTGCATTTCAACCTAGAGTACAAACTAAGAACAACAACAATACAGAAAGTAACATTTCCTCAACATAGTCAAACTACTAAAGTACCACAATAAGATATTCAAGTGCTACTAAAGTGATAGTCTGTGTTTAATCCAGATATAGTCTAAAGGTGCGTTTTCAGTTTCCGGTGAAGATGTAGAGACTTCCTGCTGTCCTGATGTCAGAGGGGAGCTGGCTCCACCAATCAGGAGCCAGGACAGCAAACAGTCTGATGTAGTGAGATGAGCTCGAGGTGACGGAGTCACGAGTCGGTCGGCTGTTGCCGAGCGGAACGAGGAAACCAAAGCAATCACATCCATTTAACAACAGGATATACATGTCTGACTCTTTAACTGAAGTAGCTCAAACCGCACTACGCTCCAGTCGAGTTGTTACTCAATAAACCCGAGAGCCGCGTGTCAAAGCGACTATTCAGAGCCAACAGTTAACACAAAGTCAAACGTGTAATCCTGCGTTGCTCGGCTGCCGTCCAGAGGAATGTCCTCCATCGGGTCGTCTAATGTAACGATGACGACGCCGCCGCCCGGCGCCGTTAACGGTGTTCGCCTTCCGTCATCGTCAAGGTGACAGGCGTGCAGATTGATATGGATATTTAAGAAGCCTGTAAGCTTCCATATGTCAGAGCACCACAGGGCGGCTCGTGCCTCAGAAGCTATCAAAACATCTCACGTATAGCGTGTGTGTGTGTGTGTGTGTGTGTGTGTGTGTGTGTGTGTGTGTGTGTGTGTGTGTGTGTGTGTGTGTGTGTGTGTGTGTGTGTGTGTGTGTGTGTGTGTGTGTGTGTTAGCCCTGAGGCAGCTATCTTAGTGGGAACACAAGTAGGACGGAGGGCCTGAGTGAGTAACGCGCTCTTTAACCCCCCGAAGGAAACAGCTGTTCTACCCAGAGAGTCCCCATCCAGCGCCACACACACCTCACACAGCGCCACACACACCTCTCACAGCGCCACACACACCTCTCACAGCGCCACACACACTTCTCACAGCACCACACACACCTCACACAGCGCCACACACACCTCTCACAGCGCCACACACACCTCTCACAGCGCCACACACACTTCTCACAGCACCACACACACTTCTCACAGCACCACACACACACTTCTCACAGCGCCACACACACACCTCTCTCACAGCCACACACTTCTCACAGCACCACACACACCTTCCACAGCACCACACACACTTCTCACAGCGCCACACACACCTCTCACAGCACCACACACACCTCTCACAGCGCCACACACACTTCTCACAGCACCACACACACTTCTCACAGCGCCACACACACCTCTCACAGCGCCACACACACCTCTCACAGCACCACACACACCTCTCACAGCGCCACACACACTTCTCACAGCGCCACACACACCTCTCACAGCGCCACACACACTTCTCACAGCACCACACACACTTCTCACAGCACCACACACACCTCTCACAGCACCACACACACCTCTCACAGCACCACACACACCTCTCACAGCACCACACACACCTCTCACAGCACCACACACACCTCTCACGCCACACACACCTCTCCAGCGCCACACACACCTCTCACAGCGCCACACACACCTCTCACAGCACCACACACTTCTCACAGCACCACACACACCTCTCACAGCACCACACACACTTCTCACAGCACCACACACACTTCTCACAGCACCACACACTTCTCACAGCACCACACACCTCTCACACACAGCCACACACACCTCTCACAGCGCCACACACACTCTCACAGCCCACACACCTCTCACAGCACCACACACACTTCTCACAGCACCACACACACTTCTCACAGCACCACACACTTCTCACAGCACCACACACACCTCTCACAGCACCACACACACTTCTCACAGCACCACACACACCTCTCACAGCACCACACACACTTCTCACAGCACCACACACTTCTCACAGCACCACACACACCACACACAGCACCACACACACCACACACAGCGCCACACACACCTCTCCACAGTACTGTACACTCACAGTGATGCAAGTGCACTTCCCTGCTGCAGAAAGCTACGCAATTATTATTTTGTACTCCACGTTTGCAATAAATTAGACAAACACAACTGGAACTAAAGCAACGAGCAGCCATTAAACCCCGGAGGGTTCAGCTGAGATCCCTTTGAAAGGCTGGAGCCTTTTGGGGTAAATTGTAGCGTTGCTTACGCAATGTGCCCCAATGCTAAAACATAGAACAACAATTAGAAAAGAATGAACCACTTTCAACCTTTTTCTAAATATAAATACGTAGTAAAGTGTTTAAGTTGTAACTCGTTCCTCTGCCACAAACTGAGCGTACACATTCAATGGTGAACAAATACAGAAACATCCCGAAACACGACTGTCAAAGCAAATATTAAAATGTGTTTCATGTCATATGGGCTATAACTAACTTATAAGCAAATGCATGTTCATCTAGTCGTAGACAAAGATGACACTAATGCACAGAGTTGATTACATACTTTACAACATACAGATTTCTCTCTTATTAAAGAGAAATCACAAAGATATGTTTGCATTTATCTGTTTATCAGCTGACTGCACAAACTAAACCTATTAATCATTTTCTTTAGCTGAAGTCAGAAACATGTTAGAGTTAAAATAACACTTTAAATAAATGTAGGAACCGTAACCATAACTTGAAAGTTCATTATTTGGGCTCAACTTCCTCATAAACAAATGAAAAGAGCTCCAGTGAGTCTTGCTCTGCTCTGTGTGTGCGGGTGTGTGTGTGTATGTGTGTGTGTGCGCGTGTGTGTGTGTGTGTGTGTGTGTGCGTGTGTGTGTGTGTGTGTGAGTGTGTGTGATAAGGCAGCGCACAGTGAAATCGGACCGGCCCGGCCCTTTGACATGAGCAGGTTTGGAGTTGGAGATGTGTAATTACACTGAGCAGGGAGAAATTACAGCCCTGAGAATGAAGGCAGGGCCCACATAATCGTATAGGTGTGTCAGTATACCTGGCTGCAGGACAGGTAGAGGAACAGGCAAAGAGAGAGAGGGAGAGAGAGAGAGGTAGAGAGGGAGAGAGAGAGGGAGAGAGAGAGAGAGAGAGAGAGAGACAGAGAGAGAGACAGAGGGGAAACCTGTGGCGTCTTTACTGGAAGTCCACGTCAGCACTACCCATCACACTCTATTAGCTGCCATCAAAGCTCTAATTTTGCTCTAGCATTACACCCCCCCCCCCCCAACCCCCTCCCCCCCCTGCTGATCTCGATGGCGCAGCCTGGTGGGAAAACGACATTCAATCCGCTGTCCGCCCCATTCAGGCCAAATTGGCAAATGACAGCTTCTCCACCTCTCAGATTTCTGAAAAGTGAAAGGTACCACGCCACCCTCCGTTTGAGCCTCCAGAAGCTGTTGGCGGGGGAAGGAAGGTGGGGGGGGGGGGGGGGGGGGTGAGGCCGAGGAGGTGGACCAAGGTGGGTTAACAGCCTCCCTCGTCCTGCTCGGGGGAGACGGCGCTGGACGGAGAACACAGAGAGGAGAGAGAGCAGGACGCCGACTCGGCAGATCAAAAGAACTTCCCAGAGACCAGCGGGGAAAGTTGACCTCCATCCCCGGATCACGCACTGCACCCCCACACACACACACAGGGGAATACAGCGTTCGCCCCCATGGAGGTCAACAGCAGCGAGAGGGCGGCACGTTGCATCAGAGAGACCAGCTCCCACAGCCCGGCTCCAGATACACGAAAAAACACACATTATGCAGAAATAAACCCCAAACACAACAAGCTGTGACATGTTTTCTCTGATAAGCTGCATAAGACACACACAAAAAGAACTCCCCCCCCCCCAAAAAAAAAAAATACATGCAGCAGTGGCCGACACACATGCACACACAACACGGTCCTTTATCAGCGTCTCACAAAGACACACGGGGAAAGGACACAGAACATATTGTGTCAGACACTAACCGGCCGCCCGGCTGAATGGTACTCTTACTGCTAATTAAGTGCTAATGGCAGTTCCCCCTGCAGAGAATACTAATTAATGCCCCATTCTCCGGCGGCTGAGCGTGTACTCCAGCGCGGCCTAATGAGGAGAGCCAGGTACGTCTTCTCCCAGGCTGCTGGGTTAATAAGCAGCGCAGTGGGGTCTGAGGGGAGAGCGCCCTACTAGGGGGCTGCTTCCTGCTCCCTAATCTCAACAACCCCCCCCCCCCCCCCCCCCCAGAACACCCACAATGAGGCAATGAATGGATTTGTCCCATAAACTCGGGAAAAAAAGGCAGCTTGTGTGTCTGCACCCATAAAAGTTTCGGTGTCTGTATGAATGTTACATTAATACGAAGAGAACTCTGGATTTGGGGAATATGCGACAAACAAAACAACCTGCACGCCTGCAGAAAGAGATATATTTAATCTTCATTCAGGCAAACATATGTGGGAAGATGTGGGATAAGTGTGTTCATATTTCACAGGGAAATGTATACAACTATTGTATGCATACTATTTGTAGTCAGCGATGAAAAAGTATAAAAGTACTTAGAAAACAGTTTCTTTAAAAAAAAGAAAGAAGATTATTGACAGCGAGTACCACTTCCCATTGGATGTCTTCCTCTGCGTCTTCTTACAGAATGACGAAAAAACTGCTGATGTCTCTCATAAAAAAACAACTTCTATTCTATATAGTTTGCAACAGGAAAAATAAATAAACACATTACCTGTTTGGATGCAGAAAGCCTGGGAATCAGATTCAAAGTGCGGAAGAATGAATGGACGTGCGAGCGTGCGGGTGTGCGTGCACGAGCGTAAACATAGATTGAGGACGCTATTGGAATTACCTGAGTGAGATAATGGTGGTGCATTAGATTAACTTTCAGTTCTTAAATGCAACACATTTAAGCAATCTTGTCCCCCAAAAACATGTCAGTGTCTGAAAGGCCTCCCTCCCGCTATCAGGAGCCTCTGGTCCCCCACGCTGATGCAGCTGGCAAGGCGCTACCTCGCCAGTCAAAACGCAGCGCCAGATCTAGTTATAAAATAATTGAATTTTCATATCAGAGGGGACCAGAGTCCCAGCAGACAATAGGACTGCTGAGTCCTCTCTGATATTGGCTCAGGCCCTTTGCCATGCGCATGAAATCAGTATGTTAATGTTCCAGGGTTTTCTTTTTTTAAGGGCACTTGTGCTCTCGCAATGTACGACCGATGCGGTTTCAAAAAAAAATTGCAACTATTGATAAGTAGGCAGCCAGCAACCCCCTCGACCCCTCCTCCCGCCCAGCATGCCCACCCCCGCCTCCCCCCAGCCCGCCGAGGCTGCAGACGTTCTCGCGCCCCCATCCTCCACCCATTATTAAAATTGTAATTTATTTTTCTAAATCAGAATGACAGCTTGCTTTCTTTTCTCTGCAGCAGGCGGTGAATCACCGAGCTTTAATTACTTTCGTAACTTCGCTGACCCTGTGAGCGCGCGGCTCTGCCAGAGAAAATGGGACCTCCAACAAAGGCCCTCCGCAGCCACCGCCGCCTTCGGTTCACACAAAGTGCGGGCGCAAAATTTATCAAACTAGGGATTTTATAAGATTTTGTTAACATTTCACCTCCTATCTTTTTCACACCCCCGCTCGCAGCAGCTCTGCACTCCCCGCCTCCTGAAGAAACTCAGCGCACCGAACAACCTCGCTGCAACTCTCCCGCTTCCCTCCTCGGCGCCGCTCGTGTTGACGCAGCGAGGCCTCCCCGGGTCAGAGGGGTCGGAGGTCACACTATCATTAGCGACCCCCTCATATCCAGGCCGCGGCCTCGGCTGCAGGGAGACAGGCAGCGCGGGGGGGGGGGGGGGCACAAAGCACAGATCAACAGGGATGAGCGCAACATTTGATCACTTCACAGATCTCTGGCCTGCACACATCAGGGTCAAGCTTCATTCAGACTCCATCTCGCAGATACGCTCGGCCTTTAATGGCCGCCGCTCATCCCCTCAAAGGAGTCGCCTCGGCGTTTAAAAGCATCCCTGAAGCCGTCACGTGGATCACGGCCGTGACAACGATGTGTGCGCGAGGCGAGCGCGAGTGGACGTGTGAACAGGAAGAAGGTTTAAGACGTGGCCCTCCTCCGCTTTGTTGCCACAAAGTTCAGGCGTGTTTCTCGTTCGCCGGCAGATCCCCGTCTGCTCCGCATTCCTCCTGCCGACGGACTTATTAGAGAAGCTAATGTGTTGTAATCCCCGCTATCGCGCTCACCTTCTCCCTGGCACAGCTCTGTTTTGGGCTGTGCCACTGCGTGAACCGGGGGTGCGCAGGCCCGGTTGGTCTTTTGCTGACTGTCTGATAATTGAATGAGCGATTATCCCTCCCATTAATAGACAATGATACAGAAAGCAGTGCCATATGTACGGAATATTAATGAGTGGCTGCAGCGGCCTAGATAAGAGAAGCGCCATGCAATTGCTGTAATAGGGGTTAAAACAATTTGCCCCCCACCACCCTATCCCTCCACACACACACACACACACACACACACACACTTTCCAGTGAGCTAATCCTCCATCCTCTCACCAGCTAAGCAGGCAGCCACCGACCAGCAGCCCCCCGTGGCCTGGACTTGTGCTTGGCGCTGACCTCGCTGCTGCCAAGGCCGAGCCGCCATTGTGCCAGAGTGCGAGCCGGGGTCACTCCAC
This sequence comes from Liparis tanakae, assembly GCA_036178185.1. Lineage (NCBI taxonomy): Eukaryota > Metazoa > Chordata > Actinopteri > Perciformes > Liparidae > Liparis > Liparis tanakae. The sequence goes on along the minus strand of CM070095.1, from coordinate 1,290,583 downwards.
AACTGAATGTCATGCTAATGATGGGAAGCAGCGGGTGTTTAGTATTTATGTTATGAGACATTTTGCACCAGGGAGCTGGAACCGCATGAAGCCGTTACGATTTTGTTCCCATGAAACTCACAGCTCTCGTATTATTTTGGGGGTTTTCTAGCTTTGATTTCCTGCTGAATCCGTCTTCATCTTCCGTGTGTTTTCCTTATATTCAGGAAAAGGATGAACGAGCCCACAGAGCCATGAGGCCTATCCTGCCATCACCTCCATGGCATTTCTCTAAAAGGTTGCAGAGAGTCATGCAGGTGAGACAGTTGGGCCACACTTCTGTGTGAATCACCGTGCCAATCAATATCTAACATCTATTAGCATTGGAAAGCAATATTTCCCCTTTTACCTTGCAATAATTGTGCTTAATGCTGTGAAGTACACCTCATCATAGGTCTGACGGCAAAAGAAAGGCCAGTTACCATGGCGACTGTGAAAGCCATTGGTTTCCTTTTCAGCAGAATAATGAACTTCTCTCCTCCGTGTGTCACTCTTCCACTCCACTCTCAGCCTCTTCGATTAAATTGGAGTCCACGTGTCCTTGAAATCCCTCGTCTCTGCCTTACAATTTGACAAACAACAGAGGAAAGGAAAGAAACGCAGAAAAAATGTTCAAGGCTCAACAAATGCATCGCTTTAGGCCGAGGCGTGGGTGTAGCTAACGATCAATAGTGTATTTAAAATTAGATTTACTGACAGAAATATGTTCTCACAATTAAAAGCAAACATTTCTAGTTCAGTTCACATTTTATATTTTAATTTGATGGAACATTTTAAATTGTCCTTGACTGTATTGAGATTATAATGATTTAATTTTCTCTTAGAAAACTCTCATTTCAAATAGCTGTAACAAGGAGGCTTGAACAGTCCACATGTTTAAGGTTATTTATAAATCAGCTACAATTGCTGTTATTTTTATTTGTTTAGGTGTGTCAATACTTACAGGATAAGATATGTACTAATGATGGACGCAAGGAGCTGCCTTCCTTTAGTCGGAAACGCGCTATACTCATAGACATGGTATTTTTTTCTAAACATTTCGATCATACTTTTTTATTTTTTTATTTCTTTAACCGTGTTTTTCATGCCGTGAATCCAATCTTTGATCGCGCTCGCTATCCAGCGCGTCCTTGAGCACCGACGTGCTCCTGCCCGAGGACACCGAGTGTCGTGTTCGGTGATGTCTGCAAGCTGCAAGATTCACGGAAAAACACGGGGGGAAAGTATTGTAACTAACTCAAGTAAACATGGAGAATAGAGGCACACAGATCTAAATAAGTCCATCAAATCTTTCTCTTTTTTATCGAAACCTCTGCAACTGTTGAGACGTTTCAGAGAATAAACTAAAATACCCCGTGGCGCATTGTGTGGATATTGTTACCATTTGACGTATGCTCATTAAAATAAAGGCGTGTATTCAACTACTGCAAAAATTATAAGAATTTATAAGTATTTCTAATAAAAGCAAAAAAAATGTCATTCCGTTTTCGATAAGTTGTTTTCTGGTGCAATATTAGTTAAATATGTTTAAATGCATTAATCCTACTGCTTTGTCACAATTAAAGCGACAGCCGCAATAATTGAGATGAAATATCTCCATCTTAAAATTAAAAATGAACGTATACCTCCATTAACCAGTCTCAGTGTCACTTCTGTTATATAGACTGTAAACGGCAGACTCGGCAATGTAATGCTTCTAATGCGTTTTCCCAAAGTACCAACACACAGTACACTAATACGTCAATTACAGCCTGGTGGGTAAATGCCCTGGTTGTTGTCTTACAGGCGTCAAGAGGGGCCATGGTGACATACAACCATGACTTCTTCTACACAATCTTAAAATGTAACAAAAGAAAGCATGACAGCAAACGAAAAGCACACAGGATCCGTTTAAAATGACATTAAAGTGAAGTTCATCTCCAATGTTTCACTTTGCAATATGTGCTCATTAAACCAATTTCTCATTATCTTAAAACATGCTGCAGTTTCAGGGGAACACAGTTTCTTCGGATTCATAGAGCAATGTTTCGAACAAGACCATAAGATGCACTCACTTATATATATATATATATATATATATATATATATATATATATATATATATATATATATATATATATATATATTGTCAGCATGACGTCATAATAATTAGTTATTTAGATGAATTTGACGGTTGAGATAAGCATCTCTAAATCACAGAATAGCAATCAGGTGGCAAATAAACATCAACTTACTGCATAAACTCAGCCTGATGCGTCTTTGTGTGTCTGAGTGGTTATTAAACTGTTTCACTAGATCTTTCTGAGCTGCACAGCATTCACCGTGAAAAAACATGAAAAATCACCAAAAGATGTAATTTAGCTAAACTCTATTCTATTCAACCCACATCTTATTCCTCTTTTAAGGATAAATTCAAGACCACCACACTTCCATCAAAGGGCAGCAAGCAGGTCAACAATACAAACTGAAAGGATGCAATTTGCCCAGAGAGATCATTCACCCTCTCTGTTGCACAATGCACCCAACAGATCACGTGGGTTATTATTCTGCAAGTGACAAACGAACTAAATGCTTTGCAATTACAGGATTTATCTGCTTTCCTGTGTGTTGTAATTAGATTCTCCCTCCCCTTTGACCCTCTCTCCACTGTGTTGACACCTGCTTTGCACGTGCACCACAGACACGTCCTGCTCGGTGTCGCGGTGAACACGTGCTCAGAAGCTGCTGCAGAGGCGATCAGCCACAAAATAAAAGTGCCTGTCCAGAAACGTTTGCTTCCACCAAAGAGAGCGTGCACGAGCTCTCACGTTGGCCTCTGCTCCAGGACTGTTAGGTTATACATGCGAAATACTTCCCAATCACACGCGGACAGAGCGTTTGCTCAGCAGCTCTGCAGCGTTGAAGGCACGAGCATCTTACCTCGTTTATGTCCTTATGCGTGCTCCCTTCCTCGGGCCTCGTGCTGTGCCTGTCAGGCAGCGCTGAGGGCCCAAACACCCACAGAGCGCTGCACGCACGAACATAAGCTTTCTGTAAGAACTTGTTTTTGTTTTATTCACCTGCATACAGTTTTAGAGCTGATTTAGTTGAGCCAGCTGAGTCGGTGAGCTCCCTGACCTGCGGCTGAGTGCAACGTCCTGTCACCGTGTCACCGCGGGGGGGCGCTCACGAGCTGGCATCACGGGAGTCCGGCGGAGTGACGCAGAGGTCAGAGGTTGAATGGGGCCCACGGAGCTGTCTCCTGAGCAAACAGTTTGAAACCTTGGATTCATTTGGGGTTTGGACAATGAGATCACGTGTCAAATTAGCAACTTGTTGTCACTGTTATCAGTTTCACTTTAACAAAGAGCCGTGTGTAGAGGCCTGCTGGTGGAAGTTAACATGGAAAGAGTTTGCAGCTAAAGTCTGTCAAAATAACTCTAAATGACCAGCAGCGTTGGTTATCTGCTTGTAATCTATCTATATGTTTGTATATTATTGACAATGGAGTAATATTTCCAAACAACCATAACCCTTTTTATTTATACTATTATTATTATTGTTATTATTATTATTATTATTATTATTATTATTATTATTATTATTATTATTATTATTATTATAAGTCTTAAGATCCCTACTGGGTACCAATGTACTCCGGTTATTGTTCTATTAGTTATTTTATACATGATAAATGTTCTCTTTGAATGGTTACAAAATTAAATTGGACAGACCTAACATTACTTTAAAGTCATGTTAAATATATATAGACCTATAAGAACTATTATTATTAAAGTGTATTTTTAGCTGTTTATTTATTTTATATAACTTTGATTTAACCAGATGAGTCAATTGAGAACCACTTATCATTTACAATATATGTGGGCAAAAGGGCAGCAACAGGAGCTGTGAATGTAAAGCACTGGAACACTCATATCAAATGTAGACGTTGCTTTTTATCATTTAAAAGTAATTCAGTCAAAATAATCATGTGGGAAAAGAAATCCATGTTTTGGGGAATACGCAATGCTCTTTATCTATAGATTTATAATGAAAAATACCGTTGTTGTGTAAGACACATACTTTGCTTTCATTTCCCAAGCGCCCTACCTACTTGAACCCCAGCAAGTGGAGCTCGCTTCTGGCTGAACACGACTTGGACATGTTGCACAAATGTCAGAATTCATCACTTGACATCACACTTTTCATGAGAAATTGTAGCTTAATGGTACCGTGGGTGATTTCTCACTTGCATTACGTGACATACAGTAAACACCAGTTACTCATGATGTAACACTTTATGATACAAAAACATCTTTGTGTTCGTACTTAATATCACAAGAAGAAGAATACACACTGAGCTGTGTGAATCCATCGGCTCCAGCATGGAGGGTGGAGGGACGGATGCTCTGTCGTTTTTAGTCAAACTTTCCAACACTGCTTTCACATCTGGCCAAACCATCCAGGAGGTTAACCTACATTTCTGATAGAAAAAGGGGTTTTAGGTTCCAAGTATCAATCCCAAAGGTAAAAGGGTAATACGGAAAAAGTCTGAGGCGTGGGTGGTTTGACGATATCGCTCTTCTCCATCACAGCCGAGCAAAAGACAGCTGTGAAAGTCGAAGGACAAAAACAGCTGCACATGGCTCTCTGCAGACAGGAAGGATGAGCCTCATAATCGCCTCATTTCTGACCCAATAGATCGGCTATGACCTGGAATGTTTGGATCAATGATCTGATTGATGACAACAATCCACTGACTAAATATTCTATGGATTATTTGATGCACCATCGACCGCCAGCGTCAAACTCATTTACCCAAGAGGCTCAGATTCTGTTGCAATACTTAGAAAGCAAAGCTATTCTTCTGCATCGGCACCAAAGGAGAACGGTACACATCAGTTTATATACTTTCTATTTTGACTTAAGTTTGCTGTAATGTACACTTTGTGATCTTCCCCTTTTTATTTGACAAATTTAGGATTCTCAAGGAAGTGAGGGGAATCAAAACACGGTCTTTATACCTGTTGAACACATGTCATTAAAATAATTTCATCTAAACCTGGTCTCAGTGCAACAGCAAACACAATTACAGGTGCATGTGCTATTATAACTGGTAGCTTAGCCTGGAGCAGACATCTTTAACCCTCCTGTTACCTTTGGGGTCAATTTGACCCCATTCAATGTTTAACGTCTCTAAAAGAATGATTGACATCATTTTCTTTGCTTCAAATTTCATGACTTTTCCTGATTTATTTGGGGAAAACTGGAAAAACCTAAAATTCACATTATATTTTTTCACTGTCCTGTACACAACTTATATAATTTTTTATATATATATATATTTAAAGGGCTATTTAGGTAGTCAACAAACACATATGAAGTGACACTTAAACTTAGGAAACAATATTAATTAGAATAATTTTTTGGAGGTTTTAATTGCTGGGATCAAATTGACCCCGAGGGTAAAAGATGTTAGTACATTTTAAGGTAACAGGAGGGTTAATGCATGTTAATTACTTTAGAACTCTGCAATAGATTTCCCACTATCTCTTACAATCTTCACTGGCGGGGTTCTTGTAGACCAGCGCGATGTCGCGGCGGTCGCTCGGCTGCGGCCGCGCCCGCTCCGCTCTCTGGCTGCTGGTCGTCGGCCTGTTCCCCGTCAGAACAGACATCATTTTGGACCGGTAGTGATCTCCAGCCAGGAAATACAGAACCGGGTCGATGCAGCTGTTGATGCTCGCCAGCGGCCGGGTGATCTTGTACGTGAAGTTGACGATGTTGAGGAACTCGCAGTTCAGGTCCAACACGCGGGAGGTGTAGTAGAGCGTCCGGGTGACGTGAAACGGGACGAAGCTCACGGCGAACACCACCAGCACCACGATGATGAGCTTGATGGACTTCTGGCGCGAGGCGGCGCCCTGCTGGCCGGCAGACAGCCCCCCTCTGGGCCGGCACAGGGTCCGCGCCATCAAGCAGTAGCACACCACGATGACCAGGAAGGGGACGCCGAACAGGAGCACCATGACCACGGAGCTGTAGTCCACGTACTCCTCGAAGGCCTCCTGGCTGGTGGTGTCGTGGCACAGGGTGTCGTTGTCCCGCCTGGAGGTGGTGACGAAGATGAGGTTGGGCACCAGGCACACGCTCACCACGGCCCACACCATGCCGCACACCAGGTGGGCGTGGCGGGGCTTCACCGTGGTCAGCGCCCTGATGGGGTGGCAGATGCCCAGGTAGCGGTGCACGCTGATGCAGGTGAGGAAGAGGATGCTGCAGTAGAGGTTGGCGTAGAAGAGGAAGCGCACTATCTTGCAGGCGGCCACTCCGAAAGGCCAGTGGCTGCGGTTGGCGTAGTAGTAGATGAGGGTGGGCAGCGAGAGCACGTACAGGAAGTCGGACAGGGCGAGGTGGAACATGAAGACGGCGCTGGGGTTCCACGGGCGCATCTTCCAGAACAACCACAGCGCGGTGGCGTTGAGCACCAGGCCCACCACGAACACCAGGCTGTACGACACGGGCAGCAGGATGTACTTGAACTCCTCGTCAAAGCGGCAACTGGAGTTGAAGACGGAGATGAAGGTCGTGGACTGGTTGCGCTCACCGGGGCTGCTGATGACCGTTTCCATGGTGATGCAACTTCTCGCTGACGCACTCTCAAGCCAGCAGGTGACCAAACCTGTAAAAGAAGAAGAAACACTGAGATGTGAAGAAGTTTAGATTGTTTTAGAAATAACTAGAATGGGCACTCGGTAGAGCGCATACCTTTGCATATCACAAGATTGAATTATGAACAATTTGGCACTAGTTTCACGCAAATCGGATGCCAATTAATCGAGATATCGCAAATTTACGGTTTTCACCTTTTCGTGACCTTGACCTTGACCTTTGACCCAATCACTCCCAAAAACTAATCGATTGTTCCTTGGGTCATGACCAATCATCCCACCAAGTTTCATAAGAATCGGCTCAGTTTTGTCTGATTTAGACGAATAACTGACGGACGGACGGACATATTCACAAACGCCGGCGAAAACATTACCTTCTGCATTTTCAATACAAAGGTAAAAAACACACTGTTGAGCTGAATCTGAGGGCCTAGGTATGTGAGACTACATTTCCCAGAGTGCAGCAGCAGCAGCAATCAGTGTTGCTTATTAGGAGCACCTGTGGAGATGCTCTGATGCATTTGCAAAGACAGCAGCAGAGAGGACGCTTCAGGTCGCTCCACGGGTCGACCCAAAGACGGCAACGGGGAAATGATTTGTTTAATTTCATGGTGTTTAAAAATGATGATTTGGTGTTAAAAGAATATCTCATTTTGAGTTTGGTAAAAATTAAAAGTAAAAATGTTTAAGTAAAATGTTTAATTTAAAATGTAATGTATGTTCTGTTTTGAAGGTTACAACCTAATTTACTGGCTAAAGTTACTGGAAGGACCACTCAACGAACAAAAGAAAAATAAAAGAGATTGAGTCAGAAATTCGAGTTGTCTTCACGTCCTTTGGAAGCGGTGAACAGGAGCTGGACTTGACACACACTTAGGTTAACTTAAAAAAATGAAAAGATTAGTCGATTAACAGAAGAGTCCATTGACACCAAGTGAATCTGCAATTACACAAAATCATAATCCTCAGATTCCTGCTCTTCTGTTTCATATCATTATAAACTGAATCTCTTTGGGTTTCAGACTGTCAGTTGGACAAATGGGAAATGTCACCTTGGGATAAGGAAATGAAGAAGTTTCACTTGAATCCTTTTGTAGAACAAATGATTAATCAAAGACTGAGTCACACGTTCACAGTCCTGTGGTCTGTGTTTAACGGTGTGGAAGCGTCCGGATCCTTTACTTCAGTAGTTTGATGAAAGTAGTGCCACAGTGTCAACATGTGTGTTCTTACGTTCGTCCTGAACAAGAGTTGTATCAGAAATATATACTTAAAGTTCCAAAAAGTAAAACTAATCAGTGATGAATACAATACATATTATACTATTGGTTTATTAAGGCGTATGTGCTCACGGTGGAGATATCTTACAGCTTCTGTACATAGCATTGTAGCATTATATACTGTAAGTCACTTAAAGAAAAAGAAAAAGACCTCTTAAACCGTTGCACTGTTTGTTTTGTACTGCACTGTTGTTGTTGTTGTTGTTGTGTCATGTTTTGTCTTGTTTTGTGTTGTAAAGTACAATCTATGTAACACACTGATACACTTTACCAAGTAAAAATCCTTGTTTGTGCAAACCTACTTGGCCAATAAAACCGATTGTGATTGTAACTGCTATATGTACTGTTGAATAATGGTTCATTATAGTAACGATGCACTACGTAGCTTTAAAAGGAATGTGCAGTAAAAAGTCGGCTAAACTGTTTCACTCGGACAGAAAGAGGAGCAGAGGAAGAAATCCTCCCGTCGTGACGCGCACGAGAGGAATCTCTGCAGCTCAATCCCCGTCCTCCTCCTCCGTCACACGGACATCCAACGTGCGCGCGACCCTGCGGCTACTCACCCCAGACCGGACTCTATAGGCACGGCGCCGGTGAGCGGCTCCCGGTCCCGTCGGCCCGACCTTCCCGCCGCGCTCCGGTGCAGCTCCGCTCACTCCGGGCGGCGCGCGTCACACGCGCACGAGCAGTCGCGTTGCGGTGCAGTTGTGTTGGGGGAGTCCATGGCGGCGCAGACCGGCAGCCCTGAGCCGGAGGACTGGAATGGGAAGTGTCACCGCCGAGGGGGCAGCCGCCCTCAGGGGGAGGCTCAGTTACACATTAACACCGAGCGCCACAGGAGCGCGGTGCAATAACACCACACACTTTGAATACTTCTCTACTGCGAACTGATGAAGAACCAAGATCCAAGATTCAAGATATTGTAATGTCATGTGGACATATAACAAGTTATTTGTACAATGTCAAGCTTATATTGCTGGGTCCTCCAAACTAAACAAAATGACAAGGTAAGAGAGAAAGAAATACAAATAAGTCACAGTTTACAAATAAGTCACAAAATATTGCACAAGAATAAGGCACACAAATTACAATATTGCACAGATAGTGTATAAATAGTGTATAAAGTGCACTATGCATTGCTGCGATTGTACAGTGTTTGTTGCATGACGTCACAGCAGTAGCCGTTCAGTTCAGTGTGTGTGTGTGTGTGTGTGTGTGTGTGCGTGTGTGTGTGTGGGTGTGTGTGTGTGTGCGTGCGTGAGCTGTTCACCAGCCTGATGGCCTGCGGGTAGAAACTGTTTGTTAGCCTTGATGTTCTGGACTTTTGGCTCCTGTAGCGTCTGCCTGATGGCAGGAGCGAGAAGAGCCTGTGCTGGGGGTGTTATTGAGAGCTCTCTTACTCTCAATAACTAATAAACTAAGACTTGTACATGTATACATTATGTATTGTTATATTCATATTAAGTAATAAGTGTGTTTTTTCCACCGTTGGTATGATGTGTCTTGTTGCCCCATAAGAAGCAACAGCATCCTGCGTTTACTGAGCATCACCCACAGTTCATAGGTTGTTTCTGTACTTCGAAGAAGAAGCTTTCTTGTAAGACGCGATGTCCGCTGTGGATGTGTGACGTCATCACTATTGTTCAACCTCAACCGTTCAATTCAATTCAATTCAATTTATTGTGTAAAGCCCATTCTCACAGATTACACATTTTCCTCAGAGGGCTTTACAGTCTGTACACATAGACATCCCTGTCCCAGGACCTCACACCGGATCAGGAACAACTCCCAGATCACCCTGGAAACTGTTCAAGGCAAGAAGATGTAAACTCTAAAGGACCCTCTGTTCGACCATTGAACACCTTGACCTCCTCTCATATGTGCAGAGACCTGACTCCAGGTCTGCGACAACATAAATGAAGCATGATCAAGTAAAATCATGTCATCAAAACAACAGGAATAACAAAGGAGCAACAGCTGTTCAGCAACACGAGTCATTCACAGAAAAAGTACAGATACCACGATGGTGGTACAAGATATTTAAAAACCGGATCAATAAAAACCTTCATGAGACATAAACAAATCGGAAAATCCAACCAATTAGGCACCAAAACCAATCCCCAGATCTGTGTATATCAACACTTCTCTCTTAAAGGGCCAGTATGCCCACTCAGCATCTGGCCAGAGACCATCCACTGAAAGAACCTCCTCATGCAGGATGTGGTGAATGGTAAATGGACCTTATATGCACAGCGCTTTGTCATTATCTTATCGACCACTCAAAGGGCTTTACGACACAAGCCAGCACACACACACACACACACACACACACACACACACACACACACACACACACACACACACACACACATACATACATACATACATTCATAAACTGGTGGCAGAGGCTACAAAGTGTCACCTGCTAAACCTTCACACAGAGATGTGGGGTTCAGCATCTTGCCCAAGGACACTTTGACATGTAGACTTCAGGGACCAGGGTTCAAACCAACGATATATATATATATATATATATTATTTTGTATTTTATTTTGTATTTTATATTTCACTTGTATAATTTATGCACAGTCATTTTCTTTCTTTCTTATATTTATATTTTATTCTTGTGTGTTTAGTTTATTGGCGCTACTGTGTCCACAAATTTCCCCTTGGGGATTAATAAAGTATATTTATATTCTATTCTATTCTATTCTAACTGCACTGACAGAGCTGTGAAGAAGGAATCTGACGGTCTTTGTCGCGTCCTTATGGCGGCGCAATGGGGATGAGCGAGAGTGATCTCCATGACGACCCTTAACGGCACTCAATGGTGAAATGTTATAGAAGTTAATATTTGCACAGCTGTACAGTAGTCCATACAGCGGTTATACAAGGCGGGATGCTATCTCCACAGGTGCATCCCTTCAGTGATCTGTGTCATCTCCGGCTTTGCTTTCAGATTCACGTGATACGGCGTGACGTTATAAAACCTGATCATAAACAGATACAGTGAGGTGAGACGAGGCGGTCGCTTAATAAGTTACTAAAAGCTCAAGTTTGATTGACCCACTCCGATAGCCCAAAGGCTATAAACACATTTGGTTGAAATGACATTGAGATAGACAATAGAAGGAACTCATGACAAAGACATCTACATGTTAAAGGCTACATCAGGGCAGCGTTTGGAAGACCATTTAATATACACTTTTAGGGATTTTTATGTTTCAAATCTTCTTAGATAAAGTGAGGATGTGTGTGTAGCAGTCCGTGTACGGTTTGGGTTTCCGTGGTAATGGATGTCTGGAATGTGAGTGGGCCACTGACAAAGCATGTTCCCCCATAACCAAATCAAAGGGCAGTGTCGGTTTGTTTTACAGAGAAAACAGAAGCAGTTGTGCTCAGAGTTTATCTGGTTTCCTGGTTAGTTTCTGAAATTCCATACTAACATGCTATTTTTCAGAATTGTCTGCATATTTCTATTTTTGAAAATCTTATGAAAATCTTTAATACAGCCCTTTTTTGTATAATACTGCCAATATACTGCAACCCGTTGTTCAGTGGGCCAGTGACCTCCTTTCCGCATCCGACATCTATTCAAAAGAAAATCTTGCAGATTGACACCTTGAATCAGATTATTAACTGATTCACTTTTTTTGATGTAATCCCTTTCCATTCTAACATGTGTTTTGACGATTATTTCTTCCCTTTGACGTTTGACCTTCACCGCGCAGAACGACACACGCAGGAGACTTTACTTTACGTGCGCGCTGCCTCGTCTCAACCAGGTTGCTTAGTTCATTATGTGTCTTTGAAAAGGGAGCGTGGAAGAAGTCAGAGCCATTTAAATTAAACTCTTGACAAGACGGATGCAATTTTATACATTCTCATTTTCCAATGAAGGAGTCGGATGTGTAATTTTAAGACTTATGACAAGGTTATTTAAAACATGACTACTTTGACATCTGGAGGGGATCTTTAGATAAAAATAAAATGTGTTTACTAACACTGTCAATCTTTAGCTGAGCTAACAAATACAGCTTTCACGTGTTTGTTCGTGCACTCGGCCATCATGTCCGTCACCCTGTGTATTCAAATATAAGTTCTAATCATAGTTATGGAAGTTGTTTATCGCTGGAGAAGCATCGATTCTTACTCAGTCATCGAGACTAAGGAAATATTCCTAAAGCGCTTTCCGACAAGAAGCTGAAAAACAAGAACAGCTTCACTTGTTGCAACTTGATACACATGATTGTGTGTGACTAAACCCAGCTAGTAACACAACATGTGCTGCTGCCTGCATGAAGACGAGCCTCATCTATCAGCTACGGATATGCAAAGTACAGGGTTCGTACACATGTTGACCAGTGGAATTCCAGGACTTTTCCAGGACTTTTCCAGGACTTTAAACCAGATTTCCATGACCAAACTGAAATTTCGGTGTGTACATGACTTTCTGAAAATGTGGTATTCAAACAATGAGAATTACCAAGCATACAATATACCTTAAATGAACCAAATGAGAGACAATAGTTTGATTAAACGAATAAACATTACTTTACATGTTTACTCTTAGAAACACTTATATAAATGTTTATTCTTTTAATCAAATTAATCAATTATCCTGTATGTGCAAATCTATTTGGACTAGGCGTACGCCGGCTTATATTTTGAGTGTCTTCCTTTCAAAAACATATGAATTATTTTAAACTCAACGTAAATTAACAATGATTATAACACATTTCCATGACTTTTCCCAAACTTTTGTGATTTAAGTTTTTTCCATGACTTTTCCAGGCCTGGAAATGACTATTTTAAAATTCCATGACTTTTCCAGGTTTTCCATGAGCGTACGAACCCTGAAAGTATTGTCGCAAATAATTGCTCCATGAATTCCATTGTTTTTGTAAAGTGTTGTTGCATCTCTGGTGAAACTAACTCTCTCCTCTCGCCACCCAAAGGTGCTGCAGTTCTAGACCTTTAGGAAGGCTGCGCCTCAGTTAGGGGACGACAATCAGCTCCGAGCTGCATGGCAGGCTGACGGGAGCAAACAGAACTCAAAAGGGATTTCTCTGCTTCCAGCGGCTCGGCAGGAGGAAACAACACCGATTGCTGTGTGACAGTAAAGACGTTCTTTATGCTCTTTTACAAAAGGTTGCATAAAACATGCACAGTGGACATCGGTACTGATTAAGTGACACGATGGGAACATTATGAGACAGTGAACAAAATGAGATACGGCAGGTCCTTCTATACCAAATGTACAGACGCTGTTTTCCGGTAGATATGTACAGCTATGGATTGTACGCTCCATAGGTTTAATAGTGGGCTTTTACAAGCTCAGATCCAGGCTCAATACTAGCAGAGTAATGGAAAGCACACAGTAGAAGGGATGAAGGGGAACAGTAAACAGACCTGAAGTGAACACTGGAAATTGAAGGACTATATTTTTATAGTCATTTAAAATTCATTAAAACTAAATCAATGAGACCTTGATACCGTAATCAATATTTGTATATTTGTCCATAATTGCGGATACAAATCAAGGTTCTCCATTCATACCGCCCACCGCTCTCATTATCCGTCAAGATGAATAGAGGAATAAAGCCGACGCTGCCTCGAGTTCTTCCTGCGCCACGTTCCCTTCGCCGTGTGGACACAGACAGACTTTTGTTACGGTATTGACCGAGTGGACGAGGAGACGGCAGGGCTGCAGGAGAGTCCAGCAGAGGAGATTGATATCCAATCGGTCAGTCCTCCTCTCAGGTCTCTCAGCTCACAGTTCCTCCAGTCGGAGCTGAGCGGACTACGAGGCTTTCATCTGAGAGTCAGGTCCAGTTGCTGGGCAGGTTCTCCAGGATCCTGCGTCGGTGCGACGGGTTGGTCACCCCTGAGGCTCGCAGATCCTCCTCAGTGATGCCGCTGTAGAACAGAGGAACATTATTTAGTAGTTGGTAAAGTTTTCAACAACATACACTGTCTATATATATATATATTATTTTATTTACAGTGTCTATATATATATATATATATATATATATATATATATATATATATATATATATATTATTTAATTTGACATTGCTGTATTTACATATATGTTGTATATATATATATATATATATATATATATATATATATATATTAATTTTTATATTTCACTTTGTATACTTTATGCACAGTCACTTTCTTTCTTTCTTATATTTATATTTTATTGTGTTTAGTTTATTGGTGCTACTGTGTCAACTAATTTCCCCTTAGGTATTAATAAAGTATATTTCTATTTTATTCTATTCTCTATACGGTCTGTACATCTTTGCAGGCACTCCTCGTCCCAATGTTTTTTTTTATTTTTAGCATCATTTTTGTCTGGATTTATTTTAAACTGACATTATGTTTGAAACAGCAGGCTCAGGAACAGCTTCTTCACACACACACACACACACACACACACACACACACACACACACACACACACACACACACACACACACACACACACACACACACACACACACACACACACACACACACACTCTAAACTCTACTGTTTATACCATACATACACTGTTTACATCTGGCATTTTATATCCACTGCTCATACTGTTTACACTATACTGCCTACATTGTTATACTACTTATACTGATGGAATTCCAGGACTTTTCCAGGACTTTAAACCAGATTTCCATGACCAAACTGAAATCTCGTTGTGTACATGAAAACTTTTTGAAAAAGTAGTATTCAAACAATGAGAATTACAAAGCATACAATATACCTTAAATGAAAAAAAATAATGAGAGAGAATAGTTTGATTAAAATAATGAACATTACTATACATGTTTATTCCTAGAAACACTTATATAAATGTTTATTCTTTTAATCAAATTAATCAATTATCCTGTATTTGCAAATCTATTTGGACTTGGCGTACGCTGGCTTATATTTTGAGAGTCTTCCTTTCAAAAAATTATTTCAAACTCGACATAAATGAACATGTGGATATAACACATTTCCATGACTTTTCCCAAACTTTTGTGATTTAAGTTGCCATGACTTTTCCAGGTTTTCCATGACCGTAAACCCTGTACTCGTACTGTTATTTACCGAGCACGCTGCGCTGCCCCTTTACTGCTTCTTTGCATTTCTGGTCAGATGCTAAAACTGCACGCCGCTGCCCTCGTACTTGTAAACTGTGGAATCTGAATGTGGACGTGGAGTTCAGTCCTCTCATCCAGAGGAACATGACCGGTCATGGGACCGTGTGATGCATGCTGAGGTTATCTCTACAGAAGAACACATCGTTCTCTGTGTCTTTCTCGTTACAGCAGCCATATGATGTGTCAACATGCAGTAACTAGAGCCGTACTATAGGGCTGGTTTTTCAAAATGAGTTCACCTGAAGTAATCCAGATCATCCCAGCCATTGAGGCTGAGTCCCAGGGTGTATTTCTGAAGACCCAGAGTACTGAGGAGCTCCCGCACAGTCTCCGGAGCCCCTTGGAGGACCGACACCTGCGTTGAGATAAAGCAGACATGTCTTGGTTTTTCCCCGAGCACCAGAGGCTGCGTCTTATTCAAAGTCTTTAGGAGTAGCGTCCTACCTCTTTGTCCCAGCTGTAGCCTCTATCTCCATGCATGGAGGGGCCATTTCTATAACTGGGCATATAGTTGGGGATGTATGGGCCTCTCCGTACTGTCGGGAAGAAGTCCACTTCACTGAGCGACTTGGCCATTTGCAGAGCAGTGAGGGAGTTGTCTCCTGTCGGTCCGGGGAGCTGCTGATCCAGCATCCAGGGAACTGCCGCCTGAGCGTGTGTGACGTGAGTGGGGATGTACGGGAACGCTGACGGCACCTTGGCGGTCCAGAGAGGTCTGGTCCTGTCTGGGAGAAGCTGGTGTTGATCCCTTCTGGCTTTCTCCCTGATGATGGCCGAGTGATTCATGTACAGGTTCCTCAGGTTCTTGTCGGGCAGGATGGAGTCGTGGACCGTTCTTTTGCCTTGGTATTTGTCTCTGGGTGGTGAGGTCTGGTCCTGGTACTGCGGCATGGCGGTACTTGAGGCTGGAGGTAGGGGAGATGGGGTTTTGGCCGGAAAAAGCTGGTAGGAGGAATTGGTGTGTGGGGAATGAAGGTCGTTGGTCGGAGAGTACTGGGGCAGCACGGCTGGGATCTCGATCTCCGTGAAGTCGGACCGGCGACAGGCTCTTCTGTCGAAGCCCGGGCGCCCTGAGACTTTGGGGAGCTGCAAGGCCTCGCTTCCAGACCAGATCACCGGAGGGTCCCGCCGCGGAGCCAGAGGCTCCTCCCCCCGGCGTGCCACTGACACGCCTTCAAAGATGAAGTAGGCCGGGTTGGTGTAGCTGTTCGGAGTCAGTTTGGGGGGAGCTGCCAGGGACCTGCAATCGACAAACGTGTTCGGGATTTTGCAAAATTCAATAACAATTTGAAGTTGCTAAATATATCCTCGATTCTCACAAGATGTTGTAATGTGTTGACTCGCTTTCACTGATAACATCATTGCACGTGTTCAGACCAATAGTGGCACACGCGGCCTGCATTGATGTGGACATGTGGCTTCAGCTACTGGTGAGAAGATCAAATACAATCTAAGGAGTCCAGTTTGAGAAACACACAGCATTGAAGAGCCGAGTAAAAGCATTAAAGCCTTTCAGTATAATTCAGATTGTTGTCCTCAAAATAACAGGATGCAAAGGAAAGTGAGTCTAGATAGATAGATAGATAGATAGATAGATAGATAGATAGATAGATAGATAGATAGATAGATAGATAGATAGATAGATAGATAGATAACCAGTAGCTTAACTTAACTCACAAACATACGTACACAACTTACAGTAGAATCACAGTATAACAACAATACACATAGGGGGAACATGTACACAGGGAGTAGGGAGTATACAGAGTTTACAGATATTAGTGTGCATTGGTTGAGTCTAACTTTGAGCTTGGTCTCATTGAAAAACAAAGCAGCTGCAATGTGGCCACACGGTCAAAGACTTACCAAAACCAAAGAGTGCTCTTGGGAAAAAGTAAATAAAAAGGTCATCACCTGTTTATTGGGCCCCGTGTGGATGCCGGAGACACGTGTCCCCTTCTGGGGCCGTTTTCATCTTTCTCAAAATGGAACCACTCTACAAAAGAAGTGAAATCAGGTCAAATCAACGGATGTCACAATGAGCAAGACTTCCTGAAAGTCTGTGTTGTTGCAGTGGCTGACCTGGTGACACACCACTCATCTGTCCTGTTTCAGTGTCACAGGATGCATCTGGTCAGGGTCAGCCAATCAGGAGCCGAAAGAGGAAGCGGTCGATACATACTAGCAAGTGTAAAGCCAAGTCAGAGATCATTGAGGAACCAAATAGAGGAAGCAATGTGGGACTCATGGGAGTCAAAGGATGCAGCGGCAGTGGAGATGGAAGTTTAGTGGGAAGTGATAGTGCAAGCAAGGCCAAGAGCAAAGACGAGCGGTTCCGGCCGACCCACCATAGGTCTTCTCTCGAGTCCCTCGCCGGTCCTTGGGCACGTGGACCCTGACCCGTCCTCTGATGGAGCCCACCTCCTCGCCTCTGTGACTCAGGAAGGTCTCGAACTGCTCCGACTCACCAGTGAGGGAGCGCAGAGCCACGCAGCATTCACCTGTACAAGAGAGGATCCAGTAGATCAATAAGACATCTAGAGATGAACATATCCAGGTAGTTTCAGGATGGTTTCTATAGAACTAGACACGGACTGGTTCAAATACCTTAAAGGTCAATTGCATTTAATTTGAACGTATGTTTATAACATGAAAGTGGGTGCCTTAAAAAACAATAAACCATCCACTTTATTGTAAGAAAAAAAAATTTTTTGAATACAAATATACTTTATTAATCCCCAAGGGGAAATTTGTTAAAGGGGGGATTTTTTTAAATTTGTTTTGGAGAGGAACAAATGAAAAAAGAAGAAAATATTTCTCAATAAAATATTTTAAATATGTCAAAGAGACCTTTTCAATGCACATTTTGGGAGCTCAAGCTGAAATCTGCAAATCACATTAAAAATATAATGAAATTCCCCAAATTAGCAGTTAGCACTTATAAAAAGAGGAAAATAACAAGAGATGATTCAGTAGATCAATAAGGCATCTAGAGCTGAACATATGGGGCAACCTGTCCAGGTAGTTTCAGGATGGTTTCTATAGAACTAGACACGGACTGGTTCAACTACCTTAAAGGTCAATTGCATTTCATTTGAACATATGTTTATAACACGAAAGTGGGTGCCTTAAAAAACAATAAACCATCCACTTTATTGTAAGAAAATAAAAGTTTTGGAGAGGAACAAATGAAAAAAGAAGAAAGTATTTCTCAATAAAATATTTTAAATAATTCAAAGAGACCTTTTCAATGCACATTTTTGGAGCTCAAGCTGAAATCTGCAAATCGCATTAAAAATATAATGAAATTCCCCAAATTAGCAGTTAGCACTTGCAAAAAGAGGAAAATAACAGAAATCCTTTCCTATTTGGGATAGACTTCCACTTGAAGGACCCTCCTCAGCCTTCCTAGAGGGCGTTACGACCGTAGAAGTTAATGTGACCAACCGTAGGACTCAAAGCCGTCACATGACTTGACCGACAGCAGCAGGTGCTGATCCTGAAGATACTCCATGTCGGACACGATTGGAAGAAGCTACGACAGACATGAGCAAATCACAAGAACTCACTTTAGAATGTGGCTTAAAAAAAACTAACAATCATTTCAACCATTTCCAGAGGAGCCTCTTTAACCTTCGGCAGTTGTTTGAGGGACCAGCCCAGTTTGAGGAACCTGGGAACGTCACAGCTCTGCGAGTCGTTCTCACTCGAGCGCCGCGTCTCTGCAAAGAAAGACGCGGAAGAATCTTTGTCATTTGGTCGCATAATGGCGTTATGTGAAATGTCTTTTTTGCGTGGTACCATACCTTCTAGGCAAGAAGAATTAAATTCGATAAAGAACTTTGCCTTGCTCGCCGTCTTCACAATGGCCTCGATGCCTTCTAGCTCTATCCAGGCTTTCTCCATGCTTGAATGTGTATCTAGGATAGAAGAATAGAAATATACGTTATTAATCCCCAAGGGGAAATTTGTTGCCATAGTAGCACCGATAAACTATAAGAAAGAAAGTGACTGTGCATAAAGTATAGTATGCAAAGTGAAATATAAAATACAAAATAAAATAAAATATATATGTATATATACAACATATATGTAAATACAGCAATGTAAAATAAAATAATATATATATATAAATATATATATATATATATATATATATATATATGTAGACAGTGTGCAAAATGCAAAGTGTGTGTATGTGCATAGTGTAAATGAAATGAAATTAAATGAAATGAGTGCAGTGCAGATCAACAGTGTAAGTATGAATATGAATATGTACAGTGAGTTATTGCAAGTTTACAGTGAGTTATTGCAAGTCTGTGTGAGACAAATGCATAACAATGCTGTTCACTTAATAAGGGGATGCAGTCATATTCCATCTGTCTGTGTCCACCATTACAGCACCTGTTTTGCAATTGAACCGTGATGTCACTCCCACTTGGAACGTGGCAAAAACAGGCGAGTGATCGCTTGTGAAAATATCATCCGTGCAACCTGGTGAGAAACAAACCCTCCGGATTAGTTTCCTTTTAAAACTGCAACAACAACACTAAATATATAAAGTTGCATCGAGCAGCAGTGTGAGGCGTAGGAGCTGCACGCCACGTTCTTCAAGATGGGACCAGACCGTGATTTAGGACACAAAGTCGTTTTGCTGCTATTCGTTTGTTATGTTCAGATAGCTTGCCGAGGTTAGTCAGAGACGAAAGGTCGGGCCGAAAGAGAGGAAATGACTCTTTTTCTTTATGCAGCACAGACCAGGATGTCGGGGTTGACCGCTATTCGTTTTGAAGGCTGCTCTCATTTTTCAGTGGTAAAAAAGAAAAAGAAAAGCATATCTGCATATCTGTTGCAATTGTTCTATGCTGCTGTCTTGGCCAGGCTTCCCTTGAAAAAGAGGTCATTGTATTTCAATGGGACCGACCTGGTTAAATAAAGGCTAATCAAAATAATAAAAAATATCTAATTTGAGAATGTTGAGGTTCAGGCCTCTCTGTACTGCTCTTATACATTTAGCTTCTGATTTATTTAACCGTTTACTTCCCGCCTTAAAGCTTAAATAATACGTGTATCTCCAGATCCTACCATATGCAGTGCAGAGGACGTGCGTCTCTGGGTAGGACTTCCACAGAATCCGATCACACCATGATGGGACATTAACTCGCACCTACAGAAAGAGTCAGGTCAAAATCAACCAATTATTGTACAATAAATCCAAATAGCAGATACACAATCTGTATGCAGAGCCTTTGTTCCTGTGATACCAGATATGCCTTTGGTTGTTAACTCTTTACCTCCTATTTTTATCTGACATGGCAGCTGCTGTCGGTCACCTATCGACCCCTTTAATAGGTTTTAGTTATTTATAAAAATATTTGGAGTCAGCTGTATATTTAGAGTGCTGCTAAACTATGGTATATGTAGCTGTGCTTTGTTCGTTCAGTATGTGTATTATATTTAGCATCACAGTCTAAAATACATAAAACTACAGGCTTATTGTATGACAACAATGTCATTCTGAAAAAATGATTAAAGACACAAAATACCACAAAGACGCACCTTTTCTTGAGCATGTGGACACGCACACTAATGGCCTTGATGGACGCTTAGTTTACTGTAAACCCTTGACCTCCATCTCATTGTGTATCATTGTAAAAAAAAAAAAAAAGCGTTTAAATGAGTGTTTCAGGCTTTTTTGCAATAGAAATATGTTCTCATGTTTTTCATTCCCTTATTAGATACTTCTAATGTATTGTTTGTTTTTTCATCATATCGGTACATTGGATATGTTGCCTGTTTCATTTCAAAGGTTCTGACATAACAACTGCAGCTCTAAGCCCTGTTCGTGGCTCTGTGGGGCTGCACACGTCGAAGCATTGATGGAGTGTTGGTACAAAATGTCTTAGCAAACCATTCAATAGCTGTCAAGAGCCACAAAGCTTAACACCTGGATGACGTCATTGAAGTCTTGGTGTCATTTTTGTGCCATCTACTCAAAAGGTGCAGCTTTTTGATCCCTAAACCATCCTGTTCTTCCGAGCTGCTCTTATGTAACAAGAAATGACTCACCCCCGAAGTCTTGTACTTCTGCCACAGGTAGCAGTCTCTGGAGCCGCGTTCATAGCGATACGTGGGTGGAAACGCAATCTTCTCTTCCTCTTAACCACGAAAAACAGAGAAGGAGAACAGAGTCAGCAAAGGCAGAGCCGAAACCAGATGACACGGTATCTGTATACATATTTACCATTTAATTAGTTATTGTTCATTTTAAGTACGGCTACCAATAAAGTACTCACTGAAATTGAGAAAGGCCTTCCTCCTTTGTCTCTCTCTGGTCAGCTGGTCTGCACACATGAGCTCTTCAAACTCTCTCTTGGATACATGTTTCAGGATGTCCTGCGTCAGTGAGGACCAGGGAGAAGCAATAATGAATGTCTGGATATTTTCTCACCTGTATTTTTTCAAGGGTCCGAAACCCGAGCACTTAGAAAAGAGCAACGACCAACGTCAGCCCGACCTGAACGTCCAGGTCCAGGCGGTAGTTGAGGTCTCCACACCAGAAGAGATGGGCGAAGCGGAGGCTGATGTCGAAGGCAGCGAGCTGTCTGTCGCCCAGAGACAGCAGCCGGAGGATGTCCACCACGTTCTGGTTCCTCCTGAACACGATGCACATGACAACAGACACTTTCAAATCATTGTAATGCATTAACAAATAAAACAGGAGCAGACCGATGTGTTATATGTATGAACCGGATGTACCTCAGGACCTTTTCACTTCCAGAAGTCAGGTGGCAGTTAACAAACCCAAAAGATGTTCCATTAAGGAGGAAGGAGACACCAACAGCTCCCTTGTTTCCTAGAACAACAGAGATACTCAACCTCAAATTTACAGGTTAATAAACACAGGGTTCTTACACATTTTGACCGATGGATTTCCATGACTTTTCCATGACTTTAAAGTTCAACCAAATGTCCATGACCAAATTGAAATCTCGGTAAAAACATGAAACATTTAGAACATGTTGCGTATTGATTGCGTACGCCGGCTTATATTTTGAGCGTTTTACTTTAAAAAAACATATTGATTATTTCAAACTTGGCGTAAATGAACATGTGATTATAACAAATGTTCATGACTTTTCCCAAACTTTTATGATTTAAGTTTTTTACATGACTTTTCCAGGCCTGGGAATGACCTTTTTAAAATTCCATGACTTTCCCAGGTTTTCCATGACCGTACCAACCCTGTAAACACACATCTATGGACTATTATTTCTGCTTCCAGCCATTACTCTCTGTGTTTTCTGTGTTTTCTCGGTGTGTCTGGTGGTGGTGAGCCTCGTACCCAACGTGTTCCCTAGGCCGGTCTTCACGCTGGCTGTGTTCACGTGGCTGACGCGACTCTCGTGCTCCGGCTTCACGAACACGGCCAGCCGCATGTTCCACAGAGACTGTACCGCCACCTACAGGACAAAGCTCCGCATTACAGGACGTAGACAGAACAGTGTCCCTCCGGTCAGAGAAGAGTCATTACACATCTCTCAAATGAGTTGACCCATTTTAGTAAACCCAGTGAACGCAGACACTGAAACCGTGACATGTTGCTTTTAATGTTATCCCATCACAATAGGTGTTTATTTGAAAGAATACTCACATTACAAGTTGTATTTCATTTTTATTTCTATTTTTCCATCCCATTGTCCATATTTTTTTACTCTTTTTTTACTCTTTTCCTGTTAGTTTCTTTACTCCTTTTGGCTATACAAGCCCATTGCACAGACTGGTTTATTTATAGCGTTTATTTATAGATTTTGCATTATCCTCGTGGATATCAACACTCAATCAATGCACACTATATCTGTAAATTCTGTATACTCCCTACTCCCTGTGTACATGTTCCCCCTATGTATATTGTTGTTTGTGAGTTAAGTTAAATGTTAAATGTATAAGCTACTGGATGACCTAAATTAAATTAATTTAATAAAGTATCTATCTATCTATCTATCTATCTATCTATCTATCTATCGACTGATATTATCTGTGTATATATCCAGTATATCTCAAAGTAGATCCTTTCCTATGATCTGAGAAAATAATAATGAAACATTTTCTTTCCAATTAAAAAAATGTGTGATCCTTCACACTTTAAGTTTACCTTTTACCAAATGTAACATTTCAAGGTTTTATTGAGGGCTGATGCCTTTTGAAATGCTCACATGTAGACTACAATGCTTTATGCACTGATTTACACAAGGTACAAGTACAAGCTTTGTAAGTCTAAAATACCATGGTTACCCAACTATTACACATGCTTTAGGTGTTTATAGATAAATATATCTATATCCAGCTAGTCTGTCCAACAAATTACATAAATGTTATAACTGTTCTAAAATATAAGCTTAATATTTTACCTTTTTTATTTTTAAGTGAAACCTCAAAATAGTTATATATTTATTTTATATTTTAGGCCAGGTTTTACCGTTATATAAGTTTATGTTTTACTACATAATGTTAAGGTCATATTTGTTTGAAAACAGCCTGGTGAATGAACATTGATTTGAGATTTATATGAGAAGATACATGTTTCTCTTCAAAGAGTGAAAGTGATTCTCGTTGTTCTTGGTTCACGTTGCAGTCGTGCTCCTGTAAACCTACTTCGATGGATACAATCAGTGGAGTTCCTCTTTAACTTGTACGGTCATGCAAACGTTTGAATCTTTCTTCTGTGAAAATATAGTATGCTTCATGGTTAATACACCCAATATCGACATGAGAATCACCACGAGAAGTGGAAAAAACATTGAAAAAGAGAATATATTTTGCGAGAAGAAGATAGTTACCTGTTTGAAGTCAATGTGAGTATGGCTGCGAAGGGTTGCTTTGATATGTTCTGTCCATTCTTTCTCCCCCTGAGGATTTTCCTGCGTCCCCAAGGCGTAGATGTCATGAGGGAGGAAGGCGGTGGCGTCATCGGGGGTGTGCCCCAAACCGCAGCAGGTCACCCACGACTGCAGGCTGCGAGGAGGAGGGGACCCACCTGTGCACACAAAACAACACGATAAATAATAACAAAACAGGGTTCTTACACATGTTGACCAATGTATTTTCATGACTTTTCCATGACTTTTAACCAAATGTCCATGACCAAACTGAAATCTCGGTATAAACATGACATTTTTTGAAAATTGTGCGTATCGAGAGCGTACGCCGGCTTATATTTTGAGCGTCTTTCTTTAAAAAGCGTATTCATTATTACAAACTCGGCATAAATAAACATGTGAATATAACACATTTCCATGACTTTTCCCAAACTTTTATGATTTAAGTTTTTTCCATGACTTTTCCAGGCCTGGAAATGATCATTATCATTATTATCTATACCTTTCTATCCTGTACATTAATATTCTACTGTTTTTTAATGCTTATTTATATTACTTCTATTACTTGTTTCTATTATTATTCGTTTTGTATTCTCTTGTGAGCAATGATACTGTAATCCTGTAATTTCCCCACTGAGGGACTAATAAAGGACTATCTTATCTTATCTTATCTTATTATCCTTCTAATTCCTGACCGTGGAAGAGACGGTCATCACATGTACGGTTACCCATGTTCCAGGTGCCAACAAACACAGAGATCACGTCTGGTTCCCTCAGCTGCGAGTGCCTGGTTCTCATCATCTGGAGGAGTTGGCAGAAGGCATCCCGTTTCTAGAAGAGATGAAAGACTCTCAGTGAATTATGGAAATGGAAACACTGGATTCCGGTTAGTAATGAAGCCCGGTATCTTTCCTTACCCGGGCGCTCTCAAACGTAATTTCCCGCGGCGTGTTGTGGTGGCTGTCGACCACCATGCGTACTTTGGCCGGACTGCTCTGGAACTTGACAATCTGAAGGACTGATACCCGAGAAACACGGCAGCAGATATGTTTATAACATATATATTGTGTCCGCAAGCAAGAGACATGTCATAGGCGCTGAAGAAAGAGTGTTTTCTTACTTCTGTCGTGTGAAACCCGCTCGATACCAAATGAACCGGCCTTCCTGTCGAAGAGCAGCACTCCTGTGTCCACATCTACAGAAACCGTCTGTCTGCCATACCTCACCATCTTCACCTGGACGCAGCAGGAAAAACAAAAAGCAGGACATCAGGTGCAAATGTTTTTTATTATTTTTCAAAGTTATATTTTTGTAGTTTTTAAAGGTTATATTCTACTTGTTCAACCTGAGGTACCTGAAAGGAGTGAACGGGCAGCGCTCTGGCATGGTTCTTGACGGGTGTTACATTGGTGGCTGTCGGTTCAGGAGGAGGGGGGTTCGGTTGCGCTGCCAGATTGTGATTGGTCACCGCATCTTGTAGCGCTTTTAATACCTTCACGATCAGAGTCATTGCAGCGTTACCATCTTACCACGGCTGTCCATCACACACATATTGGTCTGTTTTTCCAAACCCCATCATCACTCAATAGCCACTGGCAGTAAAATGTGCAAGACTGTGTAATAGTAATAATATTGCAGAAGAATGATGACTTGCCAAGAGTGAATCTTGCCACAATGGAAAACTTTGAGTCCATTCATAAACATACCCTTTGCTCCAACGAAGAGAGGAGGCTGACCAAAGCTGATATCTTAGACAACAGGCTGTCTATATCCATCTCGGGGCCCTTGTTCCAAAAATACAAGGCATAAAGCGCCATGAGTTACATTACATTATTACATGACATGTCATTTAGCAGACGCTTTTATCCAAAGAGACTTACAATAAGTGCATTTCAACCTAGAGTACAAACTAAGAACAACAAGAATACAGAAAGTAACATTTCCTCATCATAGTCAAACTACAAAAGTACCACAATAAGATATTTAAGAGCCACTGAAGTGATAATCTGTGTTTAATCCAGATATCCAGCGTTTTGAGTTTCCAGTGAAGCTGTAGAGACTTCCTGCTGTCCTGATGTCAGTGGGGAGCTGGTTCCACCAATCAGGAGCCAGGACAGCAGACAGTCTGATGTAGTGATGAGCTCGAGGTGACAGAGTCACAAGTCGGTTGAAGTATATGGATGTGTGAGAATACACCTTCATCCCCGACAGTAAACACCTTCACCCCTCACAGTAAGAGGGGTATCATGTTGTCCAGTAAGGTAACGTACTGTTCTCCAGAAGGCATGCTGCATGTACCTGTTTCTTGGTGTGAGTTAACGAGCAGCTCGGGTGGTCAAAGACCTTGGCCAGGGTTTCCAGGCTTGAGAGAGTCAGGTCAATTTCACTGTAGATCAGATCAATACAAAACCTTTATGAATGACCATACATCTGTTTACATGTCTGATAGTGTATCTACTGTATAGATTGTGCACCGAGTCATAGCAGTCTATATGTTTTCAGAACATTCCTGCCCATGGCTATGAGGCTCGACAACAAAGCACCTCTTGCCAGAAACTAGGGCAATAACTGCAATAACTACCACTGTACATATTCATATTCATACTTACAATGTGTTGATCTGCACTGCACACATTTCATTTACACTACACACATACACACTCTGCATTTTGCACACTGTCTATATATATATATATATTTAATTTTATTTTACATTGCTGTATTTACATATATGTTGTGTATATATATATATATATAATTTTATTTTGTCTTTGTATACTTTATGCACAGTCACTTTCTTTCTTTCTTTCTTATATTTATATTTTATTGTGTTTAGTTTATTGGTGCTACTGTGTCAACACATTTCCCCTTGGGGATTAATAAAGTATATTTCCATTCTACACTGTCTATATATATATTTTTTTATTTAATTTTATATTGCTGTATTTACATATATGTTGTGTGTGTATATATATATATATATATATATATATATATATATATATATATATATATATATATATATATTATTATTATTATTTTTATTTTTTATTTTGTATTTTATATTTCACTTTGTATACTTTATGCACAGTCACTTTCTTTCTTTCTTATATTTATATTTTATTGTGTTTAGTTTATTGGTGCTACTGTGTCAACATACTTCCCCTTGAGGATTAATAAAGTATATTTCTATTCTATTCTATTCTTCAGTTTGCTCCTAGTGGTGACGTCCGGCTCGTCGTTAACAGTAAAAGTACACTGACCTGTTCAAGCCGTGGCACGCGGTGCCCAGAGTACGCTTGAGGTGGCAGAGCGTTGTCGCCCCTTTGTGCACATTCTCAATGTCGAGCGGCAGCTCACTGAAGAGGTAGTCGTTGAGGAGACCGATCACATCACCCGCCGCACTGTACACAGGATCAAAGAGAGTTCAAATACAATTAGAGAAAGTTTGCAAGCCATTTCTGCTCTCACATTACTTCTGCATGAGTTTTATCTGCTGACAAATACCACACGCCGCATACTGTATCAGTACTGTTTATTAAGAAGTCAAATGAGGGTTTCACGTGTTGCTTTCTAAATACTTGATTGCCAACAGGTGCATATTTAGATGATAAATTGTTGTGAACATGACATATGGCTCACATTAATGTGACTATAAATCACCTCAAGTCACAAACCAATAAACCAAAGGCACGTATTGTAACACATGACAATTACATTACATGACATGTCATGTAGCAGACGCTTTCATCCAAAGAGACTTACAATAAGTGCATTTCAACCGAGAGTATAAACTAAGAACAACAAGAATACAGAAAGTAACATTTCCGCAACATAGTCAAACTACTAAAGTACCATAATAAGATATTTAACAGCCACTGAAGTGATAATCTGTGTTTTAATCCAGATATAGTCGGAAAAGGGGCGTTTTCAGTTTCCGGCTGAAGCTGTAGAGTTAATCAGCTCTCAAATATAAACGGTGTTCATGCAAAAGAAATAAGCACAAGGCAAGGACCTTTCTTTGGCAAACTGTTAACTATTTAGCATTTCAGGTGGATAATCACCTGGATGTGTTCAGCTCCCGCATCTTGTCCAGCAGCAGGTGAGGGGCTCTTAGTGGTCCTGTGGAAGGCACCGCGTTGACAGAGGCCGGACCCGGAGGCGGCTTCTCGTCATCTGTGAATGCACCGAACATACAATCAAACATGATAGAACCATTACTGATGCAGCCTTGGAACGCACAACATGGACTGTTTGGTGATTTGATTACAGGTAGCGGCCCCACCTGAGCTCTCGTCCCCGGTGTCTGTGTCACGGGGGACAGCGTAGAGCAGAGGAGTGACCAGGCCCTTGTGGGGATGCTGGTACCCCAACACCAGGTCCTCCAGGGTCCGGAAGCAGTTCACCTGGACCCCCTGCGTTGTCTGTGAGCACACACACACACACACACACACATACGGTAAAATACTGTGAGTGTATACTGTCGTAATCCCATGAAACTGTAGAAGATATGAGACATAATCTGTTACATTGAGACACACATTTATGAATATATACACAGAAGTTTAAATCAATTAAGTTATTTATTTTCTTGTGTTAGACTTGCTTTGTGTAAAACAGGTTTATAAAGAAAGATATATACGCATGACAACTATAAAGATATGATGTTGATGGTTTACGGTGACTCACTACTTGTAATTTTATTGCAACTTCCCTTACTTGTTCTTTCTCAAATTTCTTTATAAAACCCTAAAAATATCATTTAAAAATCCTGGTGAGACCTTTTCTGCTCACGGAAAGTCTAAATCTAGAAGTATATGAACATGAAGTAAAAGAAAATTACTGCCTGATTCTAGCATACACATTGGTTATTAGAAGACGTTTCCACACTCGAGACCAACACCAAAGTATTTATATCAGGGTTCTTACACATTTTGACCGATGGATTTCCATGACTTTTCCATGACTTTTCCATGACTTTTCCATGACTTTAAACCAAATGTCCATGACTTTTATGATTTAAGTTTTTTTCCATGACTTTCCCAGGCCTGGAAATGACCATTTTAAAATTCCATGACTTTTCCAGGTTTTCCATGACCGTACGAACCCTGTTATATGCATGACAGAAAAAGCCACACACAGAAGATCTGCTGTGATGCAAATGTTCCCGGGAGTCTGGAGCGCTCTGCCTTCACCAGAGAGATGACATCACTGAGAGCTCCTTCCTGGCTGCAGTCGTTTTCTGTCATGTTTCATTGAGGTTCAACATTCCCGGTCAGACTAAGCCCCGCCCCTCACAACAGACTAAAACATAGCACTCAAAAAAGCCTCCTCTCAAACTTTCCAACAAAAAACCTGAACAGCTTCACTTCAGTGGCACTCAAAACAGC
Organism: Liparis tanakae; assembly: GCA_036178185.1. Lineage (NCBI taxonomy): Eukaryota > Metazoa > Chordata > Actinopteri > Perciformes > Liparidae > Liparis > Liparis tanakae. The sequence goes on along the minus strand of CM070095.1, from coordinate 1,261,190 downwards.
ACCGGCAGAAATGAAGATGAAGTCAACACACATGCTGTGTGCGTCAGCGCTACCGGTCACATGCACACAATCAACAGCGTTCACATTGGACCGCACCACCGAGCAGACTCTCTTCCTGTCCCCTCTTTTAGAGATGTTTTTGTTTTCATTTTGCGGCCGTTTTGGTTTGAGCTACCCATCTGTTTTGCCAGGAACTCTTTAAATAGTATTTTTTATACCACAAGGATCTCTTGAAAAGCCATTTAAAAGACATTACACGGAATAAGAGACAGTAAAACAGTAAAAAGGGGCCCAAAATATCTCCATAGCCATTTTGGATATGCAAAAAGGCAAGCTTGTGAGTTAGTGGAGCAAATCCAGTGAGGGGAAATACATACTGGAGCTTTATATGATGGCAGTGGAAACACAACTGAAATAGCAACAGTTTAAGGTCTGTATGTGAAACCTTTCCAAGTCAGACGCTTAAAACGCCTGCCAGACAATCATTCATGAACTCGTTATTGGACTTTAATATGCCGACACAGTTCAAATCAGGCCCTGAAGCTGTCTATTTCCCTCCCTCTCTCGCTGTATCTCCCCCACTGTGTGCGTGTGCGCTCGCAGACTTGTTTTCATCTCGTCATTTGCTGACTAAACGGCCTCCTGCTCAGAGCATCGAAAACAGACTTGTACCATTACTGGCTTCAGCTGCAGCCCCCCCCCCCCCATCCACTCAACAAGTAAGCACACCCAGTGGTCAGTGACCTAGTGTGTGGGTTGAGTAGGAATCTCTGACACATAAAAACAGTTTCTCCTCTGTGCTGCTGCAGGAGGCCACATGGCCGAGATGCCATTCAGACAACAAGGCTGGAGGCGGAGGAAACACAAACATGTTCCTGTTCTCCCACGACAGACAATAACAAACCATTGTTTCATCCCTCTGGCTCCTCCTGACCGACATGTGTGCCAAGACATCCCTGGCCTCTCCACTTTCCTCTTCTCTTCCTCGCCAGGCGAGGGCTTCCGTGTCGACGAACACTCACCTGAACCGCGAGGAGGCCGTCGGCGTCGGGAAGAATCCGATATGTGTGAACATGGCGTTGGAACCTTGGGAAACCAAAAAATAACTCTGTTATTAATGCCACGGCAAATGACTGCAACACGCCTCTGAGCAAACATCCAAAGGGAGAATGCACTTAAATGTATTGTTTGAATAAAGAGCAGATGTCTCACTGTAGTTAAAGACACTGTAACCTTCTTAACGAGGCGCCAGTTGTTTTACAGGTCACCAATGACGCGTCTTGTTTTAGTTACACAACGTGAGACTTAGATCATCATAGTGATGATGAGGCCAATGTGGGGTTATCAGCCAGCTCTTGAGTGCTACCTGAACAAAGGGAAACCACAATAGCAGAATGACTGAATCGAATGTGTGGAGGTATTCAACAAACTAAAAGAGGGGATGACATATTGAGAGAAGAACGAGGGGAAAGAGGGAGCGCTGCGAGCGCCCCGGCTCAGCTTTCAGGAATGCATCTGGCTCAGGCTGATGTGCAGGCGGCGTAGTGCGGTCGCTGCAGCTCCCGCCCTCCTTCAGGGGCCCCAGGGAAGAAATAGGGGTAAGAGAGGAAACAGAGTCCTGGGTGAGGGTTCGACCGGCTGAGGCGGACCGGGCCGGGCGACTCGTCTGGAGAGGGTGTGTGTGTGTGTGTGTGTGTGTGTGAGAGAGAGGTTGGTCCAGCCTGCACACGGGCACTTAAAGTCGGTCTTTGCTGGCTGATGATGGTGTAAGTGATGGATATGACAGGGGGGGGGAGCCGCTGAAACAATTCACAGATGGGGACATTCTTCAGAAATGTTGCGTTCATGAATAGTTTCCAACCTCGTTCGCCAAAATCTAAACGTGTCCTGAGATTAGGGACGTATTAGATGTATGGATTTACATAAAGTGGAACTGTTTCTTCCCAAAATCAGTTTACTACTTCAAGACATCCTGCGTGAATCATTCATGAAGTATTTCCAAAGAGGTGGAGCACATCGAATCAGAAACACAAAGCTGGGTAACTTCTACATGACCCGATATTTCACTAGATATTTATGTCCCTTTTCACAAATTTAATAAAGTATATTTACATTCTATTCTTCTATTCTATTGTATTTCTGTTGAGTGAAGAGAGTCACGTTCCCTTACTTTAAGTTAGGACGCACGTCTATAAATACATTTAGAGAAAGGGTTCTGCTGCTCTTACCGTGTGTGTGTGTGTGTGTGTGTGTGTGTGTGTGTGTGTGTGTGTGTGTGTGTGTGTGTGTGTGTACTCACAGCAGGCACAATGCATAGGCTCCTGGCACAGACTCGCTGTCTCTCAACAGGTAGCTGCCGTCCCTCCCCGCGTGCGCCAGCAAGTCCTCCGCGTGCACACGGCTGATGTCGCGGTGGTACCATGCTGCCGTCGCCATGGCGATCAACGCTGCGCGATACGTTCATAAAAAGAATCCACATGGGGCGACGAACTCGACGTAACACACCCGTACCGTCAGACCGACATTGAGCTGGCGGAGTGCCATCCGAGTCGCGTCGAGAGGTTGACTTTCGTGTTTAGAACTTTCCCATGATCCTTTTCTTCCTCATCAAAGTGTCAAGCAGACGACCCATCATCTTGTGTGTACCGGCTGTCACCTCCCAGGGCATTGTTGGTTCCTTCAGGGTCACACATGCTGTTGCAATGGAGGAATCCAAGAAGAAGCGTCCAGCTGTGAGGTCAGTCCCCTCCGCATCAGAAGCTCCAGTCCACCGTTATGATAATATCCGTGTGGAGAGACCCAGCTTCAGCTCTGGGTTGCAAGCTGCTGCACCCAGGTGGGTGTGTTGCTCCGACAAACACAGACCATCCCGACGGCGCGAGGGAGGGGAGGTAGAGGACAGGCGGCTGGAGGTGCTGCTCAGTCCGAGTGAAGCCGCCACCCCCGAGGTGATGACGGTGCCTCGAGCTGGACCGCAAACACGAGCCCTCCTCTGGCCCTAAAACAAAAAGCCCACATGCAAACAGGAAAAGAAGAACCAAGAACGGCAAAACAAACAAATTGAGCCGCACACACGGCGCCCACACACACACTCACACACACACGCACCCGGCAGAGGCAGAAACATACCAGATGGGACTCAGTCAGCACGAAAACCAGACGGGCATGCAACAGAAACCAGACTAATTCAAATGATTTCCCAGCTCCGTTGCCATATAAGGGAATAGGAACGACCTCCGAGAAAGTTCAGCTGATGAATGCAGTCGTCTTTCGGCTGCGTCCGAGAATCCCAGATTCCATGGAGAGTGTGTGTGAGTGGGACGTGTCTCCCTCTCACGCCGACGCGAGCGTCTCGTCAGGAGCGTCCCGTCCTCCAGAGGGAGAGGGGGGGGGGGGGGGGGGGGCAGAGAGGCAGAGGACAACCCCGTCAGAGCGCCGGGCAGACAGAGGAAGTGACTCCACATTCCAGATGGCGGACACAGCCAGGAGAATTCTTGCGAGGGGCTCAACTCCACCACCAGTGTGTGAAACAGCAGACTGTTTCCCTTTTCCCTCTCGTCTCTGGTCTCTCCTTATTTTCCTCCCTCGGCCCTCAAATTCCAAACAGAAAGAAGAAAGAAAGCAGCTTACCGCACACATGTGAGCTGCCAGGATAATCCTCCGTTTCCTGCCGTTTCTTTTATACATCATCTTTACCTTCAGACGTTTCATCCTCTGGCATATTTACTTCCTTTCACTGTGTTTTTTTCTCCCGTCCCAACCTTTTATTTTTCATCACGCTTCCTAAAGTTCCCTCTCAGCAAAAAAAAAAGGCAGCCTCCATATGGTTATGATCATCCTTCCTTTGCTTTCTTATTGTTGCCCTCCTAGAACATCGCCCATTATTCAGCCCTCCTACTTCCCCCATTCCCTATTATCTGGAGCCGTTTGATCCCCTATTTGCTGTTCTGCCTCTCAATACTAAAATGTAACCTTTAAATTTAAATAATTTAAATGTAACCCTCGATCTATGCTCAGTCTATGGAGGACTCAAAATGACTTAAGTGTAAATAAATAAATGCATGAATAAATATAGGAATAAATAAATAAATGCTTAAATAAATGTATAAATAAATGTATAAATAAATAAATACATGTATATGCTTAAATAAATGCTTAAATAAATGCTTAAATAAATACATAATACATACATACATAATAAATAGTAATAAAAGAGTTTAAAAGTTATAAAAAAATATTAAAAAGTAAAAAAGTACTAAAAATGTATAACATTTTTTTTAAGTAATTAAAAAGTCTAAAAAATGTAAAAGTGAAAAAAGTCATGAAAAGTATTAAACTTATAAAAAAAATTAAAAAGTATTTATGAAGTTTAAAAAAGTTTAAAAATTGTTGAAAAAGTAAAAAAGTTATAAACAATTTAAAAAGTAATACAAAGAAGGGAACTAAGTTATACAGTAGCGAGGTTCATTCTTAACTCATATGAAAAACAAATACAGCTACTAACCAAGTAATTTAGTTGGTATCTGTTGGAGTCTGCATTAATCTTTTTAACCTAAAAAAAACTAACCTCCATATAAAAAAGTTAAAAAGTAGTAAAAAAAGTTATACAAACGTTACAAAAAGTAAAGAAGTTATTAAAAAGTTACAAAGTTAAAAAGTAATAAAAAAGTACAAATGTAATAAAAAGTTAAAAAATAATTAAAAAGTTAAAAAGTAATAAAAAGTAATACATTTATGAAAAAGTACGAAAGTAATAAAAAGTTAAAAAGTAATTAAAAAGTACAAAAGTAATTAAAAAGAAATAATTCAATAAAAAGTACAACATTTATGAAAATGTAATGCAGTTTTTAAAAGTAATTAAAAAGTTAAAAGTAATAAAAAGTTATAAAAAAGTAAAAAAGTACTAAAAAAATCATAAAAAGTAAAAAGGGAATTACAAAGTTTAAAAAATAAAAACAAATGTTAAAAAGTCAAAAAATTATAAACAATTTAAAAAGTAATACAGTAATACAAAGAAGGGAACTACGTTATACAGTAGCGAGGTTCATTATTTTTCAATTCTGATTCATGGTAGACTAAATCAAGGTGTCAATCAAGACATTCTGACGTTTGATTTCTAAATGAAAGCATTTCATAAAGAAAATGATATTAATATATTTCCAATATTTGATATTTATTTAAACCAGATCATTACAGGTCTTGACTGAAATTACACTGCAGTCTTTTTAGTGGTGACCTCTGCTAGGCCTCTGAATATTTTCATGATATATTACGGTGTGGATTTTGAATAAATTCAATTTAAAGTTAGCGAAAAAGTAATACTCTACTCTAATACCACTCTAAATTGCCCATAGGTATGAGTGTGAATGGTTTTCAATATTTTAATTAATTTTCATTACTTTTGAACTTTTGAACTTTTTTATAACTTTTTTGTACTTTTTAATAATTTGTTATAACTTTTAAACGTTTTATAACTTTTTATAACTTTTTCTTACTTTTTAATATTTTTTTATAACTTTTAAACTTTTAATTACTTTTTAGTACTTTGAATTTTTTAATTACTTTAAAAAACTTTGTATTACATTTATTCCTATATTTATTCAGGCATTTATTCATACTTAAGTCATTTTGAGTCCTCCATAAAAGTGGGCCTGTGTTTATCCTCTTCGCCCAATATGGCTGCTTGAGGACTTACCACGTGTGTCCTGGTGTTCTCGTGTTTTCTGTGTGCTTCATGTCTCTTACCATGCTGGATCTGTCCCGGTTGGTTTTAGCGGGTTGGTTCTTCTTGGATAAGAAGCGCTCGCCCTCGCCTTCATGTCGGGAAAAAAGGCGCCTGACGAGAACGCGCGCAGCTTTGGGGCCAGATGACTTTGTCCCAAAGCTAAATCAATGTTGGGACGCTGATTGGCTGAATTGTATATCACTCACTTGTGTCTTAATCAGTTATTGGCTAAACTGCTTCTTACCTGTCTCTTCTGGCCCCAGCGCAGAGACAACCAGACAGGCGGAGAGGATGTACAGGAAGTGCAGGGAAAGCATATATATGTTGTGCAGGTATCCTATTTTACAAATATAACTGAGTATATTCCATACCTCCAAAACACAAATATTTACAATTGTTATAATTTATAAATATAATTAATATAATTATAATATTTTGTTATCCTTTTTTTCTTTTCTTTGTGGTTCAAAGTGGGTGGGGCCAAACCCCGTGGCCAAGTGGCCTTCAATGGGCCAGCAGCCGCTGCTTAGCAGTATGTAGCGTAGCTGCATATACATACAACAGACAACTGTGTAAGAATGATGATATCTAATCGTTATTTTGTGTAAAGCAATTGCGGCACAGCGCCATCTACTGGAAGGAAAGTGTATTAAATGTGTTGCATGCCGAAATTCATGCTGTTAAAAATTCATTTTTAGGCAGTATCATTTAGTTTTAGTTTATCTTAAAGCATATTGTTTATATCTAGTTTCAGTTTGCTAACCTTATTTTCCACAGCTAATTTTAGTTATAGTTTACTATAACAACCTCGTCTGGGAACTATGGATACGTGTGTGCCGATCCATCTCTGAGATATTAAGATACTTCACTGGATACGTGAAAACATTCACCTGCTGTGGCTCTAGGAACAACATCAGGGGATCACAAGGTCATTATGGTTCATCCTCTGAGAAAATTAATATGTGCACTACATTTAATGATCAAGGAATTGGTTTTAGCAACACGCTCCATTTAAGCTTCATCATAATAACAACACAAGCTATGTCTAGATATATCTGATGGAGGGCGGATAACATTTACCTAAACCACAAAACGTAATGACTGGTAGAGAAATCCCATACTTTAGATAAATATTCTGCTCTCTTCTCCATTCAGATCTGAATGCTCTGCTTATGCACGCTGTGGTTTGGGCAGAAACCTGAGACAAGATGTTCTCCATTTCTAGGAACCGCTTCCTTTCATCTTCCACGAAGGCCGTGTGATCGGCTCAGGAATTTAATTAACATTGTTTTAGAGTAACACCGTAAGTGGCTGACGGAGAGGCTTGAGGAGCTGTCCTTTGGCTTTTTAATAGAGCAATACCTCCATGGAAATAGAAAGCATTACTATATACAGTATTATATGATCAAGATCAGGCAGGAAGCCAGGACTGGATTACATCATCTTGGAGCCAACAGTGAAGAGTATTGGAGCTTTCTATTCAGGTTCATTAAAAGCCTCCACCAGAGGATGAAAACAACATGTTGAGCTTCTAGCGGTGGCTAAAAATAAAGTGGGCTAAAGGTCACGCTGCAGTTGCAGTGCATAACTGACAGAAAGCTAACAGGTAATCTCCTGTATCACTGACTGTGTGTGTGTGTGTGTGTGTGTGTGTGTGTGTGTGTGTGTGTGTGTGTGTGTGTGTGTGTGTGTGTGTATGTGTGTGTGTGAAGTGCATTCATCATTTAAATCAGTGATGTTGACTTTAGTACAACAACATAGTGACAGCTACACAGTTCACCAGCGGTCATATCTAATTGTTTCTCTTTTAACAAATTCATTTTTTTTATGGGTTGCTTTAACTACGTTTTAATCGGTTTTATTTGTTTTTACTATCTGTGTGGCACTCTGAGCTTCTTGAAGGAAGAGGGCGATAAAAATATAATGCATTATTATTATTATTAACTACAAAAAAATGGTAATGCCAGAGAGCTGTAATGCACTGGGACTCGCCAGCAGCCTGTGTGTGGGACCATGTTGACTGTCTATATAAAGAGCTTGCCAAAAGTGGCCCCAGATTAAGAGTAAGGGGCTTATGTGACTTTAAGTAACCTCACACACATCACACTGTCAACAGAAAATCCAAGCGAAAATTACCTTTGTTTTGTTTTTGTGTCTTTAGTTTGGTTCGTATTAAGTGGGAAAATAAAATACAGACCACACCAGATAACAAACAGTGAATCACAACAATGACCAGAAAGGTTGGTGATCGTGGGGAATTAAACTTTTGACTTTAATCACATTATAAAAAAGACGCATAAAAGACTGGACAATTTATTTATTTATTATTTATTTATTTATTCGCACAAAATAAAGTAACAAATGTAACATTATTAAAAGACACAGAAATGAGTGCAGGTGAGAAAAGAAACCCGAAGGGCTTATGCTAGGTTCTCACCTAAAGTAATGAATAATAAACAAGAATAACATTTAACGTGCTAAAACAAACAACAATACACATCAAGGAATACAAAACACTATGTATATCTTCACAGTTCTTTCATAACTTTCTGACAATTACCCAAACCGTAAAGCTGACTTAAACCCCAAGAGGCCTAAGAATAAAGACATCGTCAGTATTTGTCTTTAGCATTAATTAATCATTCACACGACAAATCCATTGAGGTGTAAAGCTCTCAGACAATGTGGTTTTGTTTGTTAGATAATTGTCAACATTTATTAACTATTATCTTCTTATGACCTGACCCGTCCTCTGAGAACCCAAATAGGAATAGGGTTAAGTTATGTGATTGTCAATTAATGGATAAACCTTTAAAAATCGATAGTCAAAGCTATATTGTATACAAAATAAAATAAAATATTATACACTCACACACAAATACCAGTTACACATATGTAAGGCAACTAATTATATTATAACATAAGAGTTTTTCTAACTGTTTTTAAGACTGCTTTGTTTTAAATTCCAAAATGTGGGATTATAAGTGTTCTTGTAAATTCAATTCAATTCTGTTTATTTGTATAGCCCAATTTCACAAATTACTAATGTGTCTCAGAGTGCTTTACAGTCTGTACACATAGACATCCCTGACCTTTGACCTTTGACCTCACATCGGATCAGGAAAAACTCCCAAACAAAAAGAAAAAAGGGAAGAACCCTTCAGGAGAGAACAGAGGAGGATCCCTCTCCAGGATGGACAGAACAATAGACGTCATGTGACCAGAAGGACTGAGCACGGTCACATTTCAGTTGGTGAGACCATTTTTCGGCCCAAACTCTAGATGTGTTTTTGAAGTTACGTAAAACCTTTAGTGTATTCAACCCCTTAGCGTTGTATTGGCTGTGCTGTCCTGTCTGGGCAGCTTTGTGGAGATGCCAAAGCGTGCCCTTATATGACACCTGAATGGAGGCCAACAAACACATCAATTATCCTTGATCGCCATAAAACCCTTCATCCAGCGCCCTCATTAATCAATCACTTACAGCTGACTGAGGAGGTGAGAAGATCCTCCACCAATCCATGGGATTTACCTGGTAACGCTCTGTGGGTCGTCTAAAGGTCACTGACCCTAACCGTGGGTCCGTTGAGAGACGTGACAGCCGGGCAGAACCTGTGCCTCCGACCCAGAAGACAACTGTACACTGCAAAAATGTTTAAAATGAAATATCTCAAATTAAGGTAATCTATGCTTGTTTTTTGACTGACAAGATATTTCTTCTTACAAGGCAGTTTTAATGTTGGAGCATTTCACTTGTTTTAAGAAATCTTGGCAAGTCAAATGTTCCTGTTCTGTTGGCAGATCATTTTGCTTATTTCAAGTAATATTCCCTCATTTTATTACTTTTTTTCCTTGCTTTTTTAGGCTGAATTTTTGCACTGTAAACAGTGGACTTGATTGGCATGATGGCTTTGTTACTCGTTATAACACCTCGCTGCTCTTGGGCAGCAATAAGTCGGCAGGCCACTCAGATTTCTGTAAACCTGGCAGGAGCACAGATTGCATAAAGCTTGGTCGAGAAGCCATCTGTCACCCCGGCTACCGTAAGAACCAAAGTCCAACTAAACCACTCTACACCTGTCTAAGCTATAAGAGTGGAAGTCCTTGAAGCAGTCACAAATACTCCATCAGGTCAACCCTGTCACCTTAGTGAGGCTCGGACAGCCTCACACACCTGAGAGCAAAGAACCATTTACCTGGGACCGTTTAGTCTGTATGCTTTTACGTTGTGTCTCTGTTGTGATGTTTTTATTCTGTCCATTGTAGCATTGTTCTCCCTTATTTTATTTGCTTTGTCCGTCGATTGTATTTATAATCTTATGTTTTTAGGCTTGCTCTTACCATCAGCATTTTTGGGACTGCAGATGAAAAATCGCCTCTTGGCTAACTCTGGCACATTTACAGAAATGTTTTTATCAATGTGCACTGTCCCTTATTAAATAAACCATATAAAAAAAAGAAAAAAGAAAGAAAAAAAATAAGTTAAATATGTATTTGATCACTGAGCCACACAAAAGCAATATTTCAACCACGTTTGAACAATCATAACCTCTGAGAAACATTTGTGTCAATACAATGTCAGTTTGACACCGTTATTCAATAATTAGGCTTCCAAAATTAAAGTCTGCTTTACTTTCAGTTATATTAAAATCTATAGAGCTGGCTGGTGTTTGGTAATGATCTGGGGAGGACGAGTGAGTTCATGTGAATAACGAAAACAGTTTGTGTGAAACGATTAGTTCACAATGTCGTGCTGCTGCACATGAAGGAAATAAAAACTAAAGAGCATCACAGTTTCACTCCATGATGTTGATTGCACTCTTTTTTCGTCCTACCCCGAAAACTCCCTGAGCTTTCGAAGTAACAGACACAACATTAATTATATTAATGTGGTTTTCTGGAAAACGTCCCTCTTTGTCGGGCTGTGTAAGCCGAGGGGAGGTCTCCGAGGTGTGTGTGTGTGTGTGTGTGTGTGGGGGGGGGGGGGGTCGAGGTATAAAAGAACAGGAGGCGATGGTTGACACTCACTCACTCACACGCCATCACTCAGCGGATTACAGAGAACAGGAGGACTGAGGGAGGGTGAGTGGCTCTCACTGCCAAACCTCAACATGAGGAGGGAACTTCCTTCGTGGGCTTTATGATTTAAATTTGAAGTTCTTCTAACTTTTTTGAAAAAGTTATTTTTAAAAGAATCCAAACTACAAACAGTCAAAGATATAACTGTATCAAATGTTTTAGTCACTCAGTCTTTTCATCTTTTTTTATTTTCAGACTGGATCCATAACTTTGCTATCAAAATGTCAAAGTGAGTATTCACAGTTTGGACTCATTTGCTTATTAATTCAGCGGGATGAATGGAAACTGGTTCACATTAGAGATTGAAATTCACACCTTTGCCTGTCAATAGTTTTGGGCATTAAAATGTCACAAAAAGACTGAATCCTCTCAAATGGATCGTGATCATTAATGCACGTCTCAAAATGAAATACCAAACGTTAATCCTTTCATTCTTGTAACTTTAAAAAAGTTGAATTTAAGGCACTACTTTGATATTGTGTTTTCATAAATGGATTTGAGAAGAAAATCACTGCAACCATGAGGAGATTTAGTCAATCGTACCTTTCCTCAAAAGTGTCAGGGTATGGATGATATTGTGTCAGGAATCTCTAGCAAGAAATATTCAACATTCAATGTTACAGGTCTATTAAATAAATACTTAACAACACAGGATTTTTTCACTTCCTATATGTTCCTATAATTGAACATGGCAATAATGTTGTGGGCGGTGGGTGCATAATGCCCTTTGTCTGAAGAATATAATAAATTATACCAAATTTCTGACGTCTTATGTTTTTATGAAATAAACTCAGTGAGACTAAAATAGTTAAAGATTAAAATAATTCACTGCTTTGTTCTTCTCTTTTTAGGGTATTCAAGAAGACCAGCGGCAACGGACATGTAAGTGGAAGTGGCCTCTATAATATAGTCATTATAAAGCAACCCCTTGGTCATAGGGAGGAGTGAGTTTTGTGTGTAGCTATTCCAACTCCCAAAAATAACTTCCGAACTCTTGTAACCTCGGCCGAGAAATAAAAGTTTCCTTTTCTCCGTCTCTCTCAGATCGCCCTGTACTTGGGGAAGAGAGACTTTGTGGACAATGTGGAGTCGGTGGAAGTAGTCGGTGCGTGGCACAATATCTGTTTATCAGGGTTCTTACACATTTTGACCAATGGATTTCCATGACTTTTCCATGACTTTTCCATGACTATTTCATGACTTTAAACCAAATTTCCATGAACAAACTGAAATCTCAGTATATAAACATGAACAATTTAGAACATTGTGCGTATTGATTGCGCACGCCGGCTTATATTTGAAGCGTCTTTCTTTAAAAAACATATTAATTATTTCAAACTTGCCGTAAATGAACATATGATTATAAAACATTTCCATGACTTTTCCCAAACTTTTATGATTTAATTTTTTTCCATGACTTTTCCAGGCCTGGAAAAGACCATTTTAAAATTCCATGACTTTTCCAGGTTTTCCATGACCGTACGAACCCTGGTTTATGCATCCTCCGATCAAAACATAAGTGTGATCTAATCGAAGGCTCTTCCTCTCATCTGCAGACGGGGTTCTCAAAGTGGATCCTGCTGATCTTAATGGCAAAAAAGGTTTTTCCTTCTCATTCACTCTCATGGACAAACGTTACAGTTCCTACACACAAAGACTACACTGAATATATACCTTTCTATTGCAGTATTTGTCTACCTTGCTTGTGCCTTCCGCTATGGAAGCGAAGACTTGGATGTCATCGGGCTGTCCTTCAGGAGAGACATCTGGATCCAGCGCGTTCAGGTGTATCCTCCTACAGGCCAGAGCGCAGCCACAACACCAATGCAGGAATCCCTCATGAAGAAAATTGGAGAGCAAGGATGTCCCTTTTCCTTCCAGGTGAGGAATTCCAACTCACTCCCTTTCCATACAACGCATTAACCGCTCTTCGGACAAACATTAGATAGATCAGCCACGTTATGACGTCAGCTTTACTAATGTTATTTATCAATTAGCATGTTTCTACTTGTTTCAGATGCCAGCAAATCTCCCATGCTCAGTCTCCCTGCAGCCCGGGGACAATGACTCTGGCAAGGTACGTTTCCATGATCCCTTTCCACTCACTCCTTCATACTAATCTAAATGCTTAAACAATAACGTTGGGTTCTGTCGTAGGCTTGTGGCGTGGACTTTGAGGTTAAAGGATACATTTCCGACGCAGCAAACAGTGCAGATGAAATTGACAAGAAGTACGTTTGCCCACAGTCAAAATATTAATTCAGCCTCATGTTGCGTTGCATTAAAGGAAATACAGAAGAGTCAAGCCTGACTCTGTTTGCCTGTGTTTTTGGTGGTCTTAGGGACACGTGTCGTCTGATGATTCGCAAAATACAATTTGCACCAGCTAACAACAAGCCTGGGCCCAAGGCTGATATAGCAAAGCAGTTTATGATGAGTGACAAACCTGTGAACTTGGAGGCCTCCCTTGAAAAAGAGGTATTTCTAAGTGTATCTACTATATTTTGGAATAACATATAAAAGGAGCTATTGCAATAATTTTGTCTAACTAAAATTATTCTTATATTTAGATTTATTACCATGGAGATCCAATCAAGGTCAATGTAAAAATAAACAACGAAACCACCAAGGTTGTGAAGAAAATCCTTATTTCAGGTGAGCACCAAGGAAAAGACTGAAGATAAATTCCTAAAGAATGGTGTTTGTGGGTGAAAGTGCCTGTGAGAACTGTAAAGTGTGTGTGAATATGTCAGAAGCTCGTACATTTTAACAGATCATTCTCAAAAAGCTCTTTCTTCTTTTAGTTGAGCAGCACACACTTGTGGTGCTCTACTCGTCTGATAATTACACCAAGGCGGTCTGCTCCGAGGAGTTTGGGTAAGGCGGTCACCGTGTCACAAGAGGCTCAACAGCAGCATTTGAGATTCAATTTAATGAATTCATGCATTTGCATTTTTTTATGAATCATATATTTGACCTCCCATTAAATAAAAGCATAACAGCTTTTAATTTAAAAAAGGTTTTGTTTAAGGTTCAAGGTTCAAGGTTTTTTATTTGCCGTCTGTGCCTAGACCAGCAGTCCAGACACATCGCAATTGTTTTTGCAGGGCTCTCTGAGTCACAGAGATACAAAACAAACACACTATAATAATAATAATAATAATAATAATAATAATAATAATAATAATAATAATAATAATAATAATACTAGTAACAGTAACAGTAATAGAAATTTAATAGAAATGTGAAGAATATATTTTAAAAAGCACTGTACAGAAAACAGTGTGGTAAAGTGTATGCATTTACAGTATGAACAGTATTAAGTACAGAATTTAACAGGATATCAAAAATAAACATAAACCTAAGAAAGAATGCAGAGATAATAAATAAATAGCTAAGAAGGCTAGTGCTGTGCCTAGCTTGTAAACGAAGGAAACAGTTGTATGGGGGTATGTCTGAGTTTATATATGTATTTTCCGTTAGAAATGTGTTATTATTTATTAATTTCTATATTTCACTGCTAAACACAGGGAGACAATTGACGGCAACTCTAAATTCGAGAAGACCTTCACAATAATCCCCCTGCTGGCCAACAACAAAGAGAAGCGGGGTCTTTCTGTGGACGGGCGGCTAAAAGACCAGGACACCAACCTCGCATCCACGACCCTGTAAGACCAGCATCTGACCCTCGAGCTTACGCACTGGTTCCCACCCTCTGGTTGAGAGCTGGTGGTGATACATCTCCACATTGTGTCATCCACTTATGGTGTCTTAGACCAAATCCTCGAGAGCTTAACTATTCCCGTCTGCTCACAGGAGTAAAGGAGAGAAGGAGATGCAGGGGATCATCATCTCCTATAAAGTCAAGGTCAATCTCATGATGTCCGGCGGAGGGTAAGGCTCAACTAAATATGAAATAGTTACGCATGATACTTTAAATTGTGCACACTAAACGGTGTCTTTTATTCTCTCTCTCGCTCAAAAAAGCCTGCTGGGCAGCTTAACAGGAAGGTAAATATGAATTATCTTGTATCACATGGTATTAGTGTGACCAATATAAAAAATACTAGTGTATTTTTAATGATAAAACTTCTCATTTTCAGCGATGTCACTGTGGAGCTTCCTGTGACTCTGATGTCCCCCAAACCTGCTGGTGAGTGCATTATGTTTGCGTATAATTGCCATTGAAATACTTCCTGCAACATTATTGAACCAAAAAGACATCATTGATTAACTATTGACTATGTTAAATGTCCCTTCTATCCATTTACTGCATGTCATCGCTGTCTCCTGAGCAGAAGTGTAAGTATAAACTCGTCTCTATGAATGTATTCACCTGTAGCCGTGATATTGGTTACATACTTTGGCTACTTGTTGTTTATCCTTTGTGTGTTTGTGTTAAATGGACTACAGCCAATTGGAATAAAATCCTCATTAGTTCAGGTGAGGTCACATCCAATTCACTGTGTTTTACAATGTTCACTTCTTCAAGGGCTACAACTCATCTGAAAACTGTGATGTTAGATTAAGTTAATGGCGTGTGTCAACAAAACAATAAAATACTTCTTTCGTTGTTAATTCAAGCATTTCCAAAGCAAAGGTTAGCACAAGATGTGATGGCCCTTGAATGAGTGCGCCGTGTCATTCAAAGAACCGGGTTGCATTTGTGTTGAATATCCCATTTGGGCCCTTGTTGCTCCACCTCCAATTGCATTATGGTGTCAATAATTCACAGTTGCAGTTACATTACATTACATCACATGTCATTTAGCAGACGCTTTTATCCAAAGAGACTTACAATAAGTGCATTTCAACCTAGAGTACAAACTAAGAACAACAAGAATATAGAAAGTAACATTTCCTCAACATAGTCAAACTACTAAAGTACCATAATAAGAGACATTCAAGTGCTACTAAAGTGCAAACCTGTGTTTTAATCCAGATATAGTCGAAAAAGGTGCGTTTTCAGTTTCCGGCGGAAGATGTAGAGACTTTCAGCTGTCCTGATGTCAGTTGCTGTATATACAATAAGAGGGAATGCATTGCGTGAGTTATCTTGTAATGTAGTGTTAGACTCACATAATCATCTGTTTGTCTGTTTCATGCCAACAGCTCAGACATCTCAGTTGAGGCCATGGAGGGCTGAGATGACCAGCGGAGGAAAATCACCTCTGTGACAGAGAATACAGAACAAAAGGGAATTCAATACCAATGAAGAGAAGCACAACGTGTACTTCAATCACTACTATGTCCTTATGTCACCTGTACGTACACAAGTTCATTAGGCGTTGTCAGGCTATGTTTTTTAACCACGAGGGACTTTCGAACTGCTATGATTAAACCTCCGTCTTGGAGGCCTTGTATTGTATTTATTTATTGTTGTTCTATTTGTTTTTGTCTGGACTCTGTATGTGTCTGAAGAAATAAAGTTGAACTATTGAACTTTTCTGTCAAGTCAAACTCAAATGAACCCTTTGCTTGTGACATAAACGGAAACCAGTCTCTCCCACTGTGATGAGAAGATAAAGATCATGGCAGTCCTTATTGTGAGATACTTATGGAAGCCCGTTTCCGCCAATGTGATAACAAAATTAAGATCCTGTAAGTCATAATTATGATATACTATCTCATAATAGTGACTTAACATCTCATAATTTCGACTTACTATCTAATAATTATGACTTACTATCTCATAATAATGAGATACTATCTCATAATTATGAGATAGTAAGTCATAATAATAAGATAGTATCTCATAATAATGAGATAGTAAGTCGAAATTATGATATGTTAAGTCATAATTATGAGATAGTGAAGTCATTGTTATGAGATACTATCTCATTATTATGAGATAGTAATTCATAATAATCAGATAGTATCTCATTATTATGAGATAGTATCTATTACTATTATGAGATAGTATCTCATAATAATGAGATAGTAAGTCATAATAATCAGATAGTATCTCATAATTATGAGATAGTAAGTCATAATTATGAGATGCTAAGTCATAATTATGAGATGCTAAGTCATAATTATGAGATAGTGAAGTCATAATTATGAGATAGTATCTCATTATTATGAGATAGTAATTCATAATAATCAGATAGTATCTCATTATTATGAGATAGTATCTATTACTATTATGAGATAGTATCTCATAATAATGAGATAGTAAGTCATAATAATCAGATAGTATCTCATAATTATGAGATGCTAAGTCATAATTATGAGATAGTGAAGTCATAATCATGAGATAGTGAAGTCATAATTATGAGATAGTGAAGTCATAATTATGAGATAGTGAAGTCATAATTATGAGATAGTGAAGTCATAATTATGAGATAGTATCTCATAATTATGACTTACATGATCTTAATGATCTTTTTGTATCACAGTGGCGGAAACGGGCTTCCATAGATACTACTTAAAACCATGACTTAGTATCACATAATTATGAATTAAAATCTCGATGTACTATCATAATGATGTATGGACGTGCGACACGCTTTGCCCCTCGCGCGCTGCCTCTCCTCGCCTCTGGGCGGCGCTGTTTCTCTTCTGCGCGGTTCAGAAAACAACAGCGCGAGCTCGCGCAGGATAAAGCTCCTCGCTCCTCTCCGCTCCAGACGTCACATCAGCAGCCAAGTCGGCTAGTTAGCAGTTTATCTTCTGGACAAAATGTCAACCACGACCGGCGGCGGAGAGTTTGGCAACCCTTTACGAAAGTTCAAGCTCGTCTTCCTGGGCGAACAGAGCGGTGAGCGCGGGGGGATGCGGGGATTATGTGAGAAGACGTGTGCTCGGATTGACCTGACGTTAGCTCGAGAGCTAGCTAGGTGGCTAGCTCCTCTTGTTAGTCCGCTGCTAGAGAGCTGGATAAAGTTACCCTGCGGCCACGAGACGAAGAGACGTGTTTATATCCCCGTAATAACCCGGTATTCAAGAGAGATGACGAACATAGTCTTCATATAACGCGTTCTCCTCGCTGGTGATGATGTCATTGTGCAGCTAGCTAACGCTAACTCGGCGAGCTAACCCCAAACACCTCGCGCTTTAGCGTTAAACGCTCACAATAAGTTGGACGTAACGTGAATGTTTGACTTATCCAACAGTTACACATTAACGTGTTGCCTGGTGTTAAACTAGTGGCCGCTGTCCTTCCAGTGGTCACTAGTTTGTGATGCAGCATCTTAGCAGTGGACGGGCTCGATGTAAATCCTCCATCAGGACCGCCCGCTACGTAATTAACCCCCGCGGGACTCTCGGGGCTTTACGAGCTTTAAGAGCACGAACCTCCCGCCCCATGGAGGTCATTCTGGAGCTACTTTAATGTGTGATTGTCTCGCTGTTCAACTGTGTGCGGCTAACGTAGCTGTTGGCTTCCTACGGCGCCACGTCGCCTGGCGGGTCGAGCCCAGTCGGCCTGTTACCGGTACCGACCGCTCCCGGGGGCACCGACACGGTGCTGCGTGGTTATTTCAGAGGGTCGGTTGTCCCGAATACGTGGCAGTGACGGCATACACGAAAACCTGCGAAAACGCATATAAGAAGTGGAGCCGTTTTTCATTTCCCAACATGTTGAGGCTCCACCCATACTGCCAGCTCAGCGTGTGGGTTCAGCGGTCCACATTGCATCAACCATTTTTTTTTATTTTAAATTTATTTAACCAGGAAATGCCTCATTGAGATTAAAAATCTCCTTTACAAGAGCGTCCTGGCCAAGACGGTAGCAGTAACACGTCACACAAAGTTTCAGACAAGATAGCATAAAACAGTGACAGACAATATAAAGAACAAAATCACAGCATGAAATAAAACCAAATACTAAGACTCAAGTCAACACGACCCAGTTTACACAGGAGCACATACCTCCGTCATAGAAAACATTTACAACTAGATGAATTTCCCTCCAATTCTTTTAATCTATTTTTGTGTTTTGCAGTTGGGAAGACCTCGCTCATCACCAGGTTTATGTATGACAGTTTTGACAACACCTATCAGGTAAGAACATACGTCACACAGTGATGAAGAATTTGAGTTATGGCCTGTCCCAATAGACAGTTGTGATGACATCACATCAATCATGGTGACATTGGGAAGGATTTTAGCTTCACCTGTGCTCTTCATACTATGACATATAATGTTTTGATATAAAGTCATTGAATATCCAGTATTGTGCCTATAACAATGTTTTAATGCAGCGATTGTCTTACAGGCAACAATTGGCATTGACTTTTTGTCAAAAACCATGTACCTAGAAGATCGTACGGTAAGCCCTGTTTATGTTATTGCAATTCTCATCATTCTCATTGGCATATAGTTTAAATGGCTAAGCTTAATGCATGCATTTGCTTTGTAGGTTATAGCCATCATTTATTTTCCCTTTCACCATTTCACATTGTTTTCACGTTAACCTTGATTTTACATGTTTTTGTTTTGTTCAGCATGCGATCATGTTACTAGCTTCCATCATTATTTTAAGTTTTTGTTTTCCTCCCATCCCCTGACTGGGTCATGGAACGCCCCCCTCCCCACCCTTCCCACATTCATTTCACGGCTGGCCACAGATTCGGCTGCAGCTCTGGGATACAGCCGGACAGGAACGTTTCCGCAGCCTCATCCCCAGTTACATCCGCGACTCAGCTGCTGCTGTGGTGGTTTATGACATAGCCAGTAGGTATCATGGCCTCACTTCCTTGTCCTTTCGCTTAGAATGTGGAAGGGCAACAAATGAGCATTTACTAGCTGGGAAAATCCCACTAGACGGCATGATGAGAGTCTATTCCACGGTGTTTGCATCAGTGAGAGTGATACTAATGCATTTCTCCAGCACTGTGCAGCAGGGGGGTGTGCTTCCGATATGCTCTTACACATGAGGCTGAATGAAGGAATAACCAAGCTATGTCTTCAGATGGGCAGAGATCCTCTGAAACAGCCTGATAATGATTCCATGGCATACTTATACATGTCTTATCAGCATAACACTGGTCGTCTCTGGCCCTTCTGCATTTGGATGATTCTCCCCATTACTCCATAAATGGCCATTTTCACCTTTGCTGCTTGGCTTGCAGTTCCTTTGTGACTGTCCTATTCTCCACCTTCTTGTCCTGCCTTCACCCTCTTTATCTCCTTTTCCTTTTCTTCCCCTCCGTTCCAATCCTCAGGTCCGGCTCCAGCTTTGGGACACTGCTGGACAGGAGCGTTTTCGTAGCCTAATTCCCAGCTACATCCGTGACTCTACCATTGCCGTGGTTGTTTATGACATCACCAGTGAGTCAGGGCTGTACTCCAACCTTTCTGTAGGGGTCTAGAGCCGTTGGAAAGAAGCTTTCTTGGCATAGTTGCTCCTTACGTACTTCTGCTAATAACCTTTAGTATATGTTCCCTCTTCAAGCTTCTCCTCCTTAATACTCTTTCATACTAATACGACTACTCTATAAGATTTTCTGACGTAAATTGTGCTGCTTTTTTAATGATGAATACCTTGCGTGAGCACGCTTTTAACTATAACTTAAATACCAAATGTTTGATGTCTTCCAGGGCAACATGTGGTTGATTTGTGTACAGTAATCCTGTGTTTTGTGTTTTTCATCCACAGATCTTAATTCATTCCAGCAAACCTCAAAGTGGATTGATGATGTTAGAACAGAGAGAGGAAGTGATGTCATAATCATGCTTGTTGGGAACAAAACAGACTTGGCGGACAAAAGGTACATGGTTGTGTGAGATGTGTGAAAGATTGTAATTATCTTATTCTAGTTACAATTGTTGATGAATAGACTTTACATTTGTGCTACAATTAGAAAATGCATAGCATTAAGTATTAGTATTTATAAACTGCCAAAGCCTGGAGTCCCACTTTTCTTCCCTTCAGTGCATCTCATTCAATTTAGACTTTTATCATCCCATAGCACTTTACATACTCCAGCCTTTTTTATTAGTGATTTTATTAGTATTTTATTTATTTGTTATGTTTTGATTATATTTCTGTTCTGCCTTTTTTTTTCTCCCTTTGCTTTACTTTTTGTTCCCTTTCCTGCTCTGTTTCTCCATGTCATTTTGATTTTTTTGTTTTGTGTGTGTTTCCCTCAACACCACACTCAACACCACCCCCTCCCCCTCCTTTCCCGGGACCACGGCAGGCAAGTTTCTGTTGAGGCGGCAGAGAGGAAAGCTCGAGAGCTCAATGTGATGTACATAGAGACCAGTGCCAAGGCTGGCTATAACGTCAAACAGGTTGGTGTCCAGCAACAGCAAGTTGATTTACTGACTAGTCGTCCTGGCAGCCTTCACGTCCTTTAGGTTAGGGACGTGGCATGTAAACCTCCTCCATGTGCTCCTTATGCGGATCAGAGCGTGGCTGGGGAATGAATGAGCGATCTCTGGAGTCGTGTTCCAGCAGCTTCTCTCCCTTTGTCTTCTCTCCTTCTGTGTTATAACTAAACTAACCTCTCTCTTCCTCACAAACAAAAGATTCTGTGTTTCTCTCTCTCCTCCTCTCTCCCCCTCTCTTTTCGGCCTGTCCTCTTTGCGATGTTTCTTTCCATATCTGTCTGTCGGTCCACATCCCCCCCCTATCTACTTCTACCTGAGCAGACAGATCACCACGGAGGAGGGTGAGCAGAGAGCAAAGGAACTGAATGTCATGTTCATTGAAACCAGCGCAAAGACTGGCTACAATGTCAAACAGGTAGAGAATCTGCTCTCAAGGTAGTTTCTGCCCTCAGCGTCTACACTCGCCTCTTCTGCCCTGTTTCCCTCGTGTGTCCTCATGACTGGTCCTAGTATTACTAGTTTGTGTGGATCGGTTGTCTCCCCCCCCCCCATCCCTCTCCACAGGCTTTGCTCTTAGATATTTCTGTATTCACGTTTTCTGCGCAGGTTTTCACGGTTCTCACATCCTCTTTTTGTCTGATCTACTAAAACTTCTGCATCTTTCAAAACGTGTCGGTCTGTAATGGGTTTGCCCCGTGGAGGAGTTCACTACGCTGTCGTCTCCAGCAGCAATTACAATCACACTTTGTTTTAACTTCTTGTGCCCGTTATTCAATGAAATGCATTATGTAGGAATGACTACTTTGATTACTTTCTGTCCCTACTGTATACGGCCCATGTGACGGTAGGGGTGGTTGATAACTATGTTTATTACAATCTTTTATGTTTATACGGAGGGAACTATGCCTTAACTACTGCTGGTTGTATTTGTGTTTTGTGGGGAATGATCAAATGACTGGCCGTTAGAGCATTATGGGGGAGTTACGATTTGTTATATCATTGTGAAGAAATTCCAGGATTAGACACAAATAGACGTGACAGGCTGATTCTTTTTTTTTAAATGTTTTGAACATTTACTATGTCATAATATACACTGCTAGACGTTTTTATCCAAATCACTCACCCCTATTAAATAGTATTGTTCTTTACTACAGCTTTTACAAGCGTGTTCACTTGTTGAACTTTGTGACTTTGTTTTGCAGCTGTTCCGTCGTGTCGCCGCCGCGTTGCCGGGGATGGACAGCACACCGGAGAAGAGCAAAGAGGACAGTATCCTTTTCAAAGCTGCGTTAGCATGTCACGCTATTGTGAAGTTCTTACGGACGCCATCACAATCCTTTATTGGCCAAGTACGTTGCACAGACAAGGCATTTGACTTGTTGAAAAGTGCATTACAATAAACAGAGAATAAACAATCAAATACATAATAAAAGCAATACACATACATTGGTAAACGACAAACGTAGCAGTATTTTAGAACACGTATGTACCATGGCTTTCACACAGCTGCTCACACATACATCCACTGTGTACTGTGTACACGGTTACAGAAAGTGTTCACTAAGAAGAAGAATAGAATGGAATAGAAATATACTTAATTAATCCCCAAGGGGAAATTTGTTGACACAGTAGCACCAATAAACTAAACGCAATAAAATATAAATAAAAGAAAGAAAGTGACTGTGCATAAAGTATAGTATGCAAAGTGAAATATGAAATACAAAATAATATATATATATGTATATATACAACATATATGTAAATACAGCAATGCAAAATTAAATAATATATATATATATAGACGGTGTGCAAAGTGAAATATAAAATAAAATATGTAATTAAATATACAACATATATGTAAATACAGCAATGTAAAATTAAATAAAATATATATATATAGACGGTGTGCAAAGTGAAATATAAAATAAAATATGTAATTAAATATACAACATATATGTAAATACAGCAATGCAAAATTAAATAATATATATATATATAGACGGTGTGCAAAGTGAAATATAAAATAAAATATGTAATTAAATATACAACATATATGTAAATACAGCAATGTAAAATTAAATAAAATATATATATATAAATATATATAGACAGTGTGCAAAATGCAAAGTGTGTGCAAAGTGAAATATAAAATGTAATTAAATATATATGTATATATACAACATATATGTAAATACAGCAATGTAAAATAATATATATATATATATATATATAGACAGTATGCAAAGTGTGTGTAGTGTAATTGAAATTAATTTAAATGAGTGCAGTGCAGATCAACAGTGTAAGTATGAATGTGAATATGTACAGAAGACGGCAGCCGTAAAACGCAGGAAATATGGAAGTGAAATGTGCAGATTCATTGACGATGTTGCTTAACAGTCTTCTCAGTGATCGACATCAAACTGGAGAAACAGCCAGAAATGACTGTCACCGAGAGCAGCTGCTCCTGCTAGTACCCCCCCCCCCCCTCGCCCGGCCCGTCTCCTCCACCAACAGCTCGTCTCCCAGTGGCCACGTCTCCACCCGTGGCACACTGCCGCTGGGACGGAGGTCCTGTCTCCTTCTTTATTTCCCCCTTTTCAACTCAGTGACTTTTCAGAGTAACCGTGTGGATGTGCATTACTGTCTTGAAACAGATTATCTGGGGGGGGAATTTTTCAAAAGTAAACATTTAAAGCAAGGTATAAGTTGAATATGATCAGATTTTTATCCAGTTGCATGGCATTATATAGGATTGCAGACTGACATAGCTAACCGCTCATGAGTTATTGCACAGTTTGGATTCTTAGTGCTGTTCCTCTTGTCATTGTTGTAAAGTAAAACTGCTTGGTATTATTTAAATGACTCTGCAAGGTTGAGTTCTCAACCCACGGTTATTTTACGTTTATTTTTAATGGAGTTGGCCTACAACTGTTCTATCGCTCAGATGACTGATTGTTTCTTGACTTTGTCTTATTTTGAGGAAGTAGACAGGATCTTATCACAGAATTGACATCATTGCTAACTATCATTTTACCGCATTAGGCTCAAATGAAAGAGGGTCAGTCATTGGGTAATATTTATACCGAAACACATCTTTAACTGCCAAATACAACCGTGTGTTAGGAGACCAAATATACATCATTTGAGACTTTATTTAAAACAGGGCAAAAGGGATGTGGAACCAAACAATGAGGTAATGGATCATCAAAGGAAACTGTCCCAAGTTCACTGTAATTGCTACTCACCCGAAGCTGTCTGCATTAAAACCCAAGTAGTTAAATTAGCTACACGCATACTAACACGTCTGGGGGAGTTTTCCTTTTATTAGATGAACCCTAAAAAAGGAGAAACAAAATGGGTTTAGTTTTTTGATGGAAGGTCACTTTGGTCGCCATCTCGTTGATAATCTGTGTTGTTGATTACAATATTGCAAGAACATGCAGCATGCAGGATTTATATGGATAAGAACACAGATGCCTTGCTTGTTTGTTCACCAACGTTGTGCACTGAATCAAGCCACCATATTGTAAAATATAAAAGAAGCCTGCTGACTGGTTCATGGCTTCACTCGTTGTTTTATAGAGCTGGTAGATGAGAGCGTGTCCTCCGATACGGCTAACGCTTACTAACACCCTTGTTGTAAAAACAAAAAAAGACAAGTGCAGAGAAGTTAGTCGCAGTATCCTTTGCTGTAACGCTATCGCCCGTGTAGGACTGTTGGTTTTATGTGTTTATTTATTTTGTTACTTGGACATACAGATTACACATGTATGCTTGACCAAAAGTACAGAATTTTACACGCATGTTGAAAATGTTTTTTTTATTTTATTTATTGTTTATCATGTCTGCCGAGACTCCACCTAAAGGCGACACGTGGGCCCGATCCTGTTTCTCCCCGTCACACATTGTGTAGAAATATATATATATATATATATATATATATATATATATATATATATATATATATATATCTCCAGATATAAAACACATGCAATGTAACACAAACCTACTAATTAGCCATAGTACAACAAAAGACACTGGTCATTTGCTGAAGCTTGTTTTTCAAATTTCAACATTTTAAAATGGATAAAAAACTTCATGTAATTGATTATATCAAACGACCATTTTAACATGAGCAGCTCTTCTATAACTCAATACTCGCGTCGTGCTCTTCTGAATCGTGTCTGTCCGTTGGAAATATGCTGTCTACCCGTGTTTAGCAACGTTTGTGTGAATAATGTACTATTACTATGTGATGTATAAAAAGGAGTTAATGAAACACAAGTGTAGGCCTGTCACATGGAATAAAATAAAAATATTTCACCAAAATGTAACGGGTAGCTATTTCTTTCTAAAGCGTGGTCACAGTTCTCTCATTCCCAACGCTGAGGAATGAGGATCCACAAACGTCGGCGCTCCGCAATCAGCGAAACTGCACGGTGCGTCGGTTGCATGTGAGGAACCTGTTGTGTGGTGGCCGGAGCAGAATGGAACTACTCGTTTTGAAATACGTCAGAGGCATGATGTGTCACGTGAAGGTGTGGCCGGGTACGGACGGGAGATTGCAGAGCACACATGCTACTTTCTTGATGTCCATCTTTGCCCAAATACTGACGAGCATGTGAAAAACTGGATGTGTGAACTGGGCTTATTATATTCAGGGTTCGTACGCTCATGGAAAACCTGGAAAAGTCATGGCATTTTAAAAAGGTAATTTCCAGGCCTGGAAAAGTCATGGAAAAAAACTTAAATCATAAAAGTTTTGGAAAAGTCTTGAAAATGTGGCATGATCACACCGAGTTTGAAATAATTAATGTTTTTTTAAAGAAAGATGCTCAAAATATAAACCCGGTGTACGCTCTAAATACACAAAATGTTCTAAATTGTTCATGTTTATACTGAGATTTCAGTTTGGTCATGGACATTTGGAAAAGTCATGGAAATCTATTGGTGAAAATGTGTAAGAACCCTGATTATTGGTCTATTTGCCAATATGGATATCCACTGGCCTGTGTCCCACTGGGATTACCTTTGAGATCCCTTAAAAGTCATCCACTCCTTGACATCAATGCTTGGTTGTTTGGAACAACCTACCGGAGGAAATAAGGCTGGCAGAATCAATCACTTCTTAAAACCCACTTTTATAGAACTGCTTTTAAGTGATGTCGTCCTTTTATGTTTTTATCTTAATTAGCTATTTGTTTGGTTTTAGTTGTGTTCAATGCTTTTATGGTGTGGTCTTTTTAGTTTGCCGCCATTTAAGTTGTGTTTATGCTTTGTTTATCTGTAGAGCACTTTGTAAACCTTGTTTTTAAAAGTGCTATATAAATAAAGTTATTATTATTATTGATTAGAGTACCAAAAGTAGACGCAGTTATGCAGAATGGCCCATTTCAGAATAATATAGTTTTTTTCATTACTGAATTTCAATTGTTGATTCATCATTATGTATCTCTTTAATTTTGAAGCTGGTAAACGTGGAGCTTTTTCAGAAAACCAGACATGTGTCTAAAAATTTCCAAGAGAGGCATTCCTCTCCATCACGTGTTTGAGGGAGGCACGTGGACACACGTGAATGCTAATCCTACACCATCACCTAGTTTAGGCCAATTGATACCACCAACCCCAAGAACTAACCTCCTCAAACATGCTGTTATCTATCGTGCTATTACCTCTTGGAACTCACTGCCTCCTCGTTTAACTCACATAAGCAATCATTTTTCATTCAAAAAACAATTAAAGGCGCATCTAAGAACATTTACCACTTGACGGATTCTATTGCTTTTTAGTCATCTAATTTTTCTTTTTCTTTGTATGAATTAAGTCGAATTGCATGAAATATATCTGATCGACTGTACTTTGCATCTGACTGCACTATTCTTCACTTTGTTGTACTATTTTTAACTGTTTGTTTCACGATATGTTTTGTATGTTTTTGTATGTATTGTATTGTGTCCTTTCTGTGGACCCCAGGAAGATTAGCGTCAGCTAACGGGGATCTAATAAATAAAATAAAAAATAAATCACCGTCGTTATTTCACCCGTGTTTTATTTTGTGTACTTTCATTGTTTAACATTTACAGTCGTGATGTTATACTCTGTCTTCATTAACACTGAGCAATTCGCACCCACCCACTCCCCAGAGCACTGCGCTATGGAGGACTCAAAATGACTTAAGTATAACTAAATAAATAAATATATGAATAAATAAATAAATGCTTAAATAAATGTATAAATAAATGTATGAATGCTTAAATACATGTATAAATAAATTCAGGAATGAATGAATATAAGTTATAAATCAACAGGACATCATTAAATAAATATATTTCTACATTTCTGTATTTCTTCATTTATTTATTTATCTATTCATGTGTCCACACGTATTTCTTCATTTATTTGTGTGTGACATTTACGTGTCCGTATATTCAGATGAACTGGGCGGTCCCAACCTCTGTCTCTCAACCCTCGCTCCTCGTGTCTTTGCTCTACCTGCGTCGCACACCTGGATTCCGGAAGGGCTGTGACGTCAGCGGGAGAGGTGTCCGGAGGTATGACTCAGGAATTCAACACGCACACACAGACACACACACACACACACACGCGCGCGCACAAAATCCTGCTCGACTGGATCGGTGACCAGCTCGCATATATCCGTGTCGCCGCAGTCACCAGAGCCGCAGAAACTCGGCACGTTGTCGTGTGTGTCAGATTATAATTTTTTTTTTAAGGAAAGATTTGTTTTTTTTCAGAAGAAAGTTTTTTGTTTTAACTAAAACAATTTTTTAAAAATGTCTATTTTACCCGACAAGGCGGCCTTTGCCGACTTCCGGGAGCAGTGCCTGTCCACGGACAATTGGTCCAACAAGTACGACAAGCAGGGCATGCAGGTGTGGGTGGAAGGCTCTCCCGCAGGTAAAGGGAACAACGTCCCGAAAGTCCACAAGATCAAGGTGAGTCTCCTTTTGGACCCGTCCGGGTGTCTCGCGCGTCTCCGGGGCCTCTAACGGCTGCACGTGTGTGTCTCCAGTGTAAAATGACCATCAGCGACGTGTCCGCCGCCACCATGTACGACGTGCTGCACGACGGGGCGTACCGCACGACGTGGGACCCCGCCATGTTGAACAGCTTCGACATCGCCCGGCTCTCTGACAACGCTGATGTGGGCTACTACTCATGTGAGGACTCTCTCCCTCTCTCTCTCTCTCTCTCCTATCTCTCTCTCTCCTCTCTCTCCACCGCACAGCCACTCAGTGAGGGATTAGAGTTAATGTTGGACCTTTGATTCAAAATATGTTTGTTTTAAGACCAAGTTCTGGATTATCTTTTATTTATAATAATAATAATGCATTATATTTTTATCGCACTCTTCCTTCAAGAATCTCAGAGTGCCACACAGATAGTAAAAACAAATAAAACCGATTAAAACATAGTTAAAAGCAACCCATACAACAAAACAAAATATTTCAAAAAATAAATAAATAGAAGAATGTAATGGCTGACAATAAATTAAATAATGCACTTTAAAATGAACATTACAAATGCAGAACAATAAAACAGTCTGTATATGTTCATTTGATGTGTATATATATATAACAATATAGTATATACAAAGGAAGAATAGGAACACATTTATTTTAAAGCACATAAAACACAGTTCAACGGACATTTAAAACTAACATGATATTCAATTCAGTTTATTTGTATAGCCCAGTTTCACAAATTCCAAATTTGTCTCGGAGTGCTTTACAATCTGTACACAGACATCCCTGGCCTTTGACCTTTGACCTCACATCGGATCAGGAAAAACTCCCAAATAACCCTTCAGGGGGAAAAAAGGGAAAAACAGAGGAGGATCCCTCTCCCGGGATATTTAAATAGTATAACATAACATATGTTTTAAAGAAGGGACTTAATGGAGATCTGATTTCCTCTGACAGATTCTTAGTTTGAGCATTGCGTGTTCTTTTCGTTGAGTCATAGTTAAATATAAAAACAATGCTCCCATTATTTCCCTGTCGGCGATTTCTTTTGTCCGTATTTGCATAATCCAAACTTGATTTGTTTTTGTTTCAGTGCATTGTAGTGCTGTCGCTCTTTTTTTATTGTTTTGACATCCATTTCAAATTCATCGTAATTAGTTTCTTCCGTCGACACGTTGGTCAAGGTTAAACATCGAGCTCCTTCTTGTCCCGCTGGTGTATTTAGTGTCACAACAAGGGAGCGCTGGTTGAGCCGCAGGTCGTGTACAGTGAAGAAGTTAATATAGGAATGCAACATAACCAGATGTGTCTTTTCTTCTTCTGCAGGGATTTGTAAAAAGCCCATAAAGAACAGAGACGTGGTATCTCTGCGCTCGTGGCAGGTGACGGACGACGAGTACATCATCATCAACTTCTCAGTGAAACACCCGGTACGCCACCTCCTCCACACTCTCCCACTGTCCTTGAACGCGTCATTTCTACAACTCTCTGGCACCTATTAAGTTCATGTTTTGTGTGCATTGAGTTTTTGTCTACACACACCCTTTTAACAAAGGAGATAGCGTTACATGCCCACATCGCATAACTCAATTAACGTCTTGAAAGAGGTGTTTGCAGTTTGTTATTCTCATAAAACGGTTTGATTTGTTTTGCGATCGGCTGTGGTCGTCCCGTAACCACAAGGTGCCCGGTTCAATACCCGCTCTGCCCATGACAAAGTGTCCTTGAGCATGACACTGAACCTCACACTGAATTGCTCCTTACAGGGTTCTTACGGTCATGGAAAACCTGGAAAAGTCATGGAATTTTAAAATGGTCATTTCCAGGTCTGGAAAATTCATGGAAAAAAACTTAAATCATAAAAGTTTTGGAAAAGTCATGGAAATGTGTTATAATCGCGTGTTCATTTACACCGAGTTTGAAATAATTAATATGTTTTTTAAAGGAAGACACTCAGACGCAATTTTTTTTTTTTCTCGTTGCAAGTGAACGCACCTTAACTGGAACGTTCGCTGGGATAATGTAATTTATTTCATTTAAGGTGTATTGTATGCTTTGTAATTCTCATTGTTTGAATACTACATTTTCATGTATACACCAAGAGTTCAGTTTGGTCCTGGAAATTTGGTTTAAAGTTCTGGAAAAGTCCTGGAAATCCACTGGTCCACATGTGTAAGAACCCCGTTTATAGATATCATGCCGCTGTTCTCGTTGTATTTCACCAGCATTTCTTTTTTTAATTTTTAATGTTCATTTACGCCGAGTTTGAAATAATTAATGTTTTTTAAAGAAAGACGCTCAAAATATAAGCCGGCGTACGCTCTCAATACACACAATATTCTAAATTGTTCATGTTTTTACCGAGATTTCAGTTTAGTCATGGGAATTTGGTTTAAAGTCATGAAATAGTCATTGAAAAGTCATGGAAAAGTCATGGAAATTCATTGGTCAAAATGTGTAAGAACCCTGTCCTTAATAACTACGGTTATGTTAAATGCAGAGAAGAATTTCCCCACAGGGATCAATAAAAGTGTGAATTTATTCTTGATTGATTCCAGAAATACCCTCCTCGCAGTGACCTGGTGAGGGCCATCTCCATCCTCACTGGATACTTCATCAAGCCCACCGGACCCAACAGCTGCACTTTCATCTACCTTTCACAAGCCGACCCCAAAGGTACCACCCAACCGACGCTCCTGGTGTTCCTTTTTTACATTTTAAATTCCTGCCGAACTTTATTCGAGCCGTTGTTTTATAAGCGCTGCCTCTTTTTCCTCCAGGTTCTCTTCCCAAGTGGGTGGTAAAACAAGCTTCTAAGGTCTTCGCTCCACGGGTAAGTCACGCAACAAACAAACAAAGGTTTTGATCATATCTAGTAGCGGCGCTGACGTTAGAAATACTTGAACGGTGCGGGTGTGTGTCCATGAGGTGATTTAAAAGTGATAAATAGGTGTGTGCCTGCATAAAGGAGTGAGAGTTTCATGTGTCTTAAAGGACAATGGTAACCATAGGAACCCAGTTTAAGGGCCCGTCCTGGGTAGGCTGCTGACAAAGGAGTCTCTCTACTCGAGCTGCTGGTCTCTCTCGTTCTGCACAACTCGTTCCCCAGGTTTCTTATCCTGTGCAGATTGTGCACTTTGCTCCAAATAGTATCAACGTGTGCGGTAGAAGCTGTCGCTGACGCTTTTACCCGAAAGAAACTCAACTAAACCAAATAAGGCAATAGTTCACAACTTGGTCCCATAAGGGGATGAGAAACATGTAATTCTTTGTTGCTTTTAAGCATGTTACATGAGTAATGAATAGAATAGAAATATACTTTATTAATCCCCAAGGGGAAATTTGTTGACACAATAGCACCAATAAACTAAACACAATAAAATATAAATAAAAGAAAGAAAGAAAGTGACTGTGCATGCATAAAGTATACAAAGTGAAATATAAAATACAAAATATTTTTTATATATATGTAAATACAGCAATGTAAAATTAAATAAATAAAATAAAAGAAAATATATATATATAGACAGTGTACAACAAGTGTGTGAAAACAACAATATAAGACGAACAGTAAGCTAATAGGCAAAAAGAATCCAATCTCGGAAGGTGAAAGGGACACAAAATAATGGCTGTAAATACTGTAAGTAATTTAAATGATAGATACTATTTTAGCCAAGCTGTGCTCCACCGAGGGACAGCGATGAACAAAGCCCGTCTAACAGTGCTTTCAAACAGCGGGCCTTTGTCTAATGAGGAACTTTAATGAGTGCGGCTGCAAACTGCTCACTCTATTTAATGTGGCGCTCATCTTCTGGATTAATCGTTAATTATTTCCGAGTTTACCATCCCAGAAGGCAGACGCATGTCCATTTTACTTGTAATACTCCTAAAATGATGAATATATTGTCAATATAGATCAGAATGACTGATGGGGAGATGTAAGAATATAAACGACCTCGGGTGTCAAACCGGCAGAGCAGCTCGAACTGTCGTCAGTTCAACAGTGAAGAACTTCAACTTCTCCACAGCAGAAAAAACACTGAGAGTGATTGAATTGAATAGAAATATACTTTATTAATTCCTAAGGGGAAACTTGTTGGCAACAGTAGCAGCACCGATAAAACTAAACACAATAAAATATAAATATAAGAAAGAAAGAAAGTGACTGTGCATAAAGTAGAGTGTGCAAAGTGAAATATAAAATATATATGTATATATACACAACATATATGTAATACAGCACTGTAAAATTAAATCAAATATATATATATAGTATGTGTGCAGTGCAGATCAATTATATGATTATATAAAAAAATATATAAATATTATATTAAATTATTATATAAAAATAGAAGGAATAAACATCTAAAATGCCATAAAACATATGACAATCATAGTGGGATTTAAAGAGCTCTGTTCCCTGTATGTATGATCTGGACCTTTGCTCAACCAGGAGCAACACGTACGAGAGGATAAGAGATCTGAAAGATTGAGGCGAGGCCTCTCGGGGGGGGGGGGGGGGGAGGTCTGCCTAATCAATATATGAGTTAACATCAATCCTTCAGTTAGATTGACATCTCGTGGATGGAAGAATGTCCGTCCCTGTATTGACGAAGGCGAGACAGCCATTGTTTGAATTCATCACAAAGATAACATCTTTTTTTAGTCCTCGTTGCGTAACATTTTTTTTCCGGGGCGTCGGAGCTGTAAATAGTTTGATTATGTGGCAAGCGGATGCACAAGTCGCTTACTCCGTACTTAGTGAGGCGCTCTGTTGACCGAGCGTGAAGGTGTGGCGTGAACCTCGTGGAATATCCTCTCTCTCTCCCTCCAGGTGATGGGGTGTATACACAAGGCGGGCCAGAGCTACCCCGAGTGGAAGCAGAATAACTCCCCCGAGCACAAGCCCTGGCTGTACCCGGTGCAGAGCAACCTGCCCTACATGGACTCCAGAGAGCTGTCCATCCAGAGGGCCGACTCGCTGGAGAACGTGGACGAGAGTCTGAAGGTGGCCACCCAGGACGAGGACAGCAGCTAAATCACATCAAAGGGATGGAGGGGGGGGGGGGGGGGGGGGGGGGGGCATTGGAGTATAGACTGTATGTCCTCACACATTGAATATGACTCGAGACCTCGGACTCTGTGATGCTCGTGAATTCTCCCGGTTCTCCTGCAGCCGTGGGCCTTCGGGGAGGAGCGGGAGCGTGACGTGTTTACAGCCGTTTATGCAAATGAGCACAGATCAAAGCCACCGCGTCGAAGCGAAGCATCTCGCCAGTGTTTGCCGACACGCTCTAAGACTTCTTCTTTTTGTACAGACCTATAGGTGTCGGGGTTTGAACGTGTCGTAGTTGCAGCGCCACGCTTCCTCTGGGTCGAGTTCTCAGGCCTTTTGTAGTTGCAGCTGTTTGAAATACACGCACACACTTTTTTAAATGAAGAAAGGAAGCGTGGTGGTCCACTTTGCCTTTACGAGTGACTGTGAATGGACATTAGATTAGTCGGTGGCCAAAGCAGAGCCAAGTGAAATTTTTACTTTTTCTTTGTTGAATGTCAGATCAAACGCATCTGAGCATGATAGTCGTTTTTATTCTGTTAAATCACATTTAAATGAGGCTGTTTGCAGGAAACCGATTTTAGTAGAAAGGTTTCGTGTGCAGCCACTGTGTCGACCTTGAATGTTTTTTTAAGGTTTTTAGGCTTATTGCAAAAACAATTCACTGTCACTTTTTATTGCTAACCATTACGTTTGTTTAGCTGATTAGTGAGCGACTGTTGTTTCTTTCTTCATGTTTAATGCAGAAGGACTGATTGAAGGTCCAATGTATTTATTTCAGATGTTGTGCAATCATAGGTTTTATGTAATTCTTATTTAAAGTTATACAGACGCTAGGCTAACAGATCAGTTGATCTCTCAGAATGAAAATCTGGTTATGATGTATTTGAGCAAGTTTGAATTTTGTCAGTTGAATGACTTTACCTGAAAGATTGTAATGACCATAAAGGATCTCTTTTATTTTAGTTAAGTTTCTGTAACCTCAGATGAAGTTATGATGGAAGGAAAGCCCTGGAATGAAGCCTTGCAGGCCAAGTTATGAGGTTGTTCTTCTTCCGATGATTGATGTGTAACGTTGCATGGTCTTGACTTTAAAAAACCCCAAAACTAACCGACGTAATCACTGTCATTGACTGCATTCCTCTTAAGGTGACGATCGAGTCTCGGGAGAAACGTGGAACAAGTTTAGCTACTTAAACCGGTCCAAATGAAGGTTACCAGAGTTCAAAAGGTTTTATTTCCGTTTCCCAAATCACTGGCGCTGAAAACCACTTCAGATCATCAGAAAGTAATTTATTCTATGAAAGTAGTTTACAAAAGAATGAAGACAGTGTTGACATAAAACACAAAATAAACCTGTTACTAGCACACTGCATTCACATCCAGATCTATTCAAATGTTTTTGCTATAATCTAATATTAATGTTAATGAATTCTACTTCCAGAGCTCAAATCCATCTGAAAATGACAGAATCACCCGACAGTCTTCAGTGAGACTTAAATGCTGCTAACCTCCTGATTACAGGTGTACTATGATACTGAGAGGCAGGGTGTAATATCATGTCAGATGTATGCTTGTCAACAGTTTGGCACCTCGTATACACAGTTCATACGTTATTAAAATATTCAGCTCGGAAGCAGGTTATGTAAAATAAAACATCAGCAAACATTTAACAGTATTTAAGTAACAATAGCAGTCACTAAACTATATTTACACAACTTAATATGCACTAAACAATTACAAACTTGTTAAATATGTAAAAACTGGGTGTACAGTATATTCACAGTGATATTAAGATCAGTGATATTTACCAGAAGTGTTGCACCATCATTTGCTCTTAAAACATGTCAGGCTGTCCGTCACGTGTGTGTCAGTGCATACTGAAGTATGCACATCTTACATCTACACACTCAGTTACCAGTTTGTCAATATAAGACGCATTAAAAAGAAACATTAGAACCATGATATGCTTTTAAAAATCTGCAGGAAAAGCTACTAAGTGGGTCTTGAGTTTAAACAAAAAGTTACATTACACATGACTGTAGGGTTTGTATCCAGCCGGATGCATTAGTGTTAGGTTGGTGAACCTAATAAATAAGCAACTAAGCATGTGACTACTTCATATCTTTGTCATGAAGGCCGATGTGGACAGTACACACAAGTGCTACTCTACCAGATCAAAATACAGGGTTCTTACACATGTTGACCAGAACTTTTCCATGATTTTAAACCAAATTTCTATGACCAAACTCAAATCTCGGTATTAACATGAACAATTTAGAACATGTTGCGTATTGAGAGCGTACGCCGGCTTACATTTTGAGCGTCTTTCTTTAAAAAATTTAAATTCAGTGTAAATGAACATGTGATTATAACAAATTTCCATGACTTTTCCATGACTTTTCCAGGCCTGGAAATGCCCATTTTAAAATTCCATGACTTTTCCAGGTTTTCCATGACCGTAAGAACCCTGAAAATATATGTCTCAGACTACTGTAGAGACATTAGTTACAGGGCTTGAAGAAAAGAGAATGTGGGGTCTATACATGTTATGCTTGAATAGAAAAATATGTAACAGTTCCATAATTTATGATGTGAAATGTCTATTTAGTGTCTGCTAATACCGTCTCTTCCTTCACTTCCTGTGGATAGATCGTGATAGAGTAGAACTCGTTACGTATCCCAGTAGATTAGGGAGTGCTCAGCTAGTAGATACGTACATGGAGGACTAGGAAGGAGGCTGTTAGTCATACATCAGTCATCTTGGGGCTGGAACAGAACGGAGGCCACAGTTTGTAGGAGTGGGATGACTAGGAGTGACGCAGAGTTCCAACTCCCTCCCTCTCTCCCTCCCTCCCTCCCTCCCTCTCTCTCTCTCTCTAACTCTCTCTGCTGCCACCTAGTGTACAGTCCTCTCCTTCTGCCTCTGGTAGTCTGATGGAAGAGAACACACAATTACACATTAGACAGGGTTCTTACACATGTTGACCAGTGGATTTCCAGGACTTTTCCATGACTTTAAACCAAATGTCCATGACCAAACTGAAATCTCGGTTTGTACATGAAAAAGTGAGAACATTTAGTATTTAAACTGTGAATTCCAAAGCATTCAGCATACATTTAATGAAACAAATGAATAAGAGAACATATTTTATTTAAAGAATAAACATTTGCTTCCCGAGTTATGGCCATCAAACTTTCCAGATACGGTGCGTTCACTTGCAACGCGCAAAAAAAATAAATTGCGCCGCCAGTAAGAGAGCGTACGCCGGCTTATATTTAGAGTCTTTCTTTCTAAAACATTCATTATTTCAAACTCGGCGTAAATGAACACGTGATTATAACACATTTCCAGGACTTTTCCAAAACTTTTGTGATTTAAGTTTTTTCCATGACTTTTCCAGGCCTGGAAATGACCATTTTAAAATTCCATGACTTTTCCAGGTTTTCCATGACCGTACGAACCCTGATTAGAGTTTGTCTTCCTACCAGCACGACATCACACAGTGACTAAAAAGCCTGCGGCGACATGCAGTGAGATCAGCCAGACGGTTGTCTTAGCTAAGATAACTGAGGGTTGGTCCCCAAGAAGGTGGCGTGATTTTGTCATTTTAAAATCGCATGTACACAGGGTCCGTACTTTCTTGGAAAACCTGGAAAAGTCATGGAATTTTAAAATGTTCATTTCCAGGCCTGGAAAAGTTATGGAAAAAAACTTAAATCACAAGTTTTGGAAAAGTCATGTAAATGTGTTATAATCACATGTTCATTTACGCCAAGTTAAGAAAATAAGCCGGCGTACGCTAAGTTTGCACATAAATTGATTAAAAGAATAAAGATTTTTATAAGTGTTTCTAAGATTAAACATGGATAGTAATGTGTATTCTTTTAAGCTCATTCATTTGTTTCATTTAAATTGTATTGTATGCTTTGTAATTGTCACTGTTTGTATACTACATTTTCAAAAAGTTTTCATGTACACACCGAGATTTTCAGATTGGTCATGGAAATTTGGTTTAAAGTCCTGGAAAAGTCCTGGAAATCCACTGGTCAACATGTGTACAAACCCTGTGTACTGTAGTATTGGCATACAATTCATGTTACAAATTGAAAATTGGGATTGGAATCAGCTATTGCACTAAATTCTATTCGTTTTACAAAACGAGTAGAATTTAGTGCAATAGCGGAGAAATTCACTAAAGCGACTGAGAACTTCTCAGATCAGAGTTTTAATTCACAAGATTATTTGTCTAATCTCCACATCATCTGGTCACATGTGAACATCATAAAAGCAATTCCTCATTCTTTTAAAAGTGCAAGTTGCAAATGCTCTGGCACATTCATGAAATGATAATATGGAAATGTTTCCTACTTTATCAAGTGCTCACATCATGTTGATCAAAGTGTATTGTCCTGCTTCATGGCCATATTTTAAATCAGTCGAAAAACACAATAGGCTAAACATACAACTTAAGTTAAACACGTCAATAACTACATGAATTCAGCCGTTATTTATAGTCATTCAAAGTGAAAGTTAGAGTGCAGTACAGACTGTTGATGTCAGCTAGAGATCGCCGTCATTTTCACTTGACGTGATTTCAGAGAGTAAGACTTACTGTAGGGAAAGAAGCGAACCCTCATCAGTATCTCTCGCGCAGTCTTCAAAATGTCTACAGCCTGAAGAGGAAGAAGGAATGAACTCAATGCAACATAATAAAAACACTATCCCCGATATATAAAAAGCTGTTCAATGTATTGAGGCATTTATTACATATTTAAAAGGGAATTCAAATACTAAAATATGTTCTAAAATAAAGGCCCGTTCCCAACAGACATCTGGTTCTGACTCCACTGACTATGTAGTAGATAGTGTATAATAATAATGTGTTGACTACTATCTCTATGGACCTCAGTGTGATTGACTGCTCCTACTTACTCTAGAGTGCTCGATGTCCTGGAAATCCACCTCATTCACAGACAGAACCTGGTCCCCCTCCTGCAGACCCGCTCGGTGGGCATCGGAGTCCGGAACCACCTGCGAGAACATCACACACGAATTAGAAACCCCACGGGGGAAACAATGAAGTCAGTAGTGCATGTACACAGGGTCCGTACTTTCTTCTAATACCTGGAAAAGTCATGGAATTTTAAAATGTTCATTTCCAGGCCTGGAAAAGTCATGGAAAAAACTTAAAATCACAAAAGTTTTGGAAAAGTCATGGAAATCTGTTATGATCACATGTTCATTTAAGCCGAGTTTAAAATAATTCATGTTTTTTAAAGGAATACTCTCAAAAATAAAGCCGGCGTACGCCAAGTCCAAACTGATGGATTTGCACATAAAGGATAATAGTTTGATTAAAAGAATAAACATTTTTATAAGTGTTTCCAAGATTAAACATGGATAGTAATGTTTATTCTTTTAATCTCATTCAAGTTATATTGTATGCTTTGTAATTGTCACTGTTTGTATACTACTTTTTCATGTACACACCGAGATTTCAGATTTTCTCCGCTATTGCACTAAATTCTACTCGTTTTACAGAACTGTAAAACGAGTAGAATTTAGCACACACACACACACACACACACACACACACATACACACACACACACACACACACACACACACACACACACACACACACACACACACACACACACACACACACACACACACACACACACACATACACACACACACACACACACACACCTTGGATATGAAGATTCCCAGCTGTGACGCCTTGCCCCCCCGGATGTTGAAGCCCAGCTGAGCTCCTGGAGGTTTCTTCAGTACGACGGTGCGAGGCAGGAACTGGGTCAGCTCGTTGTTGTAGTCGGGGTGATGAACACGCTAAAAATTAAAAAAAGAAATGCTGGCGAAATACAACGAGAACAGCGGCATGATATCTATAAACGGGGTTCTTACACATGTGGACCAGTGCATTTCCAGGACTTTTCCAGAACTTTAAACCAAATTTCCATGACCAAACTGAACTCTTGGTGTATACATGATCATTTTTGAAAATGTAGTATTCAAACAATGAGAATTACAAAGCATGCAATACACCTTAAATGAAATAAATTACATTATCCCAGCGAACGTTCCAGTTAAGGTGCGTTCACTTGCAACGAGAAAAAAAAAAAATTGCGCCGCTAGTACGCCGGCTTAGATTTAGAAGAGTGTCTTCCTTTCAAAAACATATGAATTATTTTAAACTCGGCATAAATGAACATGTGATTATAACAAATTTCCATGACTTTTCCAAAACTTTTATAATTAAAGTTTTTTCCATGACTTTTCCAGGCCTGGAAATGACCATTTTACATTTCCATGACTTTTCCAGGTTTTCCATGAGCGTACGAACCCTGTATAAAAGCCCCGTGAGCCTGGTTCTTCTTACACACCGTGATTTATTCAAAGATACATCTGATAACCTGCAGTTACATTACGCGACATAACAAACCAGAGAATTGGGAACACACTCAGTTCCACACATTAATCTGAATAAGCAGAAAAGCTTTATACACTTAATTTTAAATCTATATACAGTTCCTATACCTTGGGAATCTTAAAAAAAACAGGTTGACAACAAACTATCTTAATTCAAGTTGCAAATATTTTCTTTTTGCAAAGCTTCCAACTACATTACTGACTCGTGGTCGAGGACTTTCTCAGGTCAATGCTGTGATCGTTGTGAGTCAACGTGAAATACATTGAATGCATTTAAACTCTAAATCTGTCTTCTGGTCACATGACATCTATTGTTCTGTCCATCCTGGAGAGGATCCTCCTCTGTTCTCTCCTGAAGGTTCTTCCTTTTTTCCCACTAAAGGGTTATTTGGGGTTTTCCTGGTCTGATGTGAGGTCAAAGGTCAAAGGTCAGGGATGTCTATGTGTACAGATTGTAAAACACTCTGAGACAAATTTATAATTTGTGAAATTGGGCTATACAAATAAACTGAATTGAATTGAATTAAAGATCTCTAGGGCAGGGTCAAGGACACATTGGGAACAGACGACACCGACTCTCTGGGACCAGGATCAGAACGGCCAAGGAGGCCATTTACATCCCACCGTGACACGATGACAAGGGCAGGGCTCTCAAGACTCACGCATTTCGGTCTTAACTCCGGCCAAACATAGTATTTCTCACGCTGAAAAAAACTCGGCTATTTAATGTTTTAATGTGCCGCAGCGCCAACGTGAGCCGCGCTGCTCTCACCGTGAAGAAATCAAGCGCTCCTCTGGAGTTCTACTGTGAGGTGCCACTTATCAGCCAATCAAAGAAAAGACATGGGCTACACAATAATCCATCAGAAAACAAACGTATCTGTTGTATCTGGGTAAATTTTAATCCAGCAACCAATGGAAATAAAGCATCCTGGAATTGCGCGCGACTGATATCCTAAAGTTTCGTTCTGGTGGGGGGGGGGGGGGGGCTGATGGTTATGTCTCACGCTTGCCTGTCTTCAGAACTTGAGAGCCCTGCAAGGGTTATGATCTCACCCCCAGATACGAGCCCCTATCACCATGCGACTGAAGTTTCATCCTAAGCTCCTGTGATGACCTCCGAGGAACTGACACACCTGATAAAGACCTGGAGATGCAGTTGAAAGCTACAACACCTGTGTGGACCTGGAGTTCTCTCTTTCTCCGTCAGATAGTTGTGGTCCTCATACTGAGCGTCCTACCTCCTGTGGGGCGATCCATGCTGGCGGGTTCTCATAGGAAGGCAGGAACACCACCGGGAGCTGGTAGTCATCATACGGGATTTTCTGATCCATTGTTTATGAAAACACCTAAAGAGTAACAATGTAGATTGTTATGAAAAGTTATTCCTTAAAATGTATGTGCTGCTTGTTATAAAAACATATTGACATTAGTATCAGGGTTCGTACACATGTGGACCAGTGGATTTCCAGGACTTTTCCAGGACTTTAAACCAGATTTCCACGACCAAACTAAAATCTCGGTGTGTACATGAAA
This sequence comes from Liparis tanakae, assembly GCA_036178185.1. Taxonomy (NCBI): domain Eukaryota; kingdom Metazoa; phylum Chordata; class Actinopteri; order Perciformes; family Liparidae; genus Liparis; species Liparis tanakae. The sequence goes on along the minus strand of CM070095.1, from coordinate 1,220,076 downwards.
ACTTTTTGAAAATGTAGTATTCAAACAATGAGAATTACAAAGCATACAATACACCTTAAATGAAACAAATGAGAGACAATAGTTTGATTAAAAGAATAAACATTACTATCCATGTTTATTCTTAGAAACTCTTATATAAATGTTTATTTTTTTAATCAAACTAATCCATCTGCTTGGACTTGGCTTATAATTTGAGTCTTCCTTTCAAAAGCATATACATTATTTTAAACTCAACGTAAATGAACATGTGATTATAACAAATCTCCATGACTCTTCCAAAACTTTTGTGATTTAAGTTTTTTCCATGACTTTTCCAGGCCTGGAAATGACCATTTTTAAATTCCATGACTTTTCCAGGTTTTCCATGACCGTCTAACCCTGTAGTTTAATGTAAAATGCAGAATAGAAACGAGCTGAGACCAAACATAACAACACAAGTCACTGGAAGGACGTTCAGATCACATATAGTCGAATACTCACCAGGTTACTAAAATAAACTGTTTCCAAAGAGTAACCCAGCGGATAATTGTGCAAATCCTGTAATCGGATCAGACAATAGCGATAAAATGAGATAATTTCACACGAATGTGCAAACGAGAGGCTAGCTCAAGCTCAAGCTAGCTTAGCTGGTTAACTCCCACACGAGCCTGCCCCGCTCTCTTCTTCGCACGTTAACTAACTTTCACCGTTACCATCTTGTTCAACTATCAGGACGAATATAGTGCGTGACTTCTGGAGGAAAAAGGGCAGAATGACAGCCATAAAACAACAAAGTGTCTCACCTGCCAGTCTGAAGGCGAGCAGGAAGCTCTTGTTCCCGTATTGACGCGATGACTGTGGTTTCCAGTGAACTACCGCCACCTGCTGGCAGGGAGGAGTCACTGCACCCTTCAGCGAAGCAATTGGGCTTATTTCTCCTTCCTAGAAATCCTCGATATTAATGAAAGATAAACCGTAGACGTTGTTGTGAGCAGTTTCATGTAGGAATTAGTTGTTGAGAGAAAATGTTTCCTGCATAAAACTACTCTCAATAAAGTATGTGGATTATTTCGAGTGACCTACTACAAAAGGAGTTCAACATACCTCGGATACTCCAGGGCTTCTCATATGACCGTGCACAAATTATGTGGTGTTATAGGATGTGCGACCTTGAGGAGACAAATTATCTGTCTAGACTAGTTGTTAGTGTGCATGTTCAGTTTTCTTTCTTTAAGCTCCACGTTTCTCTCTAAAGTCTACTTGAGCTGTGTGAATCCTCCCTTTCGGTTTGGGCTACACCCCTTCATCCCTTCACCCATTCATGAGGGACCATTCTTATTCAGTTCACGGACTCACGCCGAAGTGGAAAGGATGCCAGACGAGTAGAGGGGAGGCTGACGGAGTGGGTTCCCCACCGACGGTGTTTCAGTGCCAGTGCAGAGGAATTTAACAGCACAGTGTGATTCATGGTGAGTCTCATTATTTTTTTGGAAATAGATAGAAATAAACTGGTTTGAACCTTTATTCCTGCTGTGAAATAAGATCCAATTACAAGAGAAATAACAACTAAAAGAACAGACAATAAGCAACGTGTGAGTGTGTGGATCTTAAGTGATGTAGAAGGTTGAGATGATTTTACAGTTACTTTTAGTCCATATTTCTGTTAAAATGGAGACAAACATTATCTTTGATTACGTTGCTGTTATTGAAAGCGCTGAGGGTGAAATATACTTTCTGGATTACAAACTAAAGACGGAAACTGAAAAGTAAAGTTTCAGGTTAAAAGTCCCAGCAGAGCAGCATGTGTTCTTGGTGAGTGTGAGGTGTGTTGGCGGTTTACTCTATGTGTTTATCCTGGCATTAACATCACTCATTTTAAGAATATTTGATTAGATACTTTTATCTCCCATCAGTTTTTAATTGCACTTACTAGTTACAGTTTAAGTGGCCAACCAGAGTCCATTTAAAACACAAAAGTGGCCGTGTGGTTTTGCACGGTGTGTCTCTGTGTGATTGTTTAATCTGCAGGGACCAGAGCTGGGCCTTTATTTTATAGTTATATGAAATTACACTTCTTAGTTAGTGTGTTTGTGCAACACGTGGGATTATCTCAGTGAGGTCTTTCATCTGCTTGGTAAGGACATACAAATGACACAGTTCAGGCACTCTACCGTGAAGAAGTATTTCATTGTTCTTTAATTGTAAGTGGGACTGTTTCATTTAAATATTGGTTGTTGTCACATGCTTTACAGTTATTACTCAACATTCAGCTGAGATGTAAAACGCTCTTGAAAAAATGCAGTAAAACCAGGTGAATTGTGCTGCACATCAGTGACACTTGGTTGCACCTGTGGGCTTGTGCAAACATGCACGCATTAGAGGATAAGCTCTTTGTTTCTTTCGATACACATATTATTTAATGCTAAGAGGTAGTTTTTTTTCCTATACTTTACAGAAAACATACGACTGGAATGTGATTGTCAAGTTTTGTCTCCGCTTTACCTACGTGATCTGTTCAAAGCTCCGGCTTAGAGCACTCACGTGGGAAGAAAGCTGGCAGAGCCTCAAATCAAATCAAGTCAAACAAGAAACCGTTGGTCGCGTTGCACCTTTTTCACAACAGAAACCTCTTTGGTGGGTGACAAAGAAGAGGCGACTGGAACCTGCCTCGACTGTTAGCTCATAGGCCCCGACATGTTCTATAGCACCTTGCTTTGCACTATTATTAGTCTGCATATCAACATGGAGGTTCCTATCTAAACTATTTTAAACTAAACATTTATGAAGTCACTATCTATGTCCAAAGAGTGTCCTTCACTATCTAAGTAATGTTGGTTCTTTACTCGCGCACAGTTTATTTCCTCCGCCCCCGCTCTGTGCCTGGATGGTGCTGGTCACCGTGGATGTTTGTGTTGAAAAGGCTCCAGCACTGTGACATCACTGTGAGGCCTGGGCTCTAAACTCTCAATACCCCATGGGGCTGCCCATTGTGAGTTCTTCCAGTGGCGATGGCCCGCTCTACACACAGGCTCCATTGAGCAGGGATGGCCTTGATACCCCCTCCCTGGTTTGTTTCTGTCACAGTCCTCTTTTCCCCCTCCTTCACAGGTCTGAAGAGGTGAATGCGGTCGGGCCTCTCCTCGGAATCCAGCAAAATCTCTTTTTGGGCTCCTTCCATCCTTCAGGCTGTATCAGGTGTCCAGTTTGTGCTGAGCAGGAGCTGCACTGAACCACCCCGTGAATGAGGAGGAGAAGCCATGTCTCCAGACGATAGCTGGGGCAGAGTTTGTAGCAGGGGCTTGTACAGCTGCCACTGGAAGCACGCGAGTACACCCACGAGAAAAGTGAGTATTAGTGTTTGTGTTGAAGTTTTAAAATATCAATATTCTAATATGACCATCAGGGAGATGTGTCTTTGGTGTTTTAATATCCTTCACACAGCTCTTTAGTATCTATTTCAGTCTCCGGGTTCCTTGTACTTCCACTGAGCATAACTTTTACAAATCCCTGCAATGGGGGATTAGCATTCCCTTTCTTTCAATCATTTAATTTTAAGTTTTTCCAAGTTACACCAGACAATCAAAAACGAATAAGTACAAAAATTACAAAACAACCAACTATACGGACAATCAGACAAATAAAATAAAATAATACAAATAAATTAAAGAATTAGCATTCCCTAACTCTAAAACATATCCAATGAACAGTTGTGCTACACGAGTCACGTGTTTTAAATGCATTTTAAATTGAACTGAATACCATTTTCCAGCGAAAGCTAATCAGATATTCAGTTGTAATGTAATGGAAATGGAATGATGATGATAATGACGATAATGACGATAATGATCAAAATGGTCTGCTAAGAAAAACAAGTGAACATGCAGGCCCTAACGGGCTTGTTTTGGATTCACACAGAAGAGGCTTACAAAGGGGGTGAAGAATTGTGTACAAAAATAAGAGGGTGGAGAAGTGTGATGTTGATGGAGAAAGAGCATAAATGGATTGTTTGTGCACAAAACCAACATTGTATTCCCTCCCTTTGAAATACACACATACTTTCACTTTCACGCAGCATACAAAACATTTGTCTTATTATTTTAACCCTAAAATACTTCTAAGTATCAGAAATATAGAATAGAATAGAAATATACTTTATTAATCCCCAAGGGGAAATTAGTTGACAACAGTAGCATCACCGATAAAACTAAACACAATAAAATATAAGAAAGAAAGAAAGTGACAGTGCATAAAGTAAAGTGAAATATAAAATACAAAATAACAAAATATGTATGTATATATACACAGCATATACACAACATATATGTAAATGTAAATAAAGCACTGTAAAATTAAATAAAAAATATATATTTAGACAGTGTGCAAAATGCAAAGTGTGTGTATGTGTGTAGTGTAAATGAAATGTGTGCAGTGCAGATCAACAGTGTAAGTATGAATGTGAATATTTACAGTGAGTTATTGCACATTTCTGACAGGAGGTGCTTTGTTATAAAGCCTCATGGCCGTTGGTAGGAACGTTCTCCTGTAGCGTTCCTTAAATAATAACATTTCCCGCGCTCTCTTCTCAGCGCGCTCTCTGCTGGTTCTGGGTGGTGGGCGTGGTCTCCCTGCTCTCCTTGTGTTGGATGTACGTCTGCCTGGCGACGTTCAACGACCGAGACGATGTGAACTGGTGAGCGGTCCCAAACATGCAGACCAATGAGCCGCGTTGGATCTCTCACAAAAGCCCAGATTCCTTTCCTTTCTTTCCATTCTTTCTTCTTTGGTGACCTTCATTGAGCTGACCCCGCGCGGCCCTCTTTTGTTCTATTATCAGGGAGGGCTTCGCGAATCTGAAACGATGGGTGAACTGGTTCATGGTGCTGATTATCATTTCTGCCGTGCTAACCAGCTACTGTGTTCTGCTGCTGGTGAGTAAGTTGCTCCTAGATAGATAGATAGATAGATAGATAGATAGATAGATAGATAGATAGATAGATAGATAGATAGATAGATAGATACTTTATTAATCCCGAGGGAAATGTAGGTTTCTGTGATGTTCAGGATGAAGTGACTGCAGAATATTATAGAAGGGGTTGATTATTTTGCACACTATCCAGATATATATATATTATATTTAATTTAATTTTACAGTGCTTTATTTATATTTACATTTACATATATGTTGTGTATATGCTGTGTATATATACATATATATTTTATTTTATGTTATTTTGTATTTTATATTTCACTTTGCACACTTTACTTTATGCACTGTCACTTTCTTTCTTTCATTCTTTCTTATATTTATATTTGATTGTGTTTAGTTTTATCGGGTTGCTTCTGTTATCACCAAATTTCCCCTTGGGGATTAATAAAGTATATTTCATTCATTACTGGCAAGAAGTAGCTAAATAACAAACATAAGATAGCTTTTGTTTACCGTGTACTATATATAACCAGATGTTCTGGATGCTTAAATCATTCTTCAGACATAGCAGTGATAGTTTCATAATTCCTCCCGTTCATTGCAGCTCTTTGCATTGGTCCAAGTTGCCTTAGGGGAGCCGCTCAACTTACACTGGCTACACCAGGTACACCTGTAACCACCCAACCCTCTCCCCCAAATATGCATAATCTATATATATAATCTATGTACATTGTTCAAATTGTTGAGTGTGCTATTTGTACGTTTTCTCGACACAGATCTTCTTATTTTTCGGTGTGATATTCATCGCTTTTGGAGTCACAGGAATTTGCTTCAAGTGGCAAAAAGAATGGCCGACTGTTCCTCTGTCACTGCAGGTACAGTGAGGCTGTTTTTTGGGAACGATGCTGAGAGAGTAAACGTCTGTTTTTGTGTGTGTGTTTAGTTGTGTTGTGTACCGTGTGTGTTTCTGATGTGTGTGTGTGCGTGTGTGTGTCGGCCTCCTGGCAGGCCACAGCTCCGTTCCTGCAGTTGGGAGCCGTTGCAGCGTTGACCCTGCTGAGCGTGTTCGTCTTCCAGGGCTTCCACATGGCTGAGGAGACATGTATGGAATCACATGTCATTTAAACGCACACTTCAGCTTCACACGATATCACATATGTATTTTAAGAAATGGCTATTGATTTACCAACAGGGTTCGTACGGTCATGGAAAACCTGGAAAAGTCATGGAATGTTAAAATGGTAATTTACAGGCCTGGAAAAGTCATGGAAAAAACTTAAATCATAAAAGTTTTGGAAAAGTCATGGACATTTCTTATATTCACATGTTCATTTACACCAAGTTTAAAATAATTCATATGTTTTTGAAAGGAAGACGCTTAAAATATAAGCCGGCATACGCTCTCATACTATTGGCGCAATTATTATTTTCTCCCGTTGCAAGTGAACGCACCTTAACTGGAAAGTTCGCTGGCCGTAGCAACAGTAGCTCAGGAAGCGGTCGCGATAATGTATTTTGTTTCATTTAAGATGTATTGTATGCTTTGTAATTCTCATTCTTTGAATACTACATTTTCAAAAATGTTCATGTATACACCGAGAATTCAGTTTGGTCCTGGAAATTTGGTCAAAGTCCTGGAAATCCATCGGTCAACATGTGTACGAACCCTGTACCAAGTTATAAGTGAACAGAACTATTCATGTGTCAATATCTGCGAGGGGAAAAGGATAAAAGAACTGATGAAAGATATTCTTCATACAACCACAGAACAAACAATGTTGGTTATTTACTCCCACTATAAGCGCCTTCTGTACAGCCCTCTCTTCAGACTCGCCACCGTGTAAACAGCTGAAGAGAATGATCTTATTGTTTGTCGTTTGTCCTCCTCCAGGGTCTAAGTTCCTGATTGCGGTGATATTTGTGATGCTGTCGGCAGCCATCTTCCTGTGTCCCCTGTACATCCAGTCCCCCTGCCTGATCGAGCCCAGCAAATTACCAGAAAAGCCAAATCTTTTTGGCCACCGCGGCGCGCCCATGGTGAGCATCCTGTTTGACTTGACGACACCCTGAAAGGTACACACGTGGTCCGCCTCGCATTGTGTGCTGCTTCTTTTCAACTTCTTTTTCAACTTTAACTTTATTGTGCTCAAGGGGAAACTTTGTTGTGCAGGTAACGTATAACTGACAGAGACACAGAGGTTAAGGGATAGTAAACATGAAATGTTTTATAAAAACAGGAATACCAGGAATCTTAAGTTCTTGTAGAAACTAATGAGTAGCTTCAGCAGTCAATGTGGAGTTAGTGTACACGTTCAGTTTTCTTTCTTTAAGCTCCATGTTTCCCTTTAAAGCCTACCCTGTGGTATTTTTATGCTTCTGTTTTCTCAACATATCAAACAATTGAAAGTTTTTTTTAATACGGTCTTATTGATGATGGAGGTGATTTTTTTTTTTCTTTGCATTTAAACAGAACCAGACTACAGCGGTTTCAGACCATCTCTGGCTGACATTTGTGTCAATCTCATCTGTACTATTGGCAAGAAAGCAAAAAGTTATTAATCAAAATTCTAAACAAAAAATGTGTAAGCCAGTCCAATAGAAAAATGGACTGCTGCATTCATGCAAATATCTTCATCTCCTGTCATTCAGAGCAAGTTACACAAACAGCTCTGTTACCATATTATATTGTGTTATTTGATTTGTTAAATTATTTGCCCAAGAGCAAAAACTCCTATCTGAAAAAAATACTTTTTTGTAAAAAAAAAAGAAGAAAGTGTTATCTTGCAGCACCATGTGTTAAGGATACCAAATACATCAAATAAAATGTAAAATGATGCACTGCAGAAGGTTTGCCCAACTTTTCCTCGATCATTGTGTAGGGAAATGTTTTTACACGCTGGGCATCGATGTGCTGCACGGTCCTCGTTAGTTTGCTATTTTTTTTTCTGGGGTCCCCAATAAGCACAGCTCAACATGGCTGTGTGTGTTTTCAATTGGCTTCTGTCCTCCCTTTGCTCAGCTGGCCCCGGAGAACACCATGATGTCATTCAACAGGAGCATCGCGTGCGGAGTGACGGCCTTTGAGACGGACGTACAGCTCAGGTACGCGACCTTTACCGACCCGGCGCACGCCCTGACCGCTCGTTACTGCTGCTGTATGTCACGCTTTATTCTTTTGGCTTCTCCAAATGTAGCACAGACTTTTCTGGTTGAAATTAAAACTGAATCTATTGGGACTTTTCTACGTTGTCATAACATTCAGAAAAGCATTCTTATTTTTGGCATATTTGATATACTATGTATTGGGATGTACTGAATGTCTTTCTGGCGTAATAAATATGCTGGTAGTGTGGGTATTGGAACACACTCCATGTCTGGCTGACATGAGATAAGAATCCTAAATATTGCCACAATATAATCCCTAAAGACTTGATGCTGCAGCTGCAAGAGACGGACAGATATTCAGCATCCTCACCAGCTGATTGTACATATACAGGAGAAAGGGGTGACTGTGAGTGACAACATCCTCGTAGGGGAAAGGTCTATGATCAGTTCCTTCTCTCTGATCCTTCCTCCACAGAGGAGGAAAATACGGGTTACAAATTGCGTAATGCACCTTTAACGTTTCTTTCGATTACTTGTATGTCCTAACATGCATAGAAATTGACATTAAAGCTACTTTGACTTTGACTTGACTTGACTTTAATTCGGCTTCACAGAGGATATTTGTTTCTGCTTTCTAACCCAGTAAAGACAGAGTTCCCTTCCTAATGCATGACAATAACCCCGGGTTCCTGCGGCGAACGACAGATGTCAAAGAGAAGTTTCCCAATAAAGAATTCAGCCACAGCAGCAACCTGACCTGGGAGGAATTACAGAGTCTGAACGCAGGGGAATGGTTCCTAAAGGTGAGGGCGGAGCTTTGACACGTACCTGTCACAAACATGGATGTGCTATCATGCTGCATGCCACTGTTACACTGTGTGCTCTGGCTTTCCAGACGGATCCGTACAGTTCAGTCTCCAATCTCTCGAAAGAGGAGGTGGAAACCGCCACAAACCAGAGCATTCCCTCCTTGCTCCAGCTGCTGCAGCTCGCCGGGCAGCACAACATCTCGGTGCTGTTCGACCTATACAGCTCCAACCAGGAGAATGACACGGTGGACACGGTCAACACCATCTTGAGTTCTGGCATTGAGCCAAGCCTGGTACGGCTGATCATTACAGTAGAATACATTTCAGACAGCTTATGATAAGGCATATTTTATAATGGTGTTCTTCTTTCTTTTTCCAGGTCCTCTGGCTTCCTCCAGCAGAAAGAGCATATGTAAATAAGACTGCTCCAGGCTTCACACAAATCTATGACAACAAACATGATATGGATAAGGACGGGGGGGGACACCTGAATGTGAAATACAGCAAGTTTAGTTCAGAAGAAATCAGGTAAAGGGAAACGCGTGAAACTAAACACACCGATTATATCTACATGGCGGTGCCAGGAGACGTGCAGAGCCGTGTGCTAATTAGACGTGTGTGCGCGGCATGCTAAGACACGGTGCTGGCGCTGAATATAGAGGCGCTGGATCGGCCTCCAGGGAGTCAAATAATACCAACCCAGGAGTGGTGCTCCGTGGATGAGCAAACAAACCATTAAAAAGGTCTAAAGAAGAATACAAATGAAACGCAGTGCAACACAGAAAGTGAACTACATCAAATGTAATCGCTGCACGGCACAGGTTAGAACCGTTTGTACATAAACATGTAATCTTATCTTTAATCACATGCATTTAGTCATAATGAAATGGTGTATGGGATACATGGGTGTCTGGTTAGGGACCGTGATGCTTGTGATGGCAGGGTGGGGGTGTGCACAGAAGAATATAGAATAGAATAGAATTGTACTTTATTAATCCCCAAGGGAAAATTTGCGGACAAAGTAGCACCAATAAACATTAAACTAAAACACAATAATAAAATATACATATAAGAAAGAAGAACAAGTGTGCATAAACTATACAAGCGAGATATAAAATAAAATATATGTATATATACACACAACATATGTGAAGAGACACAATATCTTCTTATCCCTGTACATCCATGCAAACAGAAATACTTTATGGTTTCTATATGTTTTATAAATTCTATTAATTATGTTTTTTAAACCAATGCAAAAATAAGGAAACCATAATATTTATGACGCCAAATAAAGATGAAATGCAAAGGAAAAAAAGACAAACCCCACAGGAGCGTATGCACATTAGCACGAAGACGTTCATACTTAAAAACACAAGACTGTATACTTCTGTTTTCATTCACATTCACCTTCATTGTAATCTCAACATGTGTGTCTGTGACAGGGACCTTCGGAGAATGAATGTTTGGGTGAACCTGTGGGTGGTTAATGAGGGCTGGCTCTTCTCTCTGCTGTGGTGTGCGGGCGCCAGCTCTGTGACCACCAACTCCTGCCACCTTTTCAAAGAGATGGACCAGCCCAACTGGGTCATGGTGAGCAATGCACCAACAGGAGCGAGAGCTTTGCCTCCCTTTCTGGTTGTTTCAGTAACACCGTGTGTGTGTGTGTGTGTGTGTGTGTGTGTGTGTGTGTGTGTGTGTGTGTGTGTGTGTGTGTGTGTGTGTGTGTGTGTGTGTGTGTGTGTGTGTGTGTGTGTGTGTGTGTGTGTGTGTGTGTGTGTGTGTGTGTGTGTGTCACAGGCGCCTCTTACTTACAGAATAATATGGATCACAGTGGACATCGTATCGATTCTGATAATGACGGGACTCTTCGTCTTGAAGTGGTAAGCAGCGCACACGTTTGAGTGTTTTGTAAATGTTGATGGAAGTGAATAGACTGACTCATCCACGTCACTGTTTCTCACAGGAAAACTCATTCCAGTGACAGAAAAGGTACGGGACCATTTCAATATGTTGACATCAGGGTTGCAACTAGTGGTTGTTTTTATTATTCGTCCATGCCAGTGGTTCTCAAACTCTTTCTGTCGTGCCTCAATTCGGAAGAAAAATTATGTTTAGGCCCCACCGCCCCAACATTTTAACAGAATGGTTCATACTGAATTTGTATTGAAATAACAACTTTTTGGGACTCAAACCAGACTAAACCAGATTGCTCGATCAGAGCAGAAGCTAATACGTTTTCAATTATTTTATTAGAATACAAATACAGTTCTATCTGTGCAAAAAAGAACAAATACTTAGCAAAAGAATAGCTTATTGTGTCAGCAATTAAACTGTTTTGCAATGAATATCTTTTTCAGATAATAACAATTCAGTGCAACCTGTTAAAGACTAAGATGAAACGAGTTCAAATATTTGGCAATAATGAGTTTTACTGAGTTCACTGCATATCTTTTCAAAACAATTTAGAAAAACAAAACGAGTGCAGATACGTGTGAGTCCTCACGTTGTATCATTATTCTATGCTGCAATGAGTTTTCCATTACATCTCCTTTTTAAAACGGTGTTCCAGGCTTAATACGGCACCCTCAATAAATGCTCAATGTTGAGCTCTTGTTTTATAGGACAACAGCAGGAAAGCCAAACTTAAAAAATCTTGGCTGTCATGCACTCGCAGCGTAGCCTGTTAACACCGTAATGTAAACATTTACACTAAAGTAAAGGCAGTACGCTCATTATTTATGAATTACTTAGTTTTCAAGTTCTCAGTAAAGGTCTTAAATTTAAAAAAATCTGCATTTCCCCTCGATCCCCACCGGCAATGCACAGTTTGAGAACCACTGATCTATAATTCTTAAATTTATAAAGTCAACATTTCCCAAATCCCGTGGGAAATTCTTAAACTCAAGCTGTCCCAAACCAAAATATTTTCATGTCAGTATCATAAAAAAGAAATGAAAATCAACAAAACTGCAACCAGGAAACGTTTGGGCCTTTTTGCTTGAAAAATGACTTAATTGATTATGATTATTAGTAACATTTTATGTTGATGTGGTAACTTTATTAACCGACTAATTGTTTCAGTACTAGTTACTTTAATGACAATAATGATACTTAAAAAAGATTTCCCGTATATTAATCTATCTATCCTTTGGGTTTGATTTAAAATTAATAACAGGTTAATGCAACGACAATAGCAAAATTAATGCAAGCTAATGGACAAGAGCTGTAAATATGGCTCGATCAAGTGTTAAATACATTAATATCAATATCACATGTTGGATTGCCAGGTTGTAAAATATTTTTTGGATTTTGAACGTTAGACCACTTGCATGGATCAATTTATTAACAAATTGTCAACATTTACATTATTGTTTCCAAACATTAAAAAGGAAGAGTTGAATGATTAAAATATTTACAAACAGAGTTTTGTAGACGGTGACAAATAAATGTAAATGGATAAGGAATATAATGGCATCATTCCCAAAATGAAAGCAAATGTTGTTCTTATTAATAGTTTACAACTGATCAATAAATGATAACATTATTTATCAACCATAAACAAATCTATAGCAATTAAAAAGTATTCATTTGTCTGTTTTAATCATTTTTTGTGTGACTCTATACAGGGACAGACAGGCAAAGAAACAATACTTCAGCCTGGAACGAGAAAGAACTGTCTCCCTTCTTATCCACCGGGTAGTTGGTTTGACCTTTTCTGGCACAAAACTGACTGATCCCTTTCTGCACCCACAATGGTTTGAACCTCAAACAGGAAGAAAGGAAGTTAATGTAGATAACCATAAACTGTATTCTTAAGCCAATAAAAAAATATTTTGTATGTTTTATAGATTTAACTGGTTTACTGTGTATTAATCTTTCTTCTGTTGCTACTGCTGTCTGATTTGATCACAGCTGGAAAGACGAGTATATGCTGTAAACTGAGCTAAAAGCACAATGAATATTTTCTACACTATCCTGTGTCTGCGCATTTTATCCTCAACTACATACATATTTTTATTTCTTTATTTTATGACTCCATATTTTTTTTAAACAAATGAAAGAACGGTCACATATTTGCACTCTGCCTTTTCACTAGAAAGAGAAATACATTTTACCTGAACAATATGTAGGGACTATTTCTTTCTTCTTTTTACATTTAGCTGATAATAGTTATACTAGGGTACACATTTAAAGCAACACTTTGACTTGTATTGGAGTAATTTTACATTGTGGCATTTGTACTTTACTTGAGTAAAATATCTGAACATTATCACTGGGATGATACATAGTGAAATCAATGTTTAAAAGAAAATCACTCTGTTTCGGTGTATACGTGAAAGTGAGAAAATGTAGTATTAAAACAATGAGAATTCCAAAGCATACAGTATACCTTAAATGAAACAAATACATGAGAGAATAGTTTAATTAAAAAAATAAACATTCATATACAAGTTTATTCTTATAAACATTTATATACATCTTTATTCTTTTAATCAAACTATTGTCCGATATGTGCAAATACACCTGTTGCGACTGTAAATAGTGGTTCAGGATCGGTCCTAAAAATAACCACTAGTTGCAACCCTGATGTCAACATATTGAAATGGACCCGTACCTTTTCTGTCACTGGAATGAGTTTTCCTGTGAGAAACAGTGACGTGGATGAGTCAGTCTATTCACTTCCATCAACATTTACAAAACACACGTCCGTTGTTAGACAGGCGTTGAAAAAAGTAAGAGAAACACGCTATACCCCCGTGAATGCTACATTGTTTAATTTGTAATGTATATATTAGTATGTATAGGGGTTGCCACTGTATTACAACATTAAACCAAAGCGGCATTCGCGAGGACAGCTATACGTGTCCTCTTCGTTTTTGGACAGTATCTAAATTTACCAAGTATACATAGGCACAGGTGTAGTAATTAATATATACCATCCAGTCTTTCAAGTTAAATAATATAGAACATTTTTACGTTTTACATACGTGTCCTCTATCCTATTTTTCGAACGGCCGTCGTAACCACGACAACGGACGTATTCGGCTGAAAGTCGCCAGTTAACAGGGTCGCCGGTTGAACCGTAACACCGGCTTATATGTTGAGCGTCTTTCTTTCAGAAACCTGGTAACTCTGTGGCTGGCCGGGCAGTGATGTAATCCCTTTGCCGTGATTGAATCACCCCCGACGGGGCCATTTAGGCATCATTTATCAGATGACCCACAGCATTGTTGGTCATGTCCAAACGTGTAGTCCTCAACACAAACGGACTCTGGCTCACTTGAGACGATGTTTTATAGTTGTAATAGCTCCCTCTGGAGTCTCAAAAGACTTTAACATGTATTTGAGTTCCCTTCACATTACGATGTGAGCTCGCTCTCCGTGAACCTGCCCGGCAGCACCACTAGGTGGCGCACGACGCAAGCATTTGGAGAAGAGGCAGAGCAGTGAAAAATGTAGGTTAACCCTGAATAAGATGTTTCTCTTGAGATATTAACGGATGAGGATGTCACGCTATAGATAATCAAAGCTGAGGTAGTGTATTAACATTAAACTGTCTCAATGAGGCTGAGAGCCACGGGGACTTTTTCAGAGTTTGTGTGTGTGCGTGTGTACGTGTGTGTGTTTGAGTGTGTGAGTGAGGGGAGGAGGAACATGTCACGCTGCGTGGCCGTTTGCCCCAAAACTTCTGGAAAGTTAACATGAAGTAGCTAAACCGTCCCCTCTGGTCTCGTCTGAACCCTGCGCGTGGGAGTGCGCCGCGGGCCGACCGACTGGCGTTTAGACTCAACATCTCACTCGTTTGTGAAGGAAGCGACAGTTACGGTTGGATAACTACCCGGGACTATAACTATCATTATATATTTCTTCTCCTTAAACACAAAAAAAACTTTCAAAACCGTTATTTCCATGTCTGTTTTTGGAGGCGGCCGTACCATGGTGCATAAATACGGTGAGTTCCGTTAACGTAAACTAGCGCGTGAGGGAGACTTTAGGTTGAAGTTTTTGCACAACTTTTGACTGGCTAACTAACCTCAGGTATAATCCCCTGCGAAAAGGAAAACACATATAAAATACTGTAACTGGAGACTTGTGGAACTTGTAGGCAGAAACTTACTGTTGAGATTGTTCTTCTCGATCAACATGTTCGGGATCAGGTAGGGAAGTGTGAAGTGTGAAGTGTGAACTGTGAGCTGTGAACTGTGAAGTGTGAGCTGTGAACTGTGAACTGTGAACTGTGAAGTCGTAGCTTTACCTCCGTGGTGTGCATCATCTCTGAGCTGTTTTCCTCCTCACCACCAACCAGCTGTACATTCGTGATGCAAGATAACATAACTTTAATGTGCTCTGCAGGGGCAATGTAACACACTCCAGTGCTGCATTTGACTTCAAGTCACATTTAAATTAGTATTATTTTGATATGTTATGTAAAATCCCATACTTGCGCAGACTCTTCAGTCTGTGATAGTCATACATGAAGTTGAAGCTTTAATGTATAATGGTATTTAATCTTCTAGGACCCCTCTACATTTGTAGGATTGCTGCATTCTTTGATTACTATAACAATCTGTTATTATTTATAGGTCAACATTTGATAGATAATTAGCAAATTAGTGGATTGGCAGAAATGTGTGTGTGTATATATATATATATATACTGTTAATATTTTGAGTCCAAATGACACACATTAAATGGGTACTGCTTCATCTGTATAATCATTAATCTGAATATGTTAACGTTTTGGACTGTTGGTTCAAGAAAACAATATATTCTAGGAAGTCACCAAGGCCAATTCTGCAATTCTACTTCTCCCAATTTTCTTTCAAGCAAATGATCAATCTGAAAAAATTATCTCTGGAATAGTAGTAAAGGAATAATCGCAAGTGGGGGGAGGAGGAGGAGGAGGAGGAGGAGGAGGAGGAGGAGGAGGAGGGGGTATCCTATCCAATTTTAATTTTCTATCCTTGGATTAACTGACGTTTAGGTGCAATACAAAACAAACAAACTCTAACACAAGTGCATGATGATAATAATAAACCCTATCGACAATGAACGCCAACATGTGTAGGTTGTTTGCTGCTGTCTTTCTGAGTGATGTGTTTGTGTTGTGAGACAGACACGGAGCGAGCAGTGGGGCTGCTCCGATGCTACCAGGCCAACCTGACCAGCCCAGAGGAGCAGGCCCTGAAGAACAGCGTGGGCAAAGTCTCCTCCATCTTGGGTAGTCAGCTGTTCCACGCCCTTCTTGGTAAGAAAAACACTCAAACAACTTGTTTCCCTGAAGGGAGTCCCGTAAGCTTCAATCAGCGTTCGTACGGTCATGGAAAACCTGGAAAAGTCAAGAAATTTTAAAATAGTCATTTCCAGGCCTGGAAAAGTCATGGAAATAAACTTAAATCATAAAAGTTTCTGAAAAAGTCATGGAAATGTGTTATAATCACGTGTTTATTCATGGCGAGTTTAAAATAATTCATATGTTTTTGAAAGGAAGACTCAAAATCTAAGCCGGCATACGCTCTCATATTATCGGTGCAATTATTATTTTTTCCCGTTGAAAGTGAACGCACCTTAACTGGAAAGTTCGCTGGCCGTAGCAACAGTAGCTCAGGAACGGTCGGGATAATGTAATTTGGTTAATTTAAGGTGTATTGTATGCTTTGTAATTCTCATTCTTTGAATACTACATGTTCATGTATACACCGAGAATTCAGTTTGGTCATGGAAACTTGGTTTAAAGTCTTGGAAAAGTCGGGGAAATCCATCGGTCAAAATGTGTAAGAACCCTCTTCAATTACCTTCAGAGTTTGCTCAATGTGCATTTTGTAAATATTTGTTCCTGTTCGCACATCCTCCTTTCTCTGGGTCCGAGAGAGTTACCAACTTGTTTTTGTTATGGTTTTCTACACTTAGGCTGGTGAGGGTAGCTCATATAGTCTGATTTATGTTGTCATATGATTGGCTTCAGGTAGACACAAGATGTAGACGGAGTCAGGTTGTATTAATTTGTACGAGAAGTCAACTGGGTCTTAATTCTTTCCAATTAAGTCTTATGAAAGAGGCCTTTCAGTCTGCCTCACAAAGGTTTCCTCTGTAACATACTCGCATTGTAATGAAATCCCAATAAAGCCAACCGCAACACAGTCTATCTATAGACTGAGTTGTTATAAGCTCACACTTGTCACACTGTGAAAGCACAATTCTTCCCTTGAATGACAAAAAGGCCTCTTTTGTACCATTTTTCTCATGAATGCATGTTATTAATGACTGAAAAACTGAAACAGTCAATTCCCCATTACCTCAAAGCTATAGTAATCTACTAAAGTTGCTGCTGACTAAACTTGTATAACTATTCCTAAAAGCATTCTGAAGTGTGTACAGCTTCTAATGAGACGCTGGAGAGTCACTATTATTATGTGTAATGTGACTATGTTAATCTGAGTTCTTTTTAAAGCAGATAAAGCACATTACTTCAGTTTCACCAACGGATGAGTGGTCCTTCTAATTACCGCAGACATGTTATAATGATGCTTGCCCTTGTTTGTCTAATGCTTAGTACCATTTTTGAAGTCATCTCATTTGTTTTATCCCATTGCTCAAATCCATCTTTCAAGACCAAATATGTCTCAGCGGTCCAACAAGTCTCATCTCAAAAGCTCCTTCAAACGCAGCAAAGATAAGCGGCCTTCGTTTGGCCAATCAGGAAGACACAACTGCATGTTTGTTTGACCTTAGTATCCAATAATCCACTGTAAACGTTGGACCTTTCTCATCAACGTGTAAAGTCAAGAAATATCACGAGACCACTTGGTATTTATCTGTAGGTGGTTGAGGTCACACATTTCATATACTACTTATGACAATTTACACAAGTATCTAATAGGATTACATTAAGTATTGACGTCATTTGGGACAGACATGGATGTAAACTGCAACATGTTGGCAGAGGCATACACACACAAGGTGTTGTAAGGAGAAGTGATGAAAATAACACATTTACCGGTATACAGAACAGAAAACTGCTTGCTGTTGGACCCAGACTGAAAGTGGGCATTTCTGTAAAGGGGAGACTGTTGGGTACTTTAAGATCCCATTTTCATTCATATCTTGAGGTAAGAGGTCAAAGGACCCTTTTGAAAATGTCAGTTTTCCTTTGCCAAAATGTAGCCTCATTTCATTCAGCCTGCTTCCCGACAAGCTCACATGATCTCGTTGGCACCAGCGGATTCATGAGGTCATCTGGTTTCTTAACTTTGCTATCATCCCTGTAGCTGTAAGACTGAGCCAGTCAACAAGGCCGCAGCTCACGTCGAACTACGAGTCATGCTGAAGTGTCCTTGAGCAAATCACTGGTTTCCTTGTATCGCCGAAGGGATTTCTACTCGTGTCCGTCTCTGAAGGGGGCGTGGCCATAAAAAACACATGTGAAACGTGTCAATATCTCCACGTATTGGCACTGTTTTCATTCATGTTATTGAACAATAGCATTAAGCAATATTCATGTACCTAAATATGAATCGTTGAAAAATAATATCTAATAGTGTAATACTGAGAACAATATTTAGCTGATAACTATTAACATCAGATGTAATATATCTTGTTATTTAGCTAAGAGACGACGACTGGGAGAGAATTTGCTTTCCAAATGAAGATTCCAAACATTCCTCACGAAGAATGTTCGGTCAGGGCCGCCGAGCCCGACGGGGAAATGAACTGCTCTGGGCCGCCATGCCACGCTCTTCCTCCACTCGCCTGGCCCTCGGGAGCGTGAGGATCAGGGTTTGTACGGTCATGGAAAACCTGGAAAAGTCATGGAATTTTAAAATGGTCATTTCCAGGCCTGGAAAAGTCATGGGAAAAACTAAATCACAAAAGTTTTTGAAAAGTCATGGAAATGTGTTATAATCACATGTTCATTTACGTTGAATTTGAAATAATGAATATGTTTTAGAAAGAAAGACTCAAAATATAAGCCGGCGTACGCTCTCATACTGGCGGTGCAATTTTCTTTTTAATTTTGCGTTGCAAGTGAACGCACCGTAACTGGAAAGTTCGATGGCCATAGCTCGGGAAGCAAATGTTTATTCTTTAAATCAAATATTTTCTGTTAGTCATTTGGTTCATTAAATGTATGCTGTATGCTTTGGAATTCACAGTTTAAATACTAAATGTTCTCACTTTTTCATGTATAAACCGAGATTTCAGTTTGGTCATGGACATTTGGTTTGAACAGGGTTGTTACGGTCATGGAAAACCTGGAAAAGTCATGGAATTTAAAAAAAGTAATTTCCAGGCCTGGAAAAGTCATGGAAAAAAACTTAAATCATAAAAAGTTTTGGAAAAGTCATGGAAATTTGTTATAATCACACCGAGTTTGAAATAATTAATATTTTTTTTAAAGAAAGATGCTCAAAATATAAGCCGGCGTACACTCAATACACAAAATGTTCTAAATTGTTCATGTTTTACCGAGATTTCAGTTTGGTCATGGACATTTGGTTTAAAGTCATGGAAAAGTCCTGGAAAAGTCCTGGAAAAGTCCTGGAAATCCCCTGGTCAACATGTGTAGGAGCCCTGGAGGATAGATGGAGGCCGAGGAGGCCCGTGGTCGCTGTGTCTCAGGTGCAGGGCTTCGTAGAACATGTGGTTCTCATCAGGGAAGGCAGAGCGGAGGAGCAGCCGCTTCACGGCACTAATAGGAACACCGTCCTGTATAAACATTACTCACTCGTTTACCCTCTCCGGTTGTGTTTGCCTTGGCATGCTCAGGGCCACGTGAAGCAATGTGGTCCGGCACATTTGGCGTTGCCTTTGTGCCGTGCTCTGTGAGCGGAGCCGGCGATGCTGCACACTTTTTGGGCTCTGACAAAAATGTACGAAGCCAGAACGTTTTTGCGAGCGAGATTTGTGGCTTTGATGCGCTGTGGGAAGTAAAGCGGAGTGTGATGCCGTGTGGGAAGGTTCAGGACCGGCCACTTGATTGGATGTCTGCATGGTTGCACAGTCACGAACAAAGGTTGCCTTAACTGTGCGTCCGCCTCTTTGTTACTGCATACAAACATGCAGTGGGGGGGGGGGGCTACAGGGAGTTGGGGCACACAGACAGACAGACGCATCGTTAAATTACAGAAGACCCTAAATGTCTGGGGAATATTTTTTATCCAGGCAGTCACAAGGGAGGGAGTTGTTTGCCCTGCCTTGAAATTGTGACCTAGTTTTCTGCGATCGTGTTATTCTAGTGAGCTGCGGCTCGCTCATCATCATGTAAAGAACCAGGGGCACTATCTTTTTTGTTGTTGTTGTTGTTGTTGTTGTATGATTCACCCAGGCAGGCAACACAGACATGACTTCAGTCCAATTGCATAGGTACATGACAAACAGGAGAGGCCCTATAACACCACACGACCACACTGCAGAGGCTTTGCATGACGGGGATGAGGTGCAGGAACCTCTATGACTGTGACAACATGGCTTAGAGCTCTGACCAGGACATCCCAAAATAGTCCCGAGATCAAACAGTTATCTGGGAGTAAATCCTGCGAATGAGACTTCTGGCTTGGAGGATGTATTTTGTTCTACGCACTGGAATGTACGTGGTCTGTGAGGGTTGGACCAGTTGAACAGTTGTTTTTGGAAAGTCACAAACTAAAAAATCTCTGTACTTTTTGTGACTGCGAGTCTGGATCTCAAAACACACTTCAAGACCCGATTGAGCAATTTTTCTATTTTGTGCCTCGGCCAGGAATAGATGCAAACGATGTAATTAGAAGCGTTAGATGTGTGAAAGCAAGCCAGGTGTCCGGGATGCAGCGGAACAGAAAATCTTTCAGGACTTGCGTAGCAGATGCAACGTTCTCAAGACTTACAGAAGAACTAACCGGGTTATTGTATTGGGACAATGAGTCGATGACTCGATACATGTTTACGGTGTATGTTTAATTCACCTCGGCTTTAGATATCATTGTTCTGGTTTCATAGCATCAACCTTACCATGTATAGCTGTGATGAACTCACTGTACACTACATGCTCAGCTTTTTGTTTTGCAGCGCATGAGACAAATATTATATATATTTTGTTAATCCAGACCTAAAAGAAAAGTGAATATTGGAACAACATATGTAAAATAAACTGCAGATAAACAAAACCACTTGAACTTAATACAGATATTTTGGGCATGTTGAAAGGAAGGGGGTGTGTGTGTGTGTGTGTGTGTGTGTGTGTGTGTGTGTGTGTGTGTGTGTGTGTGTGTGTGTGTGTGTGTGTGTGTGTGTGTGTGTGTGTGTGTGTGTGTGTGTGTGTGTGTGTGTGTTAGTCAGTCAGCTGGGCATTAAGCTCCTCTACCCACACATGGCTTCACTCCTCCACATTCAGACACAGTGATGAGTCACATGGTCCAAATTTACACTTTTGTTCTCACAGTATCTCGTTGGGACGTACTGACTCTTATCTCCCAGACATTCACATACATACCCACATAGATAACACAACTTTCTTTGAGTCTGCTTCAACACAAGGTTCAAAGTAATTGAATAATAAATATATATATTTGAATTTATTATGTTTTCTAGTTTTTTTGGAGGGCACCTTGTCCTAACATTGAACTTTGGGAAGTTGAGGAACTCTCCAGCACCTCTTTATGTCAACAGTGCAGTAACCAGTCCGGTGTGTGACATCAGCAGATCTGTCCCAGTGCGTTCCCATCAAACAACTGCCACTCAATAGGTGACCACAGCACATGGGCGTACAATGAGCCGGGAGCTGATGAGTGAAGATGAGAAGAGGAGGGAGGGAACAGAGATGAGTCGGGAAAGAAACGCAAAACTTCAAAAGACACGCTGATATGTGAGCGCTCATAGTGTTTGTGGTACTTTAATAGAGTACTAAACTGAGACGGTGTACATGGTAAACCGTATACCTCAGGGTTGGTACGGTCATGGAAAACCTGGAAAAGTCATGGAAAAAACTTAAATCGTAAAAGTTTTGGAAAAGTCATGGAAATGTTGTTATAATCGCATGTTCATTTACGCCGAGTTTGAAATAATTATTATGTTTTTTTTTAAAGAAAGACGCTAAAAATATAAGCCGGCGTACGCTCTCAATACGCACAATGTTGTACAGTTTTCATGTTTATACCGAGATTTCAGTTTGGTCATGGAAATTTGGTTTAAAGTCCTGGAAAAGTCCTGGAAATCCACTGGTCAACATGTGTAAGAACCCTGGTACCTGCTAAACAAACACGATCACGTTATGAGTGTCTATGTTAGCACGCTGACGTTAGCATTTAGCTCAACAACAGTGCGGCCTCGCAGAGCAATCGTTTTGCTTTTACACCCATAGATTTATAATATGGTGCGTTATTACAAATGTTCATGAAAGTCACATTCTGCACATCCAATCAAGCGTGATCTTCCATCCCATGACATTTCCCTTTTAAATGCCCTCTCCTCAGAGCGTGTCCCAGGGTCTGGCTTGCCCGTTGCTCAACTAGGGGGCGGTGTCGACATGTACTCAACACGTGTAGAACCTCATGCACCCTCGCCCTAAAATGGAGCTTTAAAGCAAATTGACTGTAAATGCACTTTAGTGTATTTGATTGACAGCGACGTTGAAGTAGAAGAATCAAAAGGTAGAGAAATGATGCGTGTTGTTTAGGTAGCGTGAAGTATTATAACACTGAGTTGATGATTTACTCAGTCACTAGCTGAGTCATCGAGTTCAGAAACAAGATAAGAAGAGCACTCGCAAATGTGGAGACGTAACTTCCACGTAAACAGACGACTCTCACCCCCACATGTTCACCCAGTGAGGAGGAAAACATTCTGTATTCTTGTTGTTCTTAGTTTGTCCTCTAGGTTGAAATGCACTTATTGTAAGGCGCTTTGGATAAAAGCGTCTGCTAAATGACATGTGATGTAATGTAAAAACGTCTCCCAAAACGTTGTACTTTAGAAGGCTGCGAGCATATGAACAGAAATAAATATTACAGAGTAGAAAAAAAGTGCAAACATCCATTTGTAAAGAAGAAATAAGCTCATTATATATATATATTGTTTTTTCTTTTTCTTTTTCTCACAGATATTCAAGAGTGTTACGAGGTGACCTTGCAACTGAACACAGGACAAAGTGTTGTGAAAGAAGACGGCAGAAAGGACGCGTTGGAGGTAATTTTCCTTTTTTACGCTATAGATTGGAGGAAATACGATGTTTACATTGTGTCTGGTGTCACACACGCAGCCGAATGTCGCGTCACTACCTGAGTCCCACGCACGCCCACGTCGGGAGAATACTGTCATGAGTCACGACTGTCGGTCCGCCTGCAACGCGGGGAGAGGAGGAGGGCGGGGGAACGTTAGAGGAGGGCATCCATGGGGAGAAGGGAGAAGAGGAAATCAGACGGAGTCAAAAGAGCAATGATTAGCATGTGTTCATCAGTGTCAGTTCTTTCATTATAACACATGTTTGCATTCAAGTGGTTATTTAGAATATTATCAACATAGGACACAACACACAACAATTGAAGAGAAGGAAGCAAAGCTACATTTTTGTGTAATTTTAAACCGTAAACTGAGGATATCACACAATGGTTAAAACAGTGTTGCAGTAGCTCCAGATATGTTTTTTAGTTTATTGTCTTTTTTTTATACAGTTTTCCTCTCTTTTTCTTTTCATTTTATTTATATATATATATATATATATATAAACAACATATATGTAAATACAGCAATGTAAAAATAAATTATATATATTATTTAATTTTGCATTGCTGTATTTACATATATGTTGTGTATATATACATATATATTTTATTTTATTTTATTTTGTATTTTTATATTTCACTTTGCATACTATACTTTATGCACTTTCTTTCTTTCTTATATTTATATTTTATTGTGTTTAGTTTATTGGTGCTACTGTGTCAACAAAATTCCCCTTGGGGATTAATAAAGTATATTTCTATTCTATTCTATTCTATATGGATAATATAGTTAGTAGTTCCACTTCACTGTTCTAATAGTCTTCAGATGGGTAGGAACGCCTGACTTCATGTCACTAACATGATTTAATATTGCCTCATCACCTACAGCTATGCCAACATGTTAAATAAATGGATCTTTGGTGACTTCTGTAGCTCGTTACCTGAATGATCTCCGGCTGCTTTAGAGCAGAGTTTACACACACGCTATAGCTCCTGCTTAATGTGTGTGTGTCTGGTTATTTGACTGCACTCAGTCATGCGACGTTAGTCTACATGCAGTACGTGGGCTCAGGCATTCATTCACATTAATTCTGAAAACAAAACGAAAAAACAAAAACCTGATTTCAATTTAAAACATGTTAGAATGTCATTTTAGGCCACTTTGATCCCTTTTGATCTATAAACTGGATTCTTCCATTGACTAATTTAATCAAATTATCTAGGCCTGCAGAAGCCTCAGAAACCCGTATTCCATAACGAGAAAGGCAACAGGCGATTCTGTAATGCTAAATGTTTCATTTGCTATCACAAAGAGAAGAATTGCAATGCGACTGGTTAATACAACTGAGAGAACTGGACTGAATTCAACTTATTTACAGGCGTGAAAGTGTGCAATAGTTTATTAATATAATGATATCAGTTGCGTTGAAACGTACTGTTACGCCTCAGAAAGGGGAATGTATTCATTCCTTTCCTTTAGAGTTTTAGAGTTGGAAGATAAACATTCAGTGTTAACTCAGAAACGTGGAAAGAGCCACTAGAAACTGGTTTTAAAGCTTTTTTCTGTTGCATTGTTCACGAAAGCTCCTCAGTGATCTGGAATGTATCTAGAAACATGCAACACGCTGAGTGAGTCTCTAAAGGTCGGTTAGCAGAAGAAGCGAACCATATGCAAAAAAACACACGCACACAAACAGGACAAATCTCAAATATCACACTTTTAGCTTTCGATCACGAGGTAATATTTACTAAAGGTAATATTTACTAAAGAGAGACCGACGTGAACCATGGGGAGAAGCGCAGGTCTTCGGCCCCGCCCCCCTGCGGTTATACGGTCCTCGTCTTCGACCAGGGGGCCACCATCACACCCCGGGTGGTTTTCTTTGTTTACGTTCAAAGGTCAGGAGAAGTTTGAATCAGTCGAACCAGAACCTGAAAAATATGAGTGCATTGAATGAATATGAGTGCAACCAATGAATTGGGTATGTTCCAATGCATTGTGTCAACTCTGTTTTGTCATTTGGGAGCTTTGATTAGTTATTAGTTACTAATAACCAGTTAGCATGAGGTCCTGTCAGGACTCTCAGGAGCCGGAGGTTTGTGGATTGGACCGAGCTGCCCTGGGTTGGGTTGATGGATCCATACTGGATTTCATATGGAGCTCATACAAATAGATTTGTGCACTTATGCAAGTGTTTTCACTTTTCAGTGCCTATAATATAAAGGTGATATTGAAAGTACACAATTCAGTCCTCACATGAGGTAAGAACCTTTAATCTCACATTATTCCTTCGTGCTTAGCAGCCCCTCCATCCAACCATCAATCACTTAATGTCAATATGTTTTAAATTGATGTGCTAAGTCTGACCTGGATTATGTTTGTTCAGATGAAGAGAGGAACTACAACACACTCGTCATTTACTGGACTGTATTAAATGTTGTCTCATTCCTAAACGTGTAAAGCTCGACAAGTGAGAGTTTCAACAGAAAGGATTCTTGGTGTTATTATTATACACTGTTAATATATATAAACAAGTTAAATACTGTTATATATTCTTGGTCAAATACATTTACACAAATAAATCAGGTCAGTTTGTTTGCATTTGCACAACAATGTGGCATAAACTGATTATTTTAAACAGCGTATAGCATTTTTAACCTTGTATCCATCACCTTATTCCTAGAGTTATTCATTCGTTGCTAATACATGTAACCATTTATCTATACATGTTTTATTGATCCGTGATGATCTGATCCCAGAGCTGTGCGAGGGAACAGATTTTGTCAAATTATAATCTGTAATGTTCTTCCAGCTCCGTCATCCCCTCCAGTGTACGTTATATTATAAATCTGGTCATATATTTGATACGATGCAGCAGATGTCAACACACAACGTGATATATTCCTTCTTCCCGTGTAGACGGGAAAGTAAGATACTAAATATAGGTCAGTGCCCTTCTTTGATGCTGAAACGTATAAAGTCAATTGCAGTGCCAGATGTTCATCATCTGTCATTCCCACAGGAAAGGAAACACATGACAGTGGTCTGAACTTTATCTGCCATCCTAAGCTCCTCTCGCTGTACGCTGAGATCCACCCTGTCGAGCTCCGGATCCGATCCCACATCCCTCCTCTCTGGATCCCAGCTGCTGGTGGGGCCCAGGCCCAGTCCTGGAGAGAGAGAGAGAGAGAGAGAGGGAAGTGAGAGAGGGAGAGCGAGCTGCTTAATGGACACCCAGTGAAGGGCTCATTAGTATTCCAGCCATGTTGTCACCTGAGTGGAGGATGGGATGGAAACTAAATGAGTCTGCAAATTCCCTGATTTGGTGCAGAGTAGCAGGTGAGAGTGGGGAACAGCTCCTGTGGAAAAGAAACAAAAGAACCCGTGAGGGAAGAGGCAGTTTTTTTATCATCTAGTTGATTTCAGAATCGGAAAGTTATTAGTGTTTTCATTGTAAAAACATTTGTTCTTGTGTAATAATCCTGGATTAACTACCAAAGTAATAGCCAAGAAGAAACTGGAACATTTCATACATTTTAAATATTGTATGACTTCAAATTATTAATTGATGGACTCATTTCAAATGTGTCTGCACAATTTAGTAAGTGTGTGTGTGTGTGTGTGTGTGTGTGTGTGTGTGTGTGTGTGTGTGTGTGTGTGTGTGTGTGTGTGTGTGTGTGTGTGTGTGTGTGTGTGTGTGGTGCTCCACAAAGCGGGGAGCCCTGGCTCTGGCCGTGTTGACCTGCCGCTCAGCGCTGCCTTGTGGGGATGGAGCCGCCAGAGAAACTTCCTTAACATCTATTAAAAAAACACATATACAACAAACAAAGAAAACACATTTGTTACTCACTGACAGTGAGTAACAAATGTGTTTTCTTTGTTGTTATAAGAAAGAAAGAAAGTGACTGTGCATAAAGTACACAAAGTGAAATATAAAATAAAATTATATATATATATATATATATATACACACACACACAACATATATGTAAAATTAAATAATATATATATATATATATATATAATATTATATATATTTATTTTATTTTACATATATGTTGTGTGTGTGTATATGTATATATATATGTATATATATATACATATATATATGCTCCCGGGACAACGGCTCAGGTCAGGACGGCCGTGACCTCCATATGAGCAGCAGCCGTGAGCTACGGCCACGGGGCTCGCTCACGTGCACCGACACGCACGGAAAGCACGCAGAGCCGGCCGGAAATGTCAATAAAGCAAGAAGAAGCTTTGATACCAACAAAGAGGGAGGGCCGCTTCACGCTCTGCTCAGGCTGACGTCAGTCCACCATGTCTTTATGTAAACAATAGTTGTTTGCTGCTCGATTAATGCCATGCATCTGCGATATTGCACCTTTTTCAGGGTTCGTACGCTCATGGAAAACCTGGAAAAGTCATGGCATTTTAAAATGGTCATTTCCAGGCCTGGAAAAGTCATGGAAAAAACTTAAATCACAAAAGTTTTGGAAAAGTCATGGAAATGTGTTATAATCACTTGTTCATTTACGTCGAGTTTGAAATAATGAATATGTTTTAGAAAGAAAGACTCAAAATATAAGCCGGCGTACGCTCTCATACTGGCGGCGCAATTTCCTTTTTTTTTCGCTTTGCAAGTGAACGCACCGTAACTGGAAAGTTCGATGGCCATAGGAAGCAAATGTTTATTTTTTAAATAAAATATTGTCTCTCATTCATTTGTTTCATTAAATGTATACTGTATGCTTTGGAATTCACATTGTTTAAATACTAAATGTTCTCACTTTTTCATGTATAAACTGAGATTTTAGTTTGGTCATGGACATTTGGTTTAAAGTCCTGGAAAAGTCCTGGAAATCCACTGGTCAACATGTGTAAGAACCCTGCTTTTTAAAGACTCAACCAGCTGGATGTGAAAATATTTGCTACACGATTAAAAAAAAGAAGGTAAATGAGCAGATTTCCCAAAATAGAATCAGAATCAGAATCCGTATATTGCCAGGAATGTTTACACAAACGAGGAATTTCTTTTGGCGGAAGGTGCAACATTAGACATGACAAACAACAATCAACAACAACAACAAACTCAAGTACAAGACAAGATAAAGACAAAGATAAATATAAAATGCTCGGACAACAAATAACGTTAAAAGTGTGTCTAAGTGCATGTTTCTAGTGACATGTGTGTTTAAGTTAAAGTGTATGTTACATGTAACGTGTGTTTAAGTTAAAGTGCATGTTACATGTGACATGTGTTTAAGTTAAAGTGCATGTTACATGTGACGTGTGTTTAAGTTAAAGTGCATGTTACATGTGACGTGTGTTTAAGTTAAAGTGTATGTTACATGTAACGTGTGTTTAAGTTAAAGTGTATGTTTCTAGTGACATGTGTGTTTAAGTTAAAGTGTATGTTACATGTGACGTGTGTTTAAGTTAAAGTGCATGTTACATGTGACGTGTGTTTAAGTTAAAGTGCATGTTACATGTGACGTGTTTAAGTTAAAGTGCATGTTACATGTGACGTGTGTTTAAGTTAAAGTGCATGTTACATGTAACGTGTGTTTAAGTTAAAGTGTATGTTACATGTGACGTGTTTAAGTTAAAGTGTATGTTACATGTGACGTGTTTAAGTTAAAGTGCATGTTACATGTGACGTGTGTTTAAGTTAAAGTGCATGTTTCTAGTGACATGTGTGTTTAAGTTAAAGTGTATGTTACATGTGTTTAAGTTAAAGTGCATGTTACATGTGACGTGTTTAAGTTAAAGTGCATGTTACATGTGACGTGTTTAAGTTAAAGTGTATGTTACATGTGACGTGTGTTTAAGTTAAAGTGTATGTTTCTAGTGACATGTGTGTTTAAGTTAAAGTGTATGTTACATGTGTTTAAGTTAAAGTGCATGTTACATGTGACGTGTTTAAGTTAAAGTGCATGTTACATGTGACGTGTTTAAGTTAAAGTGTATGTTACATGTGACGTGTGTTTAAGTTAAAGTGTATGTTTCTAGTGACATGTGTGTTTAAGTTAAAGTGTATGTTACATGTGTTTAAGTTAAAGTGCATGTTACATGTGACGTGTGTTTAAGTTAAAGTGCATGTTACATGTGACGTGTGTTTAAGTTAAAGTGTATGTTACATGTGACGTGTGTTTAAGTTAAAGTGTATGTTACATGTGACGTGTGTTTAAGTTAAAGTGTATGTTACATGTGACGTGTGTTTAAGTTAAAGTGTATGTTACATGTGACGTGTGTTTAAGTTAAAGTGTATGTTTCTAGTGACATGTGTGTTTAAGTTAAAGTGTATGTTACATGTGTTTAAGTTAAAGTGCATGTTACATGTGACGTGTTTAAGTTAAAGTGCATGTTACATGTGACGTGTGTTTAAGTTAAAGTGTATGTTACATGTGACGTGTGTTTAAGTTAAAGTGTATGTTACATGTGACGTGTGTTTAAGTTAAAGTGTATGTTACATGTGACGTGTGTTTAAGTTAAAGTGTATGTTACATGTGACGTGTGTTTAAGTTAAAGTGCATGTTACATGTGACGTGTGTTTAAGTTAAAGTGTATGTTACATGTGTTTAAGTTAAAGTGCATGTTACATGTGACGTGTTTAAGTTAAAGTGCATGTTACATGTGACGTGTGTTTAAGTTAAAGTGTATGTTACATGTGATGTGTGTTTAAGTTAAAGTGTATGTTACATGTGTTTAAGTTAAAGTGCATGTTACATGTGACGTGTTTAAGTTAAAGTGCATGTTACATGTGACGTGTTTAAGTTAAAGTGCATGTTACATGTGACGTGTTTAAGTTAAAGTGCATGTTACATGTGACGTGTTTAAGTTAAAGTGCATGTTACATGTGACGTGTTTAAGTTAAAGTGCATGTTACATGTGACGTGTCCTGATCTTTCCCACAGGACCAGGAGGAAGAGGACGGAGTGTCTCGGGTGCAAGTGACCAGCAGGAGGAGCCCTCACAAAGTGGAGCGAGTCTCTGGCTTGGTGACTCTCTCCCGCGTGGAAGTGCCAAAGGTCAGTAAAGCGAAGCTAGAAGGAGAGCCGAGTGGTTCCCTGAGCACGGCTCCTCCTCAGTGGCTCTACGGCTTCAGAAAGACAGCTGCTGCTAAGAGAAGCAGATCCTAATGAACCTGATGATGTGATGATTACGCATTCACCATGACGGTTTAGTGAGGCGGCTCAAAAGTGCCCCAGCAACATGGAACATCTGTTCCGGTTCATGAAGGTTGAAGACCTTTGCAACGTTGTATCGATGTTGAGACGTGAGCGATGAGTCGCATAGCGGTCCGAGGAGTTTGTCCGAGGAGGATTTGTTATTGCGGATTTGTTTGATCAGTTTGAAATGGATGTAATCTGTGTTGTTTATTGTGATGTTAATATTTCATGCTAAAAATATATTTAATTAATTTTCTCTTCAGCATTTCAACTCCTACAATCATAATTTGCGTCTATTATTCTCCTGCAGATCACAGTAATTAAGAGGATTTAGGATTTAGGACCGTAATGGCCCAGACATTTAGTAAATATTTTGTCATCTCTCTCTTTACCTGCAGCTGTAAAACACCTTAATCCTAATGGATTGGTTTATTTTTACAATGGCGTTGCTCTCACTGACTATGTTGTGCTAACACTTGGCTCTGTCTAAAGGTCTAAAGATATCTATCTATCTATCTATCTATCTATCTATATATATATATATATATATATATATATATATATCTAACTTGACTCAGTCTAAAGACAAAAAACATAACATTAGCAACTCTAAACTCACACATTAACACATTAAATCTCTTTGTTGTGTAAGAACTACAATGTGTGGTTTATGGATAAACAAACCAGAAAGAATATTTTAATTGGTAATTTTTAAAGATGCTTTAACCAGATCTTGTTGTTTGTCTGCATGCTAAGCTAAGCTAACCCCTGGCTGACACATGAGTGGTATCGAGCTTCTCAATTAACTCGTTGCAAAAAGTGAATAGGCGTATTTTGCAAAATGTCATACGATTTCAAAGAGTTTTGGTTGACCTGCTCCTCATATGTGCGACAGCCATGATGGAGTTATGTCTCGTATGCCTCTCAGTATTAGTAAAGCCCTCGTGTTCACATGCCTTCCCCATTACAACACAGCCAGTGGCACACGGCAGCACACTGGCCTCAGGCGTTGGCTTTTCAGCTGAGCCCGGAACTAGTGCAGTGGGGGGATCAGGGGGAGAAGAGAGGAGGCAAAAGAGAGGGAGATGCACGCTGTAAGCACATGCATTCAAAATGTTGGTTTGGTAACGTCTGCACGAGGATACAGTGACAGCACAGGTTGACTCTGCTGTGCGTGTGCGAGTGCGACTTCCTCTCTCACATGAAGGAGGGAGGTGAGGGAGCTAAGGAGTCGCAGGGAGGGAGGGAAGGGCAGGGGGGTGTAGTAGAGAGAAAGCTATAGTGGGGGAGGCTGGAGAGAGAGAGAGAGAGAGAGAGAGAATGCACGGCGGATGAGAGGCGAGGGCCGGTGCAGTGCAGAGCTGGAACGGACACCCAGAGCTCAGCCTTCCTCGGGTTGCCATGGAAACCACATTCCTCCCCCGCCTGCATCCCTACAGACTGCTCCGACTCTATCTCTCTCCTCGCCTCTCTGTTTCTCATCCTGTCTTTTTCATTCCCTTTTTAATTTGCGTCTTTGTTTCTCTCTCTCTCTTTCTGCTCTACTATGTTACACCATCCAGGCATCGAGCCGTGATGCTGCACACTCAGCAGCTCATTGCTTTCATACGCATCGCTCTGTGTGAAGGTGACTGGTGATTACACAGGTTTATTTTGTGTTGCATTCCCATGCACTGATGGACAAATACGAACTTTGTGGTTTTCTCGGCATCTCTCTATTTCCTTCTCTCTATTTTTACTCCCCCTTCTGCTCGGCGCCATGCTTCAATGATGCCCCCTCTAGTCATCGCATTTCTGCCCACACATAAGGCACCTTCGCTTTGTTCCTCTTCAGTTCTGGTGTCTGTCGTGGACCAACGGCGCCTTTCCATCATGTGTTATCAGCAGCTCTCACCCTCTCATCTCGTAACCCTCGACTTGCACCACATTGCATCGCTCTTTCTTTCTGCTTTTGTCTTTTTATGCATGTACAGACTCTCTGCCAAACACTTCCGTAGCCATGCAGCTCTGATACCATCTCCCACTCTTGCCATCTTGTGTTCCTCATCTCCCTCCACTCCTCTCTCTCATCACTCCATCAGTGGGAGATGCTGTGTTTGGTGTGTGTAGTGGAGCAGCTGTTCTCCGCCACTGAGGCCTATTAATAGGAGTCTTAGCCATGTAGATTTTGTTTTCTGCGTCTGCACTATTGAGAGAGCATCGTGGAGGCTCACCGGCAGGTTAGGTCGGCTTTAATGCAAAGCTAATGAGTATCTATCATGCTCCTGGTCTGACGGGCTCTGTCTTCTCTCTCCCTTTGCTCCCTTTACACGTAACACAGCTGCAGATCATGGAGCAGCAGAAGCATTCACTGTAAAGATTCTCTGACATATGCATTCCTTTCGTTATCGTTAAAGTGGATTCTGCTCAGATGCTAGAGAGATACCTTTTAAGACCCTCTTCCTCACCCCCCCTCCTGCAGTTGGTTCAGGCTACAGTAGAGCAGCGCCGTACTGTTGATACGGAGCTGCCTCTTTAAGACTGCCTCACTACCGACGGTCCTTTTATGGCGCTGCATCCGGTCAGGTGACAGAGGAGTAGTCACAAAGCTTCTCTGAGAAATGCCTAGAAATGCCTGAAAAGCTCAATACATGGTGTGTGCTGTGGTTGGGGGGGTTGTAATGCTCATTTCGATAATGTGTGTGTGCGTGTGCGTGTGTGCGTGTGTGCGTGTGCGTGTGCGTGCGCGTGCGCGTGTGCGTGTGTGTGTGTGTGTTAGAGCGTGTCCAGGTTGGTTTATGTAATACGGGCTGTGCAGGCTGATGCTGAGCTGATAGTGCTGCTGCAGGGTGAGATGCGGAGAAGCATCTCTGTTGAAAAGGACAGCATCATTTCCTCGTTTATTCCATAAATCACAGTTCCTTGTTGTTCATTTGTCGACAGGAGGTCAGAGGTTACTGCTTTCATCTCACAACATAAATGACCTGACGCTGTTGATCCTTTTCAGTCCAAGCTGTTTAATTGGGCGCAATATTTATCAAGGACTGCAGACACAAACGCCTCATTATGCATGTACACCTCGACGTGTTCTCCTGGATGTCTGTTTGTTTAAATATATTTGAGTCCTACAAGAGTACTAGTCTTCTGGGTATTCTTAAGCCAAATGGTTCTTTTGTATTTTCTCGGATAGTTATTACTACATTTGGTAAGAGTCAGAAGTGTAATTACAAGCTCACAATTCAATCAGAACCATGGGTGAATATGTCATTTCAGTCGAGGTATGTTCCTATCCTCTGAATGAGGATCATCTCTGTCTACATGTTTAAAGAAAACCTCAAAGATTGCTACATTTCTTCAATAGTTTTCCATTGTTCCATCTCTATTATTTATGTTTAGTCACTAAAGAAATGCCAGTAACTGAATATTGCTTTTTCTACTTGGCACTGTGTCACAAATGGAAACAAATAATCTTATATAGGAGACAGCTTTATTACTTTATAAACTGTTGATTAAA
The DNA here is from genome assembly GCA_036178185.1 of Liparis tanakae. Classification (NCBI taxonomy): domain Eukaryota; kingdom Metazoa; phylum Chordata; class Actinopteri; order Perciformes; family Liparidae; genus Liparis; species Liparis tanakae. The sequence goes on along the minus strand of CM070095.1, from coordinate 1,186,392 downwards.
TTTGACAATATCATGTAATCTAATACGAGGACTCTGTGAAACACAACCTGAAAAATAATACTGTAATTGAGTCCAATGAAAACCTCGGGTACACAACCACAACAAAGATCTGCACAAACGTTGTATTTATTGCCAGGCTTACATTATTTAACACGCAATGTTTAGTCTTACTGAAGCAGAAGTGAGCAGCATGACATTTTATTAGTGATTAGAACATAAAGGATATGTCTTGCATCCAGAAAATGAGATGTGTTACACCACACACACAACAACCCTACATTAACCTTCAAGAGCCTTTCTTTCCTGCCATGGCTGTAATGTGATTAGTGCAAATTAACTCCCTGTATTCCAATTCCTGCTATCATACAGATACCGGAAACCAGAAATTGATTGGATCTAAACGGCCGACCGGATTCTTTATATATTTAATATGATGTCATATTTACAGGGAGAGGTTTCTTCCCTCCAGAGGTACTAAATATGTCTCCTTAACCAGTTTATATCGCACATCTTTATGTGTCTGTGTGCGCCCACTCCTACAAATTACATATCTGTCTTGTTTCTTTACGCTGCAAACCGTCTGTGTGGTACATGTGATGTGGAGTCTATAAGAGACACGGCGAGGCTGGAGGAGGAGAGCTGCAACATGTGCTCGGTCATGTGTGTGTGATCGATCTGCTTACATCGTCCTTTCAAGCCGCCGCCTCCAAGCCCCGCCCCCAAGCCCCGCCTCACTGCTCCGATTGGCTGCAGCTGGGTTTGTGGCTGCAGCCTTTGACTTGAGGCGTTCAGGGGCTTTTGTTCTCCGGTTTTAAAGATGGACAAGTTGCTCCTATTTTCGTTCGCTGCTTGTCAAATCTCTGTCGGTTCCAGTGAGATAACATCTGAATAATGAAGGGAGTTAGTGTTGCATGTCATTTCATTTCACTGAGCCTCCTGGTCGGGCTGCAACACAATGCAGCGTGCCCTCGCCAGAACACGTTCCTCTATTTCACAGGAGGGTTGCACATACACTCGTTAATAGACATGCAGTTCAAAGGCACTGTGTTTTATTGAGTCTAAACAATGAAACAGCATTCATGTGCCCTGGCATGCCGACTGTACGGATACACTCTTCCCCCATGCAGACACACCCAGCTCTGTTCCCCGTCACATTTCATTAATAATGCATACATGCAGGGCTTTAATGGCAACACTGTAACATTCATCACACATACATGAAAGCATAGAGTCTCTCCTCCCCCCCTCACACATTCTCATTCTCAATCTCTTCCTCCACCCACTTGAAAAGCCCGAGCGTGTAATCTTGTTGGTTTGGTACACGTGTGTTGATGTCATCATTGTGAACGTAACACATTTCTCTTATGGTTCCTAAACGAGGATCCAGAAGTGCACTTTTCTCTCGCTGTGCTCATTCTGACCCGACGCTGCACATGGGCAGCGTTTAGCAACACCGTTATGTCAAGTTCACTGCTGCTTCGCCAGTAACATCACTAAACAAGGAAGAGGGGTGGAGAGAGAGATGTAAAGTTATGCAGCGTGATTTAAATGCATCACCGCTGAGAGGCACGTCTAGTGAAACCCAGGAGAGAAAAAACATTTTCATTTGCTGCACCTGCTTCCCTTGTGAGATTATCTACAGATGCGTGTCGGGACACAGAGCCTGAGGTTGACAATCAGCTGCAGGAGGAAGCCGTTACATCTGCGGCTGAACTGGAGATGACCGCGGAGCTGACCAGTTACCAGTCGGAGGTAAATTGGATTTTGGCTGCATTGGTCTGATGAAAAACATGGATTAGACTCGCAATTAGTGGACCGGGGTCTCGCGTCGGCATTGACTACAACTTCATGAGCTTTTTTATTTAGGAAATGGGGAAATACAATATTGTCACTGTGCCTTGATTTGTAAAGCAGTCCCGTTTCCCCCGAGGCAGGCGGCCGGGAGGTTTAGTGGTCGCTGCCCCTTTAAGAGCAGCGAGCGAGGCGTCGGTCCTGTTGGTGCTGCTGCTGCTGCTGATGGCAGCGCTGCCAGCTGATTGGTTGTGGCTGTCAGAGCTGAGGAGCTGGAGGGATGCTGCTACGTATAGCCCCCCCCCCCCCCGCCTCTCTCTCTCTCTCTCTCTCTCTCTCTCTCTCTCTCTCTCTCTCTCGGTGTCTCTCTCTCTCTCCATCTCCCTCCTGCTTGCTTGCATCCCTCTGAATAATCCACATCTAGGGCAAGCTGGCTGAGAGGCGATCCGGTGCTCAGCTCCTCTCTGCAGGCTGAGAAAAGAGACCGAGAGAGAGGAAGACAACGATTTTCAACGCAGGAGGAAAACCGTGAGATTTTGACGGAGCGGGGACGATACCCAGAACAGAAGATTTTCATCTGCGGATATTATCTATTTATACATATTGTTTATATATCTATATATATATATATTTGTACACACACATATAGATATTTATATATATATATACATTTATCCCTGTACATAACTGTAGTTGTGCTTGTCTGTTTATATTAATATTTTTATATGTACTTGTGTGTGTAAATATATATGATATATACACAAAAGAATATATATATATATATCTATGAATTTATATGCGTATCACTGTGAACCAAGAGAAGCAAGAGGAAATTTCTACCATCGGGGCTGGTCTCTGATTGTGTGGTCGTATACAATATTTTGAATTTTTCCTTTGATCTTCTACGTCAAGAGGACAAAGACTACGTGCCCATTTTGTATTTTTGTTTTCCTGTCGCTGCTTCTCGTCCCTCCTGATCTTTTTTTTTTCTACATCCGAAAGGAATAAGGCGCAGAGAGTGACGGGATTTGGAAGAAAAAAAAAAAGAAAATCTGTAGAAATTCCTGTGATTAGCGTCATTCCCGTCGGCGGCGGCAGCAGCAGCGCTCCGCGAGCCGGTCGCAGCGCGCCGTGTGAGATCTGAGGAGGCGGCGCACACGGAGAGCCACGCCGCAGCCCGCGCAGCCAGCATGCACAAACACCACCACTGCTGCAAGTGCCCCGAGTGCTACGAAGTGACCCGCATGGCTGCCCTGCGTAGGATGGACGCCCCGACGTATGGAGGAGACTGGCAGGCCGAGCCCTACGGATACCCGCCCGGGTACGGGGGAGGCCAGACCTTACCCCCTCCGGCCTCAGGGGGAGGCGGCAGCATGGGAGGAGGAGGGGGCACTTTGGGGAGAAGTAAAGGCAAGATTATGTCTGCTGGGGGCCCTGGAGGCCCCAACCCAAAGGGACAAGCCAAGTGTGGCGCCAAAGTAAACGGCAACAACTCCAGTGGACAAGCGGGATGGTGGCCCGAGTGCACCTGTACCAACCGGGAGTGGTACGACCAGGTAACCCGTCTTTCTCTCTCTGCTCGGTAGCCGGGCCTCTGGGGCCTCACTGGGAGGACTGGGAGGACTGGGATCAGCTGCTGCTGTCGGGAACCGGAGAGCGTCACGTGTCAGCTGTCGATTTATAGGAGACGATTCATATTTAGTATTCGTCTCCAGCCTCCGGTTCCCATTTGTTGACTGTGGCTCCTCTGTTGGGGAAGAGGAAGAGAGCAGGACCGATCTGGTTCCATTGCGCTCACGTCTTCATGTTTGGGTTTGATGCAGATGACTAATGCTTGTACATTTAACACACCTAGTGTATGTCGTCAAAGGCTTTCCGTGATGCAGTCACCACAGGCCAGAAATGGTGCATTTTCCTCCACCGGAGCAGCACTTGGCTGCAGTTTGCAATTATTTTAAGTTGTCTCTCACGCCGGTAACGCCGACATTAACGACCGACTGCACATTAGATGTGAGAAATAGATTTCTCACAGATCAACTGATCGTATGATTGTGTCTCATTAGCTCGGAGCAGCGATGGATGTGATGAAATCCAGCTCTGATATCACTTCCTTTCTTTCCATTGATCTACGTTTGTTTAGCAAGCGATGTTGCTCCAAAGGAATAGCATGTCAGAGGAGCGTGTTGTCGGGGGGGGGGGGAGCAGGGCATCGGCGGCGAGCTGAGCCCAAACGCCGCCCGGCGCACTGCCGCACAGCGTGAATGAAACCGCCTCTTCACGTCGGTCCGTTGTGATTCTATTATCTACGTGTATTTATAAGTCACAGTTGATAAAAAGGTCGCAAACGGCTTCAGAAGCGCAGTGTTTAATTAAGGAAGGTGCATGGATGTGAGGCTGAGCCCGGGTGGGGGAAGGGCAGCTCGGGGAGCACGAGACTCGAGCGACGGTCCTCGCTGTGCATGAGTATGTGTCTATGTCGGCTGGTGTTTGCGGCAAGCGAAGCCGCTGCATCATTGGTCGTCCCTCGGTTTGAGCCCGATGGCGCTTTGAGGAAGAGACGTGAGGCCACAGGAGGGAGGAAGGTGAGGAGAAGCACGGGGGTAAAATGGAGGCTGGGATGGAGATTTCAGTGGCAGAGTGCAAAAGATCCCCCTGAGCTGAGCCCACCGATGAACTGCAGCCCGCCTGATATGAGCGGATGACTCCAGCCGAGGGGAGGCAGGAGGATGCAGAGAGAGATCGACACTCTTGCTTCATGTGAAATCTATTGGGAGCCTTTTTCTTCTCGACCAATCAGGCTTATTTCGTGTTTCACACATTCCCAAGCTCACACCCGATGTGATTATGTAAGACTTTATTGCTTACATGGAGCATTTGACTCGCCAACAGTATTACCAGCTCATTCTTCTACTGCTCATTTCCAGCTTTCCATATTCAACTTACAATGAAACGAATGAGCTAAATCTTAATGGGTTCCTTCGTGATTCTCATCTCATGTTGTTGGTGGATGGATACTCCGCTCTGTAGAATCATATCTGGTCCTCTCCTCTCAGAGGATCCCTGCTTCACCGTCGAGAAAACATCCAACCGAGCATTTACACTTTCAGTCCAGGAGCATCTAAATCTGAATAGAAACAGAATGAATCAGAGATGGGATGATGGGGGGGGGGGGGGGGGGGGCAGCCGTTGGTGGGGTGAGAAAGAGAGAGAAATAAGCCAATAAAGGCAGGCAGTGGGCCTGGAGAGGGGGAGGGGTTACGTAAGAGGAGGCAGTTGGTGCTGCTGTCAGAGAGAGAACGCCACTGAGGACGAGCGTCCGTCCCTCATCTCCTCGAGCGGGGCACGGCGAGCTCCCTGTGAGCGGCCGTCGCACACGGCGTGGACGAGACCCGCCGCCTTCCTCCCCTCAGTCACCATCGCTCATCCTCTGGTGGGAGACGTGAACGCTGCCCCTCCCCCACTACCTATACGCTGATGGAGAGCAGGGCAAACACACGCCCGACCGCGCAGGCCCGTCATCCTACAGCGTTCACAACGACGCGTGTTTTGGGACGTAGCGCGATGAAGAGCAACGACCTGACGCCGCCATTCAGAGGCGTCCCAGTTGGCTTTTTATAGCGGGATTATTGACATTTCCAGATGGCTTCTGTAGCCATGAGGATGTCATGTATGTATGTGTGTGTGTGTGTGTGTGTGTAGAGAGATCATTAAAAGACTTGATGATGACAGCTTGATTTTTTTCCCTCCCCTCTGTCATCTATTTACGAGACGATTGTGCTGCTTTTGTTACGAGCTTGCTAGGTTAATTATGGATGATTCCAGTCGGGATTATAGGAACAGTCTTTAAAGCGAGCTTTTGAATTTACATCTGAGGAAAGTAGAGACGCCAGCCTCCTGGGAGCTTCAGTAACAACGCTCCCCCCCAAGGCTCCAATATGGCTTTGTTCGTCCTCCAGCTCTGTGGCTGTGATTAGCTTACATATTAATTGTATTTTACTTTATTTATTAGCATCACGATAGCGTCCCCAGTTCTCTGTTCACAGCAGTGGTGGTGTGGTGTTTTAAGGGGATGCAGAGGAACAGTGGGCGTTCCCTTTCAAACATTCCCAAAGGTGATTACGGCTCAGAAGCCTTTGGGCCGCCATCATGAAGGTTCCTGTGTGTGTGTGTGTGTGTGTGTGTGTGTGTGTGTGTGTGTGTGTGTGTGTGTGTGTGTGTGTGTGTGTGTGTGTGTGTGTGTGTGTGTGTGTGTGTGTGTGTGTGTGTGTGTGTGTGTGTGTGTGTGTGTGTGTGTGTGTTTCTCTTATAGTCACATTGATTTATTGGTATCATTGGTTTGTACATCAGTTTGATGAGATTTGGTTTGGGCCTCCTGTGAGAGCGACCAGAGAGTATCAACAATGGGACGGACGTGTGCTCCATGTCCGGATGTCCTGAGTGGTCGTGACGGCGCCGCCCCCCACGTGACATGAGAAAGTGCCGTCCCGGTTCAGCTGCCCGGTTCGCCCGTGCCTAAACCGCCACTGTCCGTACGTTTTCTTTAGGCCAAGATGGACATGTTCATTGAGCTTGCAGCTGCACTTTGTTTTTTCTAGTCTCAAGTAAGAGAAATAAGTTTACATTTATTTTGTCGCATTACACAACCGTATTTCTTTCCAGCAGATTCCTCACTTGGTGTTGGTCCTTATGACGTTGGGCGAAGTAGGAACAGAGCGAAGAGCTGCTCCAGAACACACAACCTCACTTCGACATGCAGAGGGATTTAACAGAAAGTTAAGAATACATAAAAGCAATAAGCAGGGTCCGTACGGACACGGTCATGGAAAACCTGGAAAAGTCATGGAATTATAAAATGGTCATTTCCATGCCTGGAGAAGTCATAGAAAAAATTTTAATCATAAAAGTTTTGGAAAAGTCATGGAAATTTGTTATGTTCACATGTTCATTTACATAGAGTTTGAAATAATTCACATATTTTTTAAAGGAAGACGCTCAAAATCTAAGCCGACATACGCTCTCATACTATCGGCGCAATTTTTATTTTTTCCCGTTGCAAGTGAACGCACCTTAACTGGAAAGTTCGCCAGCCGTAGCAACAGTAGCTCAGGAAGCGGTCGGGATAATGTAATTTGTTTAATTTAAGGTGTATTGTATGCTTTTTAATTCTCATTCTTTGAATACTACATTTTCAAAAATGTTCATGTATACACCGATAATTCAGTTTGGTCCTGGAAATGTGGTTTAAAGTGTAAAAACCCTGAATACATAAAGCAATCAGGAGAAGTGGATGTGATGGTTGAGGCTCAGAGATCGTAATATGGCCCAAACCTAAATATGATCCACTATGATTATTCTCACGCGCTCCTCCGTCTCCCCCACCCTCCGTCCTCATGAACGGAGGCCTCCTCACAAGGTCGGACACCTTTGACCTCGAGGAACGCGGACATCCTGAGAGCGATGCTTTGTTGTACGTTTTCTGTTATTATGTTGATTGTTCGAAGGCTCTTCCAACCCCAGACCTAGGTCCACTCGGTGCATCATTCTTCTTTCTTTTTACATGACATCACATGTCATGTAGCAGACGCTTTTATCCAAAGAGACTTACAATAAGTGCATTTCAACCTAGAGTACAAACTAAGAACAACAAGAATACAGAAAGTAACATTTCCTCAACATAGTCAAACTACAAAAGTACCACAATAAGATATTTAAGAGCCACTGAAGTGAAAATCTGTGTTTTAATCCAGGTATAGTCGGAAAAGGTGTGTTTTCAGTTTCCGGTGAAGCTGTAGCTGTTCTTTAATGGAGCCGTGTTGCTGGTTGTTCCATGTGACGTTCTTTGTGGTTCTCCTACTTGATCCAAGACTTAATGCTCCAGAATAATGTCATGCTTGATTTGATCAGAGATGCATTGGTTTGATGATGTATGATATGGTATTTAGGCTTTCTGTTCATCTGAACATCAAGTGAACACTAATAATAACTTAATTCATATAGCACTTTTAAAAACAAGGTTTACAAAGTGCTCTACAGATAATCAAAGCATAAACACAACTTAAATGGTGGCAAACAAAAAAGACCACACCATAAAAGCATTGAACACAACTAAAACCAAACAAATAGCCAATTAAAATAAAAACATAAAAGGACAACATCACTTAAAAGCAGTTCTATAAAAGTGGGTTTTAAGAAGTGATTGTACATTCAGTAATCAATGCTTATAATTGTAACAATCCTGAAAGAAACGAATACAGCACCCAAAAGGATCATTGTTCTCTAGTACAGTCCCACCGTCACCTTTAAGTTCCAACATTGAACTGGCATCAGATTATATTCCCTCTGAGGAGAGGACCCTGCTCCCCATGCCGTCCCTCTCTCACCCCTACACGTCGTTTTTATATGTATTCAGTGGGAGGAGAAACGGGCTGTAACCGTGTAATTACCTGAGGCTCAAAGCCTGTATTCATCTTAACAATGTGAAATGTTTTGATACCTGTTACAGACGAGTGCTCCGAAATTCTGAGGATTTTGTCGTGGATTATTGCACCTGCTATAAACTAACATAATGCATCATTTAACTAAAGCTCTAATAGTTTGAATTTCAGCACCAAGAAATCAAGTGATTTGATAATCTCTCTACATCAGACTGTTTGCTGTCCTGGCTCCTGATTGGTGGAACCAGCTCCTCTCTGACATCAGGACAGCAGAAAGTCTCTACAGCTTCACCGGAAACTGAAAACACACCTTTTACGACTATATCTGGATTAAAACACAGATTATCACTTCAGTGGCTCTTAACCCTCCTGTTACCTTCACATTTACTAACATATTTTACCCTCTGGGTCAATTTGACCCCAGCAATTGAATCTTCCAGAAATGATTAGCATTAATATTGTTTTCCAAGTTTAAGTGTGAGGTACTTTATATTTGTTTGTTGACTACCCAAATAGCCCTTTAAATATATAAAAAAGTTGAGATTTCTTATATGTTTGACAGCCTGGGGTCAAATTGACCCCAAAGAACACCAACGTTAAACATTGAATGGGGTCAAATTGACCCTAAAGGTCACAGGAGGGTTAAATAGCTGTTATTGTGGTACTTTAGTAGTTTGACTATGTTGAGGAAATGTTACTTTCTGTATTCTTGTTGTTCTTAGTTTGTACTCTAGGTTGAAATGCACTTATTGTAAGTCTCTTTGGATAAAAGTGTCTGCTAAATGTCATGTAATAATAATGTAATACCAATAAACTAGATCTTTAGCCATCCAGCCAAACGGTGATTAATTCAGACTTAAGGATACAAACGATGCTACGGAAATATCCGGTTGAGACCGCCAACTTCCTCCAGATGCATCGTGCTGTCCATGAGGCACCGTTCGGCTTTGGGGTTAAACAGACTGCGAGATGTCATTACTGCAGTTTGACTCCAGCTGTGTGATGCACACACAGGCTTCTGCAGCGTGTGCAGGTGCAGCTCGTGTGTGTGGAGGTGCAGCTCGTGTGTGTGGAGGTGCAGCTCGTGTGTGGAGGTGCAGCTCGTGTGTGGAGGTGCAGCTCGTGTGTGGAGGTGCAGCTCGTGTGTGGAGGTGCAGCTCGTGTGTGGAGGTGCAGCTCGTGTGTGGAGGTGTGCGTCCTGCTGGACGCCGAGCGACCGTGCTCCTGTGGTCCAGATGGCCGTTGTCAGAGGCGCTGCCAGGGCTCGGCCCCTCATCAGCTCCCCGGTCTCCTCTCCGGCTCCCGCTGCCAGCCGGGGAGGAGAGGAAAGGAGAGGAGAGAGGAGAAGGGAGGGGAGGGGAACACTGCTTGTTTGCCTGCACTGTTTTATTTAGGGCTTTTTGCTTCTCACAGTAGCAACTAGAGATGTGACCGTGCTGCAGCGTCTGGTTTTCTGTTCGAAGGAGAAGCGAGGGACGCGGCCTCTCAGAGAACGAGATGGCGCCGCCGTCGCTGTCGCCGTTAATTAAAAGAATCCGACGTCAGAGCGCCATAGATTGTACGTACATATAGGAAAGCTTCTTCTTTCCTTCTATGTTTCACTCATTTCTAGAAGTTGCTAGCCTTCTCAGCCCCACATGCTCTGTGGAAAACGTGTAATCCAACCAGAGAGGAGCTGGTCCCTCCGCCTTCTGACTCCTCTTCATGGTGGGGTGTGTGTGTGTGTGTGTGTGTGTGTGTGTGGGGGGGGCTTTCAACAGCGCTGGTGTTTTCATGGCTTTTATTCAATTACATTCAATTACATTACATGTCATGTAGCAGACGCTTTTATCCAAAGAGACTTACAATAAGTGCATTTCAACCTAGAGTACAAACTAAGAACAACAAGATAAGATAAGATAAGATAAGATAGTCCTTTATTAGTCCCACAGTGGGGAAATTACAGGATCACAGTATCGTACCATTTCTCACAAGTGAATATAAACAAGAATACAGAAAGTAACATTTCCTCAACATAGTCAAAACTACAAAAGTACCACAATAAGATATTTAAGAGCCACTGAAGTGCAAATCTGTGTTTTAAAAATATTTTATTTCAAGAGATTGAAATGAATGAATAAATGAAAAGAGCATTTACGTTAGAGAGAAGTGTGGAAATATACGACAATATCACTGTAATTTGCAATTTAATTGTTATTGGATTAATATCACTGTTATTGGATCAATATCACTGTTACTGGATCAATGTAATTGTTATTGGATCAATATCACTGTTATTGGATGAAAATCACTGTTACTGGATCAATATAATTGTTGTTGGATCAATATCACTGTTATTGGATCAATATCACTGTTATTGGATCAATATCACTGTTACTGGATCAATGTAATTGTTATTGGATCAATTTAATTGTTGTTGGATCAATATCACTGTTACTGGATCAATATCACTGTTATTGGATCAATATCACTGTTACTGGATCAATATAATTGTTGTTGGATCAATATCACTGTTATTGGATCAATATCACTGTTACTGGATCAATATAATTGTTGTTGGATCAATATCACTGTTATTGGATCAATATCACTGTTATTTGATCAATGTAATTGTTATTGGATTAATATCACTGTTACTGGATTTATATCACTGTTACTGGATCAATATAACTGTTATTGGATTAATATTACTGTTACTGGATCAATGTAATTGTTATTGGATCAATTTAATTGTTGTTGGATCAATATAATTGTTGTTGGATCAATATCACTGTTATTGGATCAATATCACTGTTATTGGATCAATATCACTGTTACTGGATCAATGTAATTGTTATTGGATCAATATAATTGTTGTTGGATCAATATCACTGTTATTGGATCAATATCACTGTTATTGGATCAATATCACTGTTACTGGATCAATGTAATTGTTATTGGATCAATATAATTGTTGTTGGATCAATATCACTGTTATTGGATCAATATCACTGTTATTGGATCAATATCACTGTTACTGGATCAATGTAATTGTTATTGGATCAATTTAATTGTTGTTGGATCAATATCACTGTTACTGGATCAATGTAACTGTTATTGGATCAATATCACTGTTACTGGATCAATGTAACTGTTATTGGATCAATATCACTGTTACTGGATCAATATCACTGTTATTGGATCAATATCACTGTTACTGGATCAATATAATTGTTGTTGGATCAATATCACTGTTATTGGATCAATATCACTGTTATTTGATCAATGTAATTGTTATTGGATCAATATCACTGTTACTGGATCAATGTAATTGTTATTGTATTAATATCACTGTTACTGGATTTATATCACTGTTACTGGATCAATATAACTGTTATTGGATTCATATTACTGTTACTGGATTTATATCACAGTTATTGGAATAATATCACTGTTAACTGATCAATATCACAGATATTGGATCAATATCACTTTCTCACTTCGCCAAGTGACATCATCAGAGACAACAGGATGACGCCACTGAGCTCAAAGTAAACACCTGGACGTCAGGTAGTTACGTAGTGTGTCTCTCGTTTGTTGTTGACATTTTAACGGTTAGGTCTCCACCTTTGTGAACCTCACACGGACGACCCCCATCAAGGGAGGGGGCGTTTCCAACGGGACTATTGGAAGAATTGTCAGACCCCCTCCTTCCGGAGGGGGTCCGACGATTCTACTCTAATATAGTCTCGTCAGAGCCCCTCCCTTCGGAGGGGGTCCGACGATTCTTCTATTATAGTCTCGCCTCACATCCGCGTGAACGCGATTCACAAAGCCCACCCCCCCGTCTGTGCTGCACAGCCGGGGCAGGGTTCAGCCATTATGCCACCCAACTGCTACCCTTGTCGCTGAAGGAGGCTTGCCGTCCGCTGGAAATCGCTCAGCTTTATAGAAATCTGGTTCAGCACAGAACCAGAATGCCTTTGATTTGAACCAGAGTGCCTTTCATTTGACAAGCCTCCCCAAGGTCCTAGTGCCCGGGGATTTTACAGTGGGGGGCAGTGCTGCTGCGCTGACGTACCTACCCGACGTCATGGTGTTTACTTTGAGCCCAGTGGCGGTCATCCTGTTGTCTCTGATGACGTCACTTGGCGGAGTGAGAAAGTGAGGGGGGGGGGGGGCTTTCAACAGCGCTGGTGTTTTCATGGCTTTTATTCAATTACATTCAATTACATTACATGTCATTTAGCAGACGCTTTTATCCAAAGCGACTTACAATAAGTGCATTTCAACCTAGAGTATAAACTAAGAACAACAAGATAAGATAAGAAAATATAAGATAGTCCTTTATTAGTCCCTCAGTGGGGAAATTACAGGATCACAGTATCGTACCATTTCTCACAAGTGAATATAAACAAGAATACAGAAAGTAACATTTCCTCAACATAGTCAAAACTACAAAAGTACCACAATAAGATATTTAAGAGCCACTGAAGTGCAAATCTGTGTTTTAATCCAGATATAGTCGGAAAAGGTGCGTTTTGAGTTTCAACCATCATATCAGCTGTTATTTTGGTAACACTTTACAATGAGGTACCCAAACTGCTGAGTCGTACAGTACCGTATTCACAGGAGCTAACTGCTGAATAATACATATCCATAACTAATAGTTAGGTTCCACATTATTTAAACAGTAGATAATCATAAGGTCGCACAGAGCAGCGTCTAATTATTGATTTGTACACATTTCCAAATCTCCATACTGACCACATATCGATTTTATTTAGCGTACATTCACTAACGGGCTATTATTCCCTGTTTTATATATTTTCACCTTCCCGTTTCTGATCTGCTCTCGTGCTAATTTTCTTTTGAAGAAGCGTAAAGCTTCCTCCATGTTTTCCTGTTGATGAATTCATCCGTTTTCACAGCACTTCTTCCCTCCGCTCAGCGATAATCGTTTCCCGCTCCCCCCTCTTCTCTACAGGAATACCGTCTTCATTCCATAACTACCTTGTCGCCTCCATTTTGCCGTTTTTAAATAGCTTTTAAGAGAGTGTCAATGAAACCCAAGACTTCCTGCTCAGATGTTTCACATTAAGAGCGATCCTTGGTTCAAAAGGCATAATATCACCTATCCCAGGTTGGCTTTTAATTTGAAACATCTGCAGGAAGTATTGAGTTATATTTATAGTAATTTACCATGTTTGATAAGAGATTGACTGAGCAGAAGAGATTGAAATGAATGAATAAATGAAAAGAGCATTTACATTAGAGAGGAGAAGTGTGGAAATATACGACAATATCACTGTAATTTGCAATTTAATTGTTATTGGATTAATATCACTGTTATTGGATCAATATCACTGTTACTGGATCAATGTAATTGTTATTGGATCAATATCACTGTTATTGGATGAAAATCACTGTTACTGGATCAATATAATTGTTGTTGGATCAATATCACTGTTATTGGATCAATATCACTGTTATTGGATCAATATCACTGTTACTGGATCAATGTAATTGTTATTGGATCAATTTAATTGTTGTTGGATCAATATCACTGTTACTGGATCAATGTAACTGTTATTGGATCAATATCACTGTTACTGGATCAATGTAACTGTTATTGGATCAATATCACTGTTACTGGATCAATATCACTGTTATTGGATCAATATCACTGTTACTGGATCAATATAATTGTTGTTGGATCAATATCACTGTTATTGGATCAATATCACTGTTATTTGATCAATGTAATTGTTATTGGATCAATATCACTGTTACTGGATCAATGTAATTGTTATTGTATTAATATCACTGTTACTGGATTTATATCACTGTTACTGGATCAATATAACTGTTATTGGATTAATATTACTGTTACTGGATTTATATCACAGTTATTGGAATAATATCACTGTTAACTGATCAATATCACAGATATTGGATCAATATCACTTTCTCACTTCGCCAAGTGACATCATCAGAGACAACAGGATGACGCCACTGAGCTCAAAGTAAACACCTGGACGTCAGGTAGTTACGTAGTGTGTCTCTCGTTTGTTGTTGACATTTTAACGGTTAGGTCTCCACCTTTGTGAACCTCACACGGACGACCCCCATCAAGGGAGGGGGCGTTTCCAACGGGACTATTGGAAGAATTGTCAGACCCCCTCCTTCCGGAGGGGGTCCGACGATTCTACTCTAATATAGTCTCGTCAGAGCCCCTCCCTTCGGAGGGGGTCCGACGATTCTTCTATTATAGTCTCGCCTCACATCCGCGTGAACGCGATTCACAAAGCCCACCCCCCCGTCTGTGCTGCACAGCCGGGGCAGGGTTCAGCCATTATGCCACCCAACTGCTACCCTTGTCGCTGAAGGAGGCTTGCCGTCCGCTGGAAATCGCTCAGCTTTATAGAAATCTGGTTCAGCACAGAACCAGAATGCCTTTGATTTGAACCAGAGTGCCTTTCATTTGACAAGCCTCCCCAAGGTCCTAGTGCCCGGGGATTTTACAGTGGGGGGCAGTGCTGCTGCGCTGACGTACCTACCCGACGTCATGGTGTTTACTTTGAGCCCAGTGGCGGTCATCCTGTTGTCTCTGATGACGTCACTTGGTGGAGTGAGAAAGTGATATTGATCAAATAACAGTGATATTGATCCAGTAACAGTGATATTCATCCAATAACAATGATATTGATCCAATAACAGTGATATTGATCCAATAACAGTGCTATTGATCCAGTAACAGTGGTATTGATCCAATAACAGTGCTATTGATCCAATAACAGTGATATTGATCCAGTAACGGTGATATTAATCCAATAACAGTGCTATTGATCCAATAACAGTGATATTGATCCAATAACAAGAACATTGATCTAGTATTGTGTATTTTCCACTTCCCAAGATTGTCAGACAACAGAATAAGAAGATCAGACAATGGAATGTGTAGACTGAAAGGAGGTCACTAGGTCACAAAAGACAAGGTTGTGGGACCAATATATGTCTAGGTGGGACTTGAATAAGATTAGGTGCGGAGGGGGTTAGAGGCCACTTTGAGACCCTTCCTAACATGTGGCCAGCCTATAGAATATCACTGTTACTGGATCAATTAAATTGTTATTGGATCAAAATCACTGTTATTGGATCAATATCACTGTTATTGGATCAATATCTCTGTTATTTGATCAATATCACTGTTATTGGATTAACATAATAATGAATTTACCATGCAAGTCATTTTACCTCTGCTCATTGTTACAGTGTACATAACACAATCAATAAAAGTAGCCAAATTACTATCTAAATCAGAAACTATTTCTCAAAGAATTAGAAAATACGACTACAAGTCTGACCAGGAATTTGACGACTGTCAAAAGGTTCTCACTCTTTCAACATAGATACCTTTCTGTGGTTATCAAAGAAGTGTCGAGGTCCGATATTCAGTCTTGGTTGTGAGCCGTAGAGGAACAGTGACTAACACTGGGCAGAAAGGCAGTATAATATTCACAAGTATCTTTTATTTAGTGTCTAATCACCTGAAAGTAACAGGTGGTGTTTTGGTGATTTATATCTACATGCGGGTCGTCTTCACGGAGATCGCCGCCATATTTCTACAGTAACCCAGAACGGACAAACTAAACAAACACTGCACCTTTTAATGTCAGTCACTCCACAGATATGAAGAGAGTCAAAGGCAGCAGCCTCACATTTGGTATTTAGTCCAACACAAAACATGCTAAATGTACTTGTATACATGTCTTTAGAGGTAAGCTAATTATTTATCGACTTGTTCCTCTCTCATTCATTGGTGAGCGCTCAGGAACATATTCACCTTATGGCAAAGTGTTACCATTGTTGTTTCACTATTTCACACAGAAGACGGCATGTATCCATGACGTATCTTAAAGCAGCCCAACAAATCTCACGTAGCATGTAGCATGTAGCATAGCCCTGACAGGAGGAACACAGGGAGGATACAAGAGTACGGGGAATTCTTTGAGCTCCATTAAGTGAACCCATGCTCACATTTAAAAATCATCACGCAGCAAACTGAATGCTTGTTTTTCGTCCATTTTCTGGGAATGTGTGTGTGTGTGTGTGTGAGTGTGAGTGTGTGTGTGTGTGTATGTGTGTGTGTTTGGAGGACATTTGGCGAAGCCGTGCATCTCTTCCCATGTGGAGCGGCTCTGAGTGCCATCTCTGTCTAATGCATTATCCAAGCAGCCCTTCAGCCATTTGGTCCGGCCTCTCATTTCTGTGTGTTGTTTTTTCAGCGTTCATCATTTCTAACAGCCCCCCCCCCCCCCCCCCCCTCCTGTCTTCCACTGCCCTTCTCCTCCTCCGCTTTCTTTTTTCATGCATAGTACAAATCAAAGGCTTCGTTTTTCGGAGAGGACGCAGCAAACCGTCAGTGGGATTAGTGTGTTCAGCATGTAGAGGAACAGCAGCGCGGCGCCTTGTCACTCCATGGTTAAACTGTTGTATGTCGCAGCAGGACCTCTGGTGCATCTAGAGTGAAGCATCATTTCACTTTGTGTGCTTTTGAACACATGAAACAATCTTGTCTAAACTGAAAACGCACCTTTTCCGACTATATCTGGATTAAAACACAGATTAGCACTTCAGTGGCTCTTAAATATCTTATTATGGTACTTTTGTAGCAAACAAGAACGAATAATGTAAAATCATCACAACATGATTAATCTCAACGTGAGTTTGTGTAGCATTTAGCAATTTACTCGGGTAACTTGGATTAGGGTGGATTACAGCTCCCTGCTCGGGGCTGTTGGTACGTTTATTTACGGTGTTTGTTTATTTAAGTCTCTACAGCTTCACCGGAAACTGAAAACGCACTTTTTCCGACTATATCTGGATTAAAACACAGATTATCACTACAGTGGCTCTTATATATCTTATTGTGGGACTTTAATAGTTTGACTATGTTGAGGAAATGTTACTTTCTGTATTCTTGTTGTTCTTAGTATGTACTCTAGGTTGAAATGCACTTATTGTAAGTCGCTTTGGATAAAAGCGTCTGCTAAATGACATGTGATGTAATGTGATGTAATGTCTAATTCAAGAAACCTTCAACTGTTCATACAACATCAGTTCCCCAGGTTTTCCCAGATTATCCCATCAAGCTTTCTAATAGTTAGTGACATCAAAGATGCACACAGCCACAGTTTTACTTGGTCTATTTAAATATGTGTCACGCTTCAATTTGATACCATACTTGTATTATTTAGAATGGAAGTATAGTTGCACATTAAGGTGGTTAAACATCCGATACCTGCTTTAACTGATGCTCCGTATTGGTCAGCATGAATCATTTCCAGTAACCCTGATCTGGACTGATCAGTCCTCACATAAACGGTATCGAGGGAATTCAAGGTGACTGGTTTTAATAAACAACTGGTTGGAAATGACTGGTTGAAGATCGGAGCTGTAGATTAGCTCGATGATGTTCAGTTAAACCTTTAGTTTCAGTAAAAGAATGGGCAGATATTTGGGAGACTAAGTGTTTCTTGCCTCTTTGCACTTTGGTTGCAGTCCTGGAGTACAGCACACACACATCCATGTTTGAATACATTTATTTCTTCCCCTGGGACCATGTAAATGAATTAAATTCAATTCAGTTTATTTGTATAGCCCAATTTCACAAATTACAAATTTGTCTCAGAGTGCTTTACAATCTGTACACAGACATCCCTGACCTTTGACCTTTGACCTCACATCGGATCAGGAAAAACTCCCAAATAACCCTTCAGGGGGAAAAGGGAAGAAACCTTCAGGAGAGAACAGAGGAGGATCCTCTCCAGGATGGACAGAACAATAGATGTCATGTGACCAGAAGGACACATTTAGAGTTAAAATACATTCAATGAATTTGACATAGTTTATAAATAGTTCATATTTAGGCATATTCCACGATGGAGAGTTTGGAGACCTCCAGCATTCCATGAATAAGCTGCATGTTGTACTTCTGCATCTTCTCGTTATGTGATCAGTACAGATATAAATATATGTTGGACTTCCTGTTTCCCTTGGAGATGACGAGATGAGAGGACAGCCAACATGTCCCAGACATGTGTCTGTTGCATGTGCTCAGAGCCACAGAGGATCCTCTAACTGGTCCCTCTCGTTTATTATCAGTCATTACTTTCTATTAGTGGCAATAGACTCCGTCTACCCGCTGAGTTTGGAGAAACAGAAACCCACATCTCCATCTGAGAGGGAGAGATAAAGAGAGAGCATGACCTCACCCTGTCGTGGATATAAACAACACGAGCACTCCCAGCTTAATATCATACATCTTATTGCTCTGTTGATGGTACATCTGTGCCTTGAAATTGCGTGTATGGATTCATTACTTTCTGTTTCCCTCCGTGTGTCTGTGGATTTCTTTTTGAATATTTCTCCACGATGTAACCAAACCTTTCCAGAAATAGACCCGATCCAGATTCTTCCTTATATCCGAACCTTTTCTTGCGTAGATTACAATTTTAAATGTTCTTCTGTAGCATTAGGCTCTAATATCAGTTTAATACAAGTTTCTGTTTTCTTACATCATCTTAGAGGAACCTCCATACTAGTTCAACCTAAATTAAATATAATAATAATAATGCATTATATTTTTATCGCACTCTTCCTTCCAGATAGTGAAAACAAATAAAACCGATTAAAACATAGTTAAAAGCAACCCATACATTTTTTTTAATTTAAAATAAATAAAAAGAAGAATGTAATGGCTGACAATAAATTAACTCGAGGTAAAAAAATATGCCTCCCTGAATAAATATATATATATATATATATATATATATATATATATATATATATATATATGTGTGTAAAGTATTTCTGTTGGCTCATTCCGTCTGTTGCTGAGCCTCTCCTTGCTCACCTGTATATGTTCATCACATAACCCATGTTTCAATATGGAGGGTCAGATGAAATGCTCAATGTCTCAGTATGGAGGGTCAGATGAAATGCTTAATGTCTCAGTATGGAGGGTCAGATGAAATGCTTAATGTCTCAGCGTACAGCCAGTGGTCAGCAGGCAGTGGTCCAACCTCTCAGTTGGCAGCTTCAATCTGACTTCTGCACAGTAATAATAACTTTGAATATGGCTGATCATATTTAGGTTTGAGTCTATCAGCTTTGTGATCGTCTCGGCTCGCAGTCACAGAGGTTTTGCATAATTTAGTTTGTTTTATCTTCAAATAAAGGTTACTACAAAGTAACCCTCAGCCCATCCATCCCAAAAATGTAAACACGTTTTTGTGTTACTTTCAGTGGCAATACAGTTTCTAATCAAGAAACATGTGGTGTAACGAGCTCCCCTCTGACATCAGGACAGAGGAAAGTCTCTACAGCTTCACCGGAAACTGAAAACGCACCTTTAGACTATATCTGGATTAAACACAGATTATCACTTCAGTGGCTCTTAAATAACTTATTGTGGTACTTTAGTAGTTTGACTATGTTGAGGAAATGTTACTTTCTGTATTCTTGTTGTTCTTAGTTTGAACCTTGTTATATTGAAATGCACTTATTGTAAGTCGCTTTAGATAAAAGCGTCTGCTAAATGACCTGTAATAATAATAATAAATATGATCTTTTTATATTGCAAAAGATCATAGAGACAGAAGCACAACACCTTGCCTCGCATGCATGTTCCTCATCCCACTTGTTGTAATGTAAACAACTAAAAACAGTCATCTTGGTTCCCTAATTTGATCCTTAATAATATCAAAGTAATAGACTGACATTTTGCTAAATATATACGTTTGCTTTCTTAACAGAAACTTGACCTGATGAGAGGTTTGATATCTGTTCGTTAAATATGAAGCTACCAACAGATGACAGGTAGCGTAGCTTTGCACAAAGACTGGAAGCAGCAGGAAACTGCTCCACCAGTACCTCTAACGCTCACTAATTACAACTTATATATATTAATCTTGTTTAATCTAAAATAGTTTGGACAGAGCTCGGCAGTTTCCAGTCTTTAACTGAAGTAAATCTCCCACAACTCGCTTCATATTTAGTGTACGAACATGAACATCGTACTAATCTTCTTATCAAACTCTCTGCAAGAAAGCGAGTAAATGTAAATATCTAATCATACTTTCAAGGCCAGGAGTGGATATTTGTGGGTAAAAGACTACAAAGTGTTGAAAGTAAACATTGAGCAGATTATTAATTTTGAATATTTAGCATTGGCAGTGAGGAGCTTGCAGATGCATAAAATACACACATATTTTTGTTTATTTATATATATATATATATTTTAATTAATCCGGCTTTCATTATGTGTTCTAAATGTGGATTGATGGCATTTTTTTCAAATCTCCTGTCGACTCGATGCAGTGGAAAGCAGAAACGCCGAGCCTCTCTTCAGTCGTCAGTTTGGGCTGTGATGATGCAAGACGGGGGGGGGGGGGTGCAGGGGTGGGGGGGGGGTGAGAGAAAGATAGATGGCAGTGAGGGAAGGATGGGGAAGAAGTGAGAAAATGGGAGGTGTGGTGTAAAGAAAGACACGAGGGAGATAGCAGCCAGTGAGGAAGAGGAAGGCGAGGAAGGCGAGGGAGGCGAGGGAGGGGGCGGCGGGGAGCATGTGCTCCGACGCAGCCCCGTGCGTTGCCATGGCGCCCCGTCAGAGCTGCACACGGGCGCTGCTGCTCGGCGAGGTAATGACCCACACGCTGCAATGTGGATGCGCAGACGGCCGAAGCCTTCTGGGTTTCCGAGGGCTTTTTTGATTGAACGCGTATCTGGGATGATCCTGCAAAAATAGAAATGCGTCCTGAGAGAGAGCGGTCGGTGTGGAGCGAGCAGCGTCTGAGAGCATTGTGGTGGCGTCCTGCTGCGTCAGCCACGCCACTCTGTGATGGAGGCGTCCGCTGCGTACCGTGAGCCTGCAGATCCTGATCAGCCTGCTTACCGAACCCAACGCGGGCCATTGGGGATTAATACTCACAATTAAAATGTTCAATTATGTAATCGGCTAAATCCAAGCCCTGCATTGTGCTCACGAGAAAATCTCAGCAGGCAGGAAGGAGAGGAATGATGCAGCTTCACCCAACATATTTTTTTTAAATATATATATATTTATTGATCAAACCTGAGAAAAAAATAAAATAAAAATGATACAAGCTGTGATTGTAGTTAACAGGGTTTGATCGGCTTTTTTTCTTTATTAAACTCACAAATTCAAAGGAAATGACATACAGAGGAAAATATAACTACATAGTAGAATAAAACAAAAATACAAAATAGTTGAATGAACAAAACAAAAATAACAAGCAGACAAATGTAAAGGGGAGGAGGGGAGGGGGGGGGTAGCTGTTGGAAGAAGGAAGGGTCCCAGGTTTTATGAAATTTCTTCAGAGATCCTCTGACAGTGTGTTTGATTTTTTCAAACACACTGTCAGAGGATCTCTGAAGAAATCTGTACACATAGACATCCCTGCCCCAAAACCTCACATCGGACCAGGAAAACTCCCAAATAACCCTTCAGTTAAGTTTAAGTTAGAACAACGATCTTAAGGGGTTGAATAAACTGTGCTTCTTACCACTATAATGTTGAATGTTCCCAGTTTCAAATTAAAATTCAAATCTGTCTAAAGGTAGATTTATTTCCAAAGAAAATATTGCAATTTGTTTGCTCTCCAAGCCCTGATATACGGCTTGTCAGAGCATCTGTTGCGTTTTATTATGTGATAAAATATTAAGTCGGTACATGTTTATGTTCCCTTTTTTTCCTAATGAACAATTTGGCTAAGTGATAAGCAATTTTGATTTAGCGGTGGGGATAAATCCTCCGTGAAACTTGAACAATATTTAAACCTCATGATGTTGTTGGTTCATAACTAATCTCAACACACTACTGATACGCTTTTTGATTTAATTGTCAAGGAGCTGATTTATTTGATCAAATAAATCAGGTTGTATTCATAAAATTCCAATTTGTTGAGTTTAAAGACGCATTGAAAAATGTTTTGGCATATCACACTACAAATTAATGAAGATCATTTTGTAGTTTCTGTTTTGTTACAGTTCACACTCACAGATGCTGAATGATTGCTGCAGCTAATTGTTTTAAATTGTTTTGGGGAGTTTAAATTATTAGTAAATTCATCAATTAGATGATGGACAGGAAATTTATCGTAAAGGAAAAGTAAAGATGTTGAATTGACAAAAATAAAAAGAAATAAGCTGTAACAACAACTGTGCTTAACAAATATCTTAAACTGTTAATTGATTATCAAAATTGTTGCTATTTATTTTCTATCTATCATCAAATATATGAATAAACTAAATATTTCAGTATTTTAGTATTTTAGTATATAGTATTAGTTTTTAGTATTGTGTTTTGTGTTTTTATTTGTATCTTTTATTTTGATTATGCTCTAATCTACATCCACTGCTGTGATCCTTGAATGTCCCCACTGTGGGACTAATACATGAATATCTTATCTTATCTTATGGCAACTCTATCAGGACTGTTTATGATCACCTTTCTAACAGGATATTCAGTTCAACCACTTGTGTTTTTTAAATTCATGTATTGTGAAACATACATACTGTTAATCTCACTGCATTTAAATAGTATTTATACATCTTCCCCAGATGACAGCCAGCTGGTATTGAGTGTGAGATCATATGAACATATGTAAGAGCGTTTGGGTGTGTGTGCGTTCCCTTCGGCTGATTAATCACATGTTCTAGGGGTCGCTGTGAATCCTGAACATAACCCGCGGTGGGCAGAGGGAAAGAGTGAATGTGGACCCTCGACAGGAGGCAGATTGATCATCGCCAAAGTGCTACAAACGTTAAAAACAAACAAGGCCCTGTTTTTTTCCATCTGCTGTTTGGCGATAAACACATAAGCATATGGATGCATGTGCTCACGTATTCATAACGATCACAGAGAAACGAGAGGCTCGGTACTTGTTTCTGTTGCCTCACCCATTGTCCTACTTACTGTAATTCTTCATCACTTTCAACACCTACACTTATCGTGAGCCAAAGGAAAGGGGAGTGAATGGAGATGTGAGCGTGGACGCTCCCATGTGGAGCTTATGGAGCGGCAGGAAAACTCACCGATGACAGGAGGATCTCTGCTGCTGTGCAGGCTCGTACGCTCATGGAAAACCGGGAAAAGTCATGGAAAAAACTTAAATCATAAAAGTTTTGGAAAAGTCATGGAAATGTGTTAAAATCACGTGTTCATTTACGGCGAGTTTGAAATAATTAATATGTTTTTTAAAGAAAAACTCTCAAAATATAAGCCGGCATACGCTCTCAATACACACAATGTTCTGAATTGTTCATGTTTTTTTGTTGTAAATTGTGTTTATTCTCAAAAGCAGAGTATACAGTTATACATTCAACACATTATTTTTCATTTTTTCCCCCATCCCAACACAGAACAAATCGAACAAATCGCACTGCTTCAATTTTCAAAAAACATATGACAGTATTAATAGTTCAAGTATTGCACAAAAGTAAAAATAGTGTAGGAGGTAATCCAGTCAAACGGAAACCAGAAATGAGTGAATTATTGCTATTATTAGTTCCTACAACAGCATCAAGACAACTTAAATAGCTTCTTTTCCCTTCCTGTAAAACAAAAACTAAAAAACATGAAAGGACACAGAAATGGTTCAATCTGATGAGAGAGTTGTTCATGTTTTTACTGAGATTTCAATTTGGTCATGGAAATTTGGTTTAAAGTCATGGAAAAGTCCTGGAAAAGTCTTGGAAATCCATCGGTCAAAATGTGTCAGAACCCTGTCTGTCGGTTAGACAGACAGCAGCACAGATCCTGCCTCTGGGGGGGGGGTCAAAGTTAGCCTTGTCATGTTCACTCTAGTATTTTTTACAGTGCTCTGTATTTGCTCAGTAGTTTTATCGCCGCCTCATGATTTTGATTTGTGAACCAGTATCAGCCGAGGAGCCAGTTTCATTTGTTCTGCTCTAAAATAGTCCCGACACATTTGGAGACAAAGAGGAATTAAGAATGACTGAGTGAAGGCGTGCGCCGTAAAAGGCCGTAAAAGGAAATGAGAAACAAATGTCCCCTCGTGTTTTCCCTTCAGATGGGTTAAGAACCGACGTGGCCTGAGGGGGAGAGGGCTCCTACACCGCTGGGTTCATGAAGGAGAATCTCAGTCCAATGTTCCCAATTAAAAGAAACGGAAAAGTCTAAAATTGGACGAGACTAATTGCGGCTCAGAAGATTGTGTTCTGGGGGGCTCAGGAAATGAATGAGAGAAGTGAAGGTGACAAAAGTGAATCAGAGTGGAACAGATTAAGGAGCGTTCGTTGTGAAAGTGCAGAGCCTCGTGGACCATCAGGTGTGTTTCTGCTCCCAAATCGTTTCAGATTGTTAACTTTTATGAGCATCTGTGAGATCCTTCTCTGAGAGCTCCTGTCGTCAATAAGTTCCAGATTCAAGGAGAGAGTTGAGAGGGATGGAGGCCGCTTCACTCTTTGAAAGAAACACGTTGATATTTTGAGAAATGTGCTTTTTAGAATAGAATATTAATCCCCAAGGGGAAATTTGTGGACAAAGTAGCACCAATGAACATTAAACTAAAACACAATAATAATAAAATATACATATAAGAAAGAAGAACAAGTGTGCATAAACTATACAAGTGAGCTATGAAATACAAAATAAAATACATGCAAATATGTATATATACACACAACATATGTGAAGAGACAAGTGTAACAATTAAATAAAATGTGCAAAATGCAAAGTGTGGGTGTGTTATTGCACTCGTTTCTTGCAGGAGGTGGTGCTTTGTTATAAAGCCTCATGGCCGGAGGCAGGAATGTTTTGATGAGAAGATGGCTAAGGACCCCGTCATAACCCGTCGGCTCCTGTACAAACGACATAAATGATGAATAACATTTCACTTATCGAGCTTTGGAGGCGCTGAGAGTTCTTTATGTTACCTGCTGCAAAGACAGGCTAGCTGTATCCGCTTCCAGTCTTTATGCTAAGCTACGCTAACTGTCTTCTCACTGGGGTATCGATCCTCTCCTCTAACTCTGTTCAGCAAATAATCTGATTTAATGTCAAAGTATTGCTTCACTGCAGTTTGCTTTGTGATGAGAAAACCTTCATAACCAAATACTTCTGGGTAGAATTGATGAATTGCTGGATGCTAAACGTCGTCATGTCAAACAGACACTTACAGCATCGTAAAGGCGTCTCACAGACCACACAGCAAACACACTTGTGCTTAATTCAAATCAATCGAAAATAATTTACTTGCTGAATATTTTAGCACCGTTGTCGAGGTGGCGATGTGACGGTGGTGAAAGCGTAAAAATGGAAGCTGTTAAGTTAAAAAAAGATCTGCTGGGATAAAAGTTCCGGGTTCAGAACATTATAATATAAGGTATTTAATAAAAGAATAAGGGTCACAAAGCATATATATATCTATATATATATATATAGATATATATATATATATCTGAGTCCACAGGCCGAAGAGCCGCTCACTGCAAAGCAGCTCTCTGTCTCCATCATATTCACCGTGGACACATGTCGGGCCTCACTCCTCCTGAATATGCCTAAATATGAACTATTGATAAACTCTGTCATATTCATTGAATGTATTTTAACTCTAATCTGTCCTTCTGGTCACATGACATCTATTGTTCTGTCCATCCTGGAGAGGATCCTCCTCTGTTCTCTCCTGAAGGGTTCTTCACTTTTTCCCCCTGAAGGTTATTTGGGAGTTTTTCCTGGTCTGATGTGAGGTCAAAGGTCAAAGGTCAGGGATGTCTATGTGTACAGATTGTAAAGCACTCCGAGACTAATTAGTAATTTGTGAAACTGGGCTATACAAATAAACTGAATTGAATTGAATTGAACTCCTACGGTAGTTTATTAGATTCTAAAGGGAAGTGACCTGCAGTGACCTCTGGTGTGGGGGGGGGGGGGCAGTGCACAGTGAGGAAACGTCACCTGACGGGCGTCCTTCATCGTGGAGCTTTTCCAATGGTAACTTTCACGACGATACCGTGTTCCTGCATCCTAAATAACCTGATGATCGACGGTGAGAAAACCATCGTCTCTCTGTGGCCTCACTCCTCAGCAGCAACATAGACGAACATAAACTTCTTATTGTCATATTACATATAGTTATATACATATATAAAATGTATTCTCTGCATTTAAACCCATCCTCAGTTATTAAGGAGCAGTGGGCTGCAGTGATGCGCCCGGGGAGCAGCTGAGGGTTCAGTGCCTTGCTCATGGACACTTCCACTTGCAACTAATGGGGGGAGCGGGGATCGAACCCACGACCTTGGGGCTGCAGGACGACCCCCTGACCCCCCTGACTACAGCCGCCCCGGCATTGGAGAGAGGCAGCGGTAACTCGATCAGAGACATAACAATGTGGCGTGTGCAGAACTTCAAAGGGCTGAACTCTTCTGTTAAAATGGATCCAGAGATCTATCTGCAACCATGTGATCTAGTCACCAGCACACGTCCCCGTATGGACACTACGGCACAGAGACACCGCCATGTTCAACCCGGATCACTGTCAGCAGACCTGCAGAAGGCCTTCTCCAGCATCAGTTGTACATATTCATCGGGCTAAGTCCGTTCCCCTCTGTGGCTCTGAAGGTCAAACTAGCCGGCTCTCCTCTGGAGCTGCTTAGCATGACAGAGGAGAGCCGGAGCACGCGTTGGTAATATTACATAAAGATGAGGAGGCAGCGCCGCTGACAGCTGTGACAGGCTATTAATTATGGTTCCATGAACGTGTGTGTGTGTGTGTGTGTGTGGGGGGGGGGGGGGGGTACAGTCACAATGCTCAATCACAGCCATCAAATCACAAAACTTTTAGCTTTAATGGGGCCGTTTTATGGCTGAGCTCATTAATTTCCTTGTGGCTGCCGCATTGAAGTGAATGCCTGAACTCAGAGAAGGGAGCGCTGACCTTTGCCTCTGTGGGATTTTCTTTATTGCATCTCGTTATTCCACCTTTGTCCCCGACGGAGAGAAACATCGGCTTCCACGGTCCGCCAGCAAGACATCCCTCGCTGTCATGCGTTGTTGGCACCATCAATCTCTCTCCTTCCCTCTCTCCTTCCCTCTCTCCTTGCCTCTCTCCTTGCCTCTCTCCTTGCCTCTCTCCTTGCCTCTCTCCTTCCCTCTCTCCTTCCTCCTGCCTCTGGTAGGGCCCTGTGTGAATGAGATGTTGGGTGCATGGTAATGGAGCAGGTATTGATTGGACTGCAGCGTGGCCTCCTGTAGGCCAGTGAGAGCCAGGGGATCGTCTCATTGGCCTACAGGAGGCCAGTGAGAGCCAGGGGATCGTCTCATTGGCCTCCTGTAGGCCAGTGAGAGCCAGGGGATCGTCTCATTGGCCTACAGGAGGCCAGTGAGAGCCAGGGGATCGTCTCATTGGCCTACAGGAGGCCAGTGAGAGCCAGGGGATCGTCTCATTGGCCTACAGGAGGCCAGTGAGAGCCAGGGGATCGTCTCTCCTCCCGCATCCTGCAGGAAAACACAAACGCAGTCGGGGAAACGGACCTGTGTGACGCTTTGACATGACATAAGCACGCCTTGTTGCCCGACATGTATCGGCAATGATCTCCGACTTCAGGCCTTCAGCTTTGCATCCTCTGACTGACTGGTGCATCGTCTGAGTGCAGCTGACTGAATGTTTCACTGCGTGTCGGTGTTCCTGGTTTGGAAGTGTTTCCGGAGGATGAAGGGGTTATTGCGCTGTCAGCATCCCGTCATTACGTGCATCTGCACACGTAAACACTCGTGTTCTTCCCCTCCATTCCAGCTGCGATCGAGGGGTTTAAAAAGAAAACGGGTGACGAAGAAACCCCGGGTTTGAATGTCTTAGATAGGGCTTCATGGTCAGCAGCTTGTGTACACATCGGGCCTTTAAAATGAGATCTTTTAGGTTTAGATAGCCTGAATCTGCACGAAGGTTACAACATACATGCTTTTCTTTTTCTATGGATAAAACAAACTATATATATATAAAGTGGCAGGATTAGTGAGCTGTGAGCCGGCAGCTGGCATAGCTTCATATTATTTACCGTACAGACATTAAAGTGGTTTTAATCTTATCATCTAACGCTTAGCAAGAAAGCAGATTATCATTCCTTTAACCGAGATGATGCACAGTGGATATAAATGTAGATCTAAATATGAATACAGAGATATATATATATATATATATATATATATATATATATATATATTTCTCTGTATTCATATATATATATATATATATATATATATATATATATATATATATATAAGCGACCATACTGTATATATATATATATTAAGCTACAGTATGGTCCAAAATCAAATCAAATTTTAAATTAAGGCCATTCTTTCCTGACCCTATTGCAGCCATAACGTCTTTTTTTAACTCATGACGTGTCGATTTAAGGTGTGTGTGTGTGTGTGTGTGTGTGTGTGTGTGTGTGTGTGTGTGTGTGTGTGTGTGTGTGTGTGAAGGCAGTCAGGCAGACCCCGCCCATAGCCAGGCCTGTGTGAGCACAGAGCCGCATAACATGCAGGAGAGAGTCCTGAGAAGCAGAAGCAGGGGGGGAGTGGCTAAGCAGGCGCGCAGGCCAATAGCGTGCAAGCACCGGTTACCATGACTACACATTGATTATTCAACAGTTTGGACGAAGCCCGTGTGCAGCACTCGCCGAGGTTCAGAGTCTCTGTGGCTTCACTGTCCCGAGGGTCGAGAGGAGCAACGCCGCCGGGACGCGAAGACGCTGAGGGACGAGAGACGGACTCACGATGAGAGATGATGAAGAAGAAGAAGCCGTTATGAACAGATGGGTGGAGGAGACGAGGGAGGGAGAGAAGCACTTCAGAGTGAATCTTCTTCTCTCCTGGTGGTTATTCGGGACTCGTTGTAATGATCTCACGCTGTGGAGCAGTCTGGACTCCTCGTCGCTGAGCGGACACCAGCTCTTTGTGTCCACATGTCTCCATGTCTCAGCCTCCATGTCTCAGCCTCCATGTCTCAGCCTCCATGTCTCAGCCTCCATGTCTCAGTGTCCATGTCTCAGCCTCCATGTCTCAGCCTCCATGTCTCAGCCTCCATGTCTCAGCCTCCATGTCTCAGTGTCCATGTCTCAGCCTCCATGTCTCAGTGTCCATGTCTCAGCCTCCATGTCTCAGCCTCCATGTCTCAGCCTCCATGTCTCAGCCTCCATGTCTCAGCCTCCATGTCTCAGTGTCCATGTCTCAGCCTCCATGTCTCAGCCTCCATGTCTCAGCCTCCATGTCTCAGCCTCCATGTCTCAGCCTCCATGTCTCAGCCTCCATGTCTCAGCCTCCATGTCTCAGCCTCCATGTCTCAGTGTCCATGTCTCAGCCTCCATGTCTCAGCCTCCATGTCTCAGCCTCCATGTCTCAGCCTCCATGTCTCAGTGTCCATGTCTCAGCCTCCATGTCTCAGCCTCCATGTCTCAGTGTCCATGTCTCAGCCTCCATGTCTCAGCCTCCATGTCTCAGCCTCCATGTCTCAGCCTCCATGTCTCAGTGTCCATGTCTCAGCCTCCATGTCTCAGCCTCCATGTCTCAGCCTCCATGTCTCAGCCTCCATGTCTCAGCCTCCATGTCTCAGCCTCCATGTCTCAGTGTCCATGTCTCAGCCTCCATGTCTCAGCCTCCATGTCTCAGCCTCCATGTCTCAGCCTCCATGTCTCAGTGTCCATGTCTCAGCCTCCATGTCTCAGCCTCCATGTCTCAGCCTCCATGTCTCAGCCTCCATGTCTCAGTGTCCATGTCTCAGCCTCCGGTCACCTTACTCCTTACTCCTTACTCCTTACTCCTTACTCCTTACTCCTTCTCTTTCTGCTTTAGCAACACCTGGCTAAAGCTCAGGTATTAGCAATATGTAGCAAGTCTTCCTTTTATAAAGAAAAAGTGTTGAAATGAATGAATAGAATAGAATAGAAATATACTTTATTAATCCCCAAGGCGAAATTTGTTGACACAGTAGCACCATTAAACTAAACACAATAAAATCTAAATATAATGAGCTTGTCCAATGCTCCGTTCGTGTTGACTAAGGTTGGCGTTGTCTCGTATCTTATATAATGTCTTATATATTATGTCTTATATTATGTTGTATATCTTTGGACCGTATCTGCAATCTTTTTGTGACTCATCTCTTACATCTCTTTGAGCCATTAGAGCCACATTCACACGTGACATCTCCATCCCTTTATGCTCCACATCAATCCGTAAGAGGCTGTGTTTGTCTTCACCTCCGTGATCTTTGAGCGAAATATCAAAAAGGACCACGCTAGAGTGTGTCCCCGTCCTGAGGGCCTTTAGAGCCAACGTCTACTACGCGTTATAAACCTCAGGGGGGTCAAACGTTACGGTCTTTAAGTTGTTTTCCTCTTCTGGGCAGCAGGTTAGCAGAGAAGTCAAATTACATCATATTACATCACATCACATGTCATTTAGCAGACGCTGTTATCCAAAGAGACTTACAATAAGTGAATTTCAACCTAGAGAACAAACTAAGAACAACAAGAATACAGAAAGTAACATTTCCTCAACATAGTCAAACTACTAAAGTACCACAATAAGATATTTAAGAGCCACTGAAGTGATGATCTGTGTTTTAATCCAGATATATTCTTCTTCTTCTTCTTCTTCTTCTTCTTCTTCTTCTTCTTCTTCTTCTTCTTCTTCTTCTTCTTCTTCTTCTTCTACATCACATGTCATTTAGCAGACGCTTTTATCCAAAGCGACTTACAATAAGTGCATTTCAACCTAGAGTACAAACTAAGAACAACAAGAAGAGCAAGCCTAAAAACATAAGATCATAAATACAATAGAATAGAATAGAATAGAATTATGCTTTATTAATCCCCAGGGGGAAATTTGCGGACAAAGTAGCACCAATAAACATTAAACTAAACACACAATAATAAAATATACATATAAGAAAGAAGAACAAGTGTGCATAAACTATACAAGTGAGATATAAAATACAAAATAAAATAAAATATATATGTATATATACACAACATATATGCAAATATGTATACATACACACAACATATGTGAAGAAATTGACAGACAAAGCAAATAAAATAAGGGAGAACAATGGTCTCAATGGTCTCAATGGTCTCAATGGTCTCAATGGTCGGAGATGAAGGGGGACAAAAGCGCAAAGCGTTCATGAGAAATGTGCAAACACAAGCACAGATGTGAGCATCTGTTAGTGCATGTGCAGATTACAACGGAGGTCTGATTGTGTGTGCGTGTGTGTGTGTGTGTGTGTGGGGGGGTGCAGCCACAGCTGTCCAGAGTCATAGAGCATCCATCACCGAGTGGAGCCGCTCAGATCCACAGCTCCTGTTTATCTGAGAGCAACCTTCATGACCGGGGAGTTTTTAGTTTAGTTTTTAGTTTATTTTATTTTGTTTATATACAAAAAGCAAGATTTCTTTACAACAAAAGAAGAAAGCGGCTAACCGAAAGGGTCGAGGCTGAAGCTGTCAAGCTTATAAGAGCCCTGACCTGTGATGTCACCAGAAAACTTGATTCAGAGAATCATATACTGTACATGTACATATATATATACACACACACACAAACATATATACACATACACATGCACATATATGTACATTATATACATATATATATATACACACACAAACATATGTACACATACACATGCACATATATGTAAATTATATACATATATATATATATACACACACACAAACATATATACACATACACATGCACATATATGTAAATTATATATATATATATATATATATATATATATATATATATATATATATATATATATATATATATACACACACACACATATGCATACACATGCATACACATTCACAAACCCATATACATCTACACACACACACACACACACACACATACAAGTCAATGGGAAGGGGGAAGAACTGGAGGAGTGGAATGACACCTGCACACAGCTTGTGAGGCGGGGAATGTTTCTGATTCAAGGATGTATTTAAGAGTTTGTTTCACGCTCGTGTTTTGTGTTGCCGCCAACTTGATTGAGAACCCTTCAGTGGCTTTTAAATACCGCTCGAGGAGTATAATCGTAGACGTTTTTCAACGTGTTTGTGTCTTTAAAAGATTAAAGTAAATTGTTCAGGGAGCAAGTTCATGTTGGCAATGTGAGAATTAAGGTTTCACTTGTCAAGTGTAAGAGATCTGGACTTTCTATATCTAACACAAACCCTTAAATATCTCTGCATTTATTATTCCACTATGGGAACGTTTGTAATTCACTGGGCTTGACTTCCAGTCGTTATCATTTCATCTATATATCTCAATGTAACATTCTAAATACAATCATTCTTTCTTCTTATTGAGCTAGAACACTCAGATAATGCAGGAACATGATATCACTAAACTGAAAAGCAGAATTAAAGCCTTTACAAACAACCACATCCACAATGATAGTGCATCTTATGTCACAATATGATGATATTTTGATTAATCGTCCCGCTCTGCATACACATACAGCTCATATTGAACTACAGACTGACGATCCTCCACAGGTATCTCTGAAGGTCGTTCCATAATAAACAAGCAAAAAGCATAGTAGTTGATGTGCATTCATATCTGCTCTGTGAGGAATCCGGAGGAGGATCACGATTAGCTCCTTAGACACGGTCACTATCTGCATACACTGAGACAGAGAGGGGGAGATTGGGGGAGATTGGGGGAGGAGGCAAGTGATTTTCTCCTCAGTGTCAGACCTTGGGATGTGTAACGTCTCCAAGCAGCGGCGTCAGCATCCCGTCAGCCACACGGCTCCATCCAATCAATAAACGTAGACACGAGAAGACGGCCATCGGGCTGCTCCTGGACCAGTGGAGTCTCCTCCTTCGCTCCCATGGCTCAGCTTCTTTGATCGCTATGCAGACCTGAGATGGAAATGGAAACGCCAGGTGGCACAATGGAGCTGATCTGCAGAGTTAATAGAGTTGTGACACTTAATATGAGGCTGATTCTGTTGCTGGGCAGACATATGTAGCCAATAGGTCAATTGCACGTTACATTTCAGCCTGTTCACGTAAGAAGAAAAGAGAGCAATCGATGTTTTCCATAAAGTTGCATTCATGCCACAGAGCATCAAACATTTAGGGTCAAGAGAACTCTGCTGAAATCCATACTGATGA
This sequence comes from Liparis tanakae, assembly GCA_036178185.1. Taxonomy (NCBI): domain Eukaryota; kingdom Metazoa; phylum Chordata; class Actinopteri; order Perciformes; family Liparidae; genus Liparis; species Liparis tanakae. The sequence continues at coordinate 1,152,943 of CM070095.1, read as the reverse complement.
TCTATTTTAGTTGACAACCTAAGTAATTGGCAGAAGAAAGATCAAAGTATATTTATTAGCAGAGAAGTTCGTAATAAACGCTTTTAAACAATCATTAATTATTGTAATTATTTTTCAAAGTCAACTGAATTTCCCAGAAGCCAATTTGATATGTTCAGCAACATCTTGTTTGGTCTGACCAACAGCCCATAATACAAAAATATTACATTTACAAGGAAGTCAAACCAAGAAAACAGCAAAAAGTAAAATGTTGAGAAGCTGCAGAACATTACAGTTCTTTACCTTGAGAATCGAATGAGGATCTTCTTTTATATTTAAGATTGATTCATTATTTTAGCTTTATTTGCCAGGATAACACATCAATTATACATTATACTGATATCTAGTGCAAATTTTCTTTTTTTAGTAATTGACAAACAGATAAGCTCGTAAAATATCAGAAAATAGTCCTAAATGCTCTGGTTGACATCTTTATACCTGCTTGCTTAAACAATAAATTAATTATTAAAAATAGTTGTTGAATAATTCTGTCTTATCGATTTAACAGCTAGTCATTTCAGCATTACACATATATATATATAACTAAATTATAGACTAATATAAGATAATTTAGGCATTCCTTGCATTGTATTCTTACCGTTTTAAATGTAGTCAATTGAACTGAATGATGAGCCATGAAATCATGCATTGTTTATGCGATTCCACGTGTTGTAATTTCTGCGTGAAACGAAAGTGAAAAGGATGTTTGGGATAAACGTATCGTCCCAACGGCGAAACCTCAAGACCGCAGGACGTCCGGCTGTGGCGCTTCATAAGCAACGGTCCTCATTCTCAGTCCTCACACACACACACACACACACACACACACAGTGTCATCCCCAAAGAGAATCACTGACTGTTCCCATGGCATCCGTTGATTTTGCTCCCAGTGATAGTGTGTGTGTGCCGCATTACGTGTGTGTGCTGCCAGCCTCACACACTGAGATAATGTGCATCTCTTCGTATTCACAGGCCAACCCTCCCCCCATCATCGTCAACGCAGACTCACTCGATGCAGGCCCTTATGTAAGTATCTGTTCTCTCTCTGTACTGTATCTCTCTCTCATTCATACTGCGTGTGTGTGTGTGTGTGTGTGTGTGTGTGTGTGTGTGTGTGTGTGTGTGTGTGTGTGTGTGTGTGTGTGTGTGTGCGTGTCCTCCTGGTAGCTACATGCTGTTTGCCATTTGGACCCACGTCCATTATCCTTTTGACCTGCCGGTTCCTGGTGAATGTGCATTCTGCAGTTGCTCATGTTGTGTCACATTGCGTGTGCGTTTTAAGAGAGAAAGATACTTTTGATTGCAACAAATCTGAGATTTGTGATGGGATTTTTAGTTAGTGAACGTATCTGTAGAATTTGTCAAGAATGATATTCTCCGTGGTTCTTAGTCAGTCCGTACATCAGGTCTACTCCGTAGTATATGGTGACGGATTTAGCTGAAACATTTGCTCCCATCTCTTTTTTTTTCTTACTATATTTCTAGAAAAGGACATAATTCAGCCTCGATGATAGAAGAATAGAATAGAAATATACTTTATTAATCCCCAAGGGGAAATGTGTTGACACAGTAGCACCAGTAAACTAAACACAATAAAATATAAATATAAGAAAGAAAGAAAGTGACTGTGCATATAGTATACAAAGTGAAATATAAAATACAAAATAAAATAAAATATATATATGTGTATATATATACACACAACATATATGTAAATACAGCAATGTAAAATTAAATTATATATATATATATATGTGTGTATATGTGTATATATATATATATATATATATATATATATATATACACAACATATATGTAAATACAGCCATTTAAAATTAAATAATATATATATATATGTGTATATATATGTATATATATACATATATATATTTATATATATATATACACACAACATATATGTAAATACAGCAATGTAAATTAAATAATATATATATATATATATATATATATATATATATATATATATATATATATATATATATATATATGACAGTGTAACTAACCACTCTGCTTTTCTCTTTCGACAGGTAAATGGCAGTGATGGGATGTACAAATATGAAGAGATCATCTTGGAGAGGGTGAGATTTACCAGTTGATGTTTCATGTCCTTCCACATTTTACACATCCCTCTTTACTGCATTTCCTGCATGACAGATGGATTTCTCCCCACTAGGTGGTAGTGAGCTCAGTCTTCACACAGCGAGTTTAAAGAACATGAAAACCAGAGAAAGATCTTAAACACTGTACTTTATGAGAATCATCGGGGATGCTGCCTGTTAGTGGAGCTGTAGCTGTTACATCACTACAGTAATAACGTCTCATGTGAGTACGGGCCCAGAATAACGGCGGTGAGGCATATCTTTTGACATAATCCTGATGTCATCGGCAGACGGCAGAAAGATGAGGCCTTCTCCTGTTCGTCTGCTCCGCCGTCACCGCTGCACTTCAGCTTGTAGAGGCGGAGCTTTATGCTTCTCCTCTCATTATTCAGCCCAAAATAGACCCACCTCCAATCCCACGATGGATGCACACCGCCTCTCAGCCCCTTCCACTCTAAGTGGCATTTCTATGCGGAAAGCTTAAATAAGCTATGCAAAGTCACACATTAAAAGGTCTGTGGGTGTGTAACATGTGATGGAGAGGCCCAGTGTACTCCGGAGCAGCTCACTGGGAGACCTCAGCCTCCCTCTGTCCTAATTTGTTGTGACCGTTGCTCATTAATTATAGAAAATAATAAAGCGGAGTCTTTTCTCAGCTGTCTCGGTGGCCGTGGCCGGCAGGTGCAGCAGTGCGCTCCGACCCACCGGATCCAAAGGGGTCCTCTTCCATTTCAGGGACAGGAGTGACGGGAGGCGGTGGCGTCTATCTCGTGCAGAGGGCGAGGAGCATCCTTTCCATTGCGTGATACGGAGCGCATCGTGCAATGGAAAGGAGGCTGCTCGGCTCGTCTTCGCTTTAGATCATCAATCAACCGTTCTGTGAACACGGGGCATTTCTAACACTGATGCATCTCTGGGTTGATGCTATACCTGACATTTTGAATGAAGGGCCCTCTTCTAATGAAATACGCAGCATTATCATTTGTTACATGCAAGGACACACACACACACACACACACACACACACACACACACACACACGTTACCGTGAAAATGGACATGCAGTATGCATCCATCACATGTTCCTCTGCGGTACCAATACACTTAAGAGGCACATTGCACTGACCCTGAGCCCACACTGGGTTCATCACTTACTGTGTGTGTGTGTGTGTGTGTGTGTGTTGGTACCCCACTGAATATGCCAATCATAACCTTTGTGCAGGGGAACTCTGGCCTGGGCTTTAGCATCGCTGGAGGAATAGACAATCCCCATATCCCTGATGATCCGGGGATCTTCATCACCAAGATTATCCCTGGAGGAGCAGCGGCTATGGATGGAAGGCTGGGGTAAGTTCTCACAGATGACTGACAAGCAGATAATAAGATGGAGAAACAAGAGAAGAGACAAAAGCAATTCAACAAATTGAGACCATAAAATTGTCATTTAAAAGCAAAACAATTGATTAAAAGCTCTAATCGTAATAGTAGTACAATAGTAGTACAACAGTGTGAAATACAATCTAGACTAGATGTCCCCCTCCCTCCTCCCCCCGCTCTCATCCTCCTCTCTTTTCAAGCTCCTCTGCACCTTCTGTCCTCTCTCTACTTTAACCTCCCTCCTCTCTTCTTTAAAGCCCCCCCCCCCCCCCCCCCTGTGTGGGAGGCAGAGTCTCCACAGCCCTCAGGCTTTGAGTGTTTCCTCAAAGTTATAATTCACTGAAGAACCAAAGCCTGAAACATGCACAAGTTATAATGTGGAGTGTTTTTGTTTGTCTGTGCGTCGGCCAGCTGACAGGCTGACGTGAGTCACACGCGTGTTAACACGTATGTTAACACGCTTCCCTCCGCAGGGTGAACGACTGCGTGCTGCGCGTGAACGACGTGGACGTGTCCGAGGTGGTTCACAGTCAGGCGGTGGAAGCCCTGAAGGAGGCGGGGCCTGTGGTGCGGCTGCTGGTCCGACGGAGGCAGGCGCCACCCGAGACGATCCTAGAGGTCAACCTGCTCAAAGGGCCCAAAGGTCAGGGACACGTTCCTGTTATCACGCACTAAGATATATATATATATACACACATATATATATATATATATATATATATATATATATATATATATATATATATATATATATTTATATATATGACGATCCTAGAGGTCAACCTGCTCAAAGGGCCCAAAGGTCAGGGACACAATCCTGTTATCACACACTAAGATATATATATACATATATATATATATATATGTATATATATATATATGTGTGTGTGTGTGTGTATATATATATGTATATATATATGTATGTATATATATGTATGTATATATATATATATATATATATATATATGTGTGTCTATATATATGCATATATGTATATATATATGTATATATGTGTGTGTATATATATGTATATGTATATGTATATATATATATATATATATATATATATATATACATGTTAATTGTCTCACAAGCTAACGACCATGACACCGCTTATATATATATATATATATATATATATATATATATATATATATATATATATATATATATACATGTTAATTGTCTCACAAGCTAAAGACCATGACACCAGATATATATATATATATATATATATATATATATATATATATATATATATATATATATATATAATATACATGTCAATTGTCTCACAAGCTTACGACCATGACACCGCTTATATATATATATATATATATATATATATATATATATATATATATATATATATATATATATATATATATATATATATATATATATATATATATCTATATATACATGTCAATTGTCTCACAAGCTAACGACCATGACACCGCTTTGAGATTGTTGAAAGTTACATTTGTTGAAACAGTTTTGGGGTTCGCTGACATTTTTAGGGATTACGAGCATTCAGTTTGTAAACTCAGACAAAGTATTCATCAGAGAGGACGCCGCTCTAGACATGGAATACATCTAAAGAGGTTTTAAATCTGAGGTGATTCTCTGTATACCTATCGACGTATCTGACTGTGATTATTACTCAACCAGGGCTTGGATTCAGCATCGCTGGAGGGATCGGCAACCAGCACATCCCCGGAGACAACAGCATCTATATCACCAAGATCATAGAAGGAGGAGCCGCCCAGAAAGATGGACGGCTGCAGACTGGAGACCGCCTGCTTGCTGTACGAGCCTCTGACTCACATATTGAGTATTCAAATCAAAGATGACGTATTTTACATCCTGTAGTTCAATGGCGAGTTGAACAGAAATTCAGCCGTTTTTATTAGTTACAAACGGCATGTATGTGCTTTACGTAGACGACTGAACAGGAATACATGTTACATTTGTTTTAGGCTGCTTCACTGAGCTCTCATTAATTAATACGCGTTTACAGAGATGTTGCTTTGCTGATGATTTTACAGCATTAGAATACAAATACAGAACCAGTTTTTATTTTATTAGAAAGGACTTGCATCTGATGAGGCAAACCCGTCGTCCTGAATAAGGTACCCACAGCCAGCATACAGTGAACTTTCTAACGGCTTCTGATAAGGCATAAAGTAAATATAAAAGAATTACTAATTGGCAAAAAAACTCAAGTTTTTGGTTTGTTTAAAATAGTAGGAAGTTGAGAATAAACAACATAAATACAGAAACAGAAACGGCTCTTCGGGGAAATACTCAGACATTTTTTGTGTCTTACTTTATCAAAATCTATTGAGACACTAGAAAGACCCCAGAGAGGCGTGTGTCCGTCCTACCGCCTGCTAAAAACATGTTGACTGTCATTTGCGAATGCACTGTACTGTATATGATCAACTTCAGCCCAGGGCTCTCATTGGAGTGATCAAGATTTGCAACAATATAAAATGTCAACTATTTATCAATTCAATTCAGTTTATTTGTAGAGCCCAGTTTCACAAATTACAAATGTGCTTTACAATCTGTACACATAGACATCCCTGACCTTTGACCTTTGACCTCACATCGGAGCAGGAAAAACTCCCAAATAACCTTCAGGGGGAAAAAAGGGAAGAACCCTTCAGGAGAGAACAGAGGAGGATCCTCTCCAGGATGGACAGAACAATAGACGTCATGTGACCAGAAGACAGATTAGAGTTAAAACACATTCAATGAATATGACAGAGTTTATCAATAGTTCATATGAGGCATATTCCACGATGGAGAATCAGTTTGCCCAAACTGTACTTTGAGTTATATACAAAGAGCCCATTGCTTAATAGAATATTGTAGCGGCGTTCCGGCGTTGTTTTTTCTTGATCCGCTAAAGAGCTGCAGACACATTGAGTTTCCTCTCACGCGCATGACAGGAGACCGGTCCTTTCCTTTTCTTTCAATTTTATTTTAAACGCTAAAAAACGCTGACAAAGTGTACAAATAATAAACGTTCAAAACGATCTCATGGTCTTGTACACTTATAGTTCCTCTACGGTGAGCATAATTCTAAATATTAAATTATAAACAATTCTGAAACTTAAATTTACCAAAATTCACACTTGTGGCTCTTACATATCCGGCCCCTAATGGTTAAGCTTAAAGATTACACCATTACCAAATAACTTAAATTCAATGAGCCAACAACTGAGTCAAGTATCAAACTAAACAAATCTTCATAATCACTGCCAAGTCTTGTTTGACAGTCTTTTTTTTTCATGAGGTATTCAGAAACTTTTGACTGACAGTTTATTTACATGGAATTCCGTAAAGCCAAAATGCAGAAAGTCGGAGCGTCTTGAACCTCTGCCCACGGCCTCTGCCCTCAGTTACACTGCGCAACACGCCAACCTTCACTCTGCTGTTGAGAGGGACTGACATCCCATAATACCTCCGAGCTGCGATGCATTCTAGCGATGTCTGTTGCGATGTTGTCACCGTGCAGCACAGACACGAGGTGTTCCGAGTGTTGATTCCCTTCTTCTCTGTTCACGGCAATCGTCACGTGCAGGTGAACAACATCGTGCTGCAGGACGTGCGTCACGAGGAGGCCGTGGCCGCGCTGAAGAACACCTCCGACATGGTCTACCTCAAGGTGGCCAAACCTGGACCCGTGCACCTCAACGACATGTACGCTCCCCCAGACTACTCCAGCAGTACGTATCTACTTCTTCTTCTCGTCACGGGTCACGTTGAAAACACCTTTCTACACACGCTCCATTGTATCCTCACCTCTTCCCAAGGTCCGTGTTGGAGCGCTTTACACTGGGAATCATCGTTTTATAGACAGAAGAATAGAATAGAATAGAAATATACTTTATTAATCCCCAAGGGGAAATTTTTCGACACAGTAGCACCAATAAATAAACTAAACACATGAGAATAAAATATAAATATAAGAAAGAAACAAAGAAAGAATACATAAAGTATACAAAGTGAAATATACTTCCGAGCCTTTTATTATTTTTTATATTTATTTTTCATTAGTTTTAGTTTAGTTTAGTTTTAGTTTAGTTTTGTTTTGTGTATCCTCAATTAAGAGGTTGTTGGTTGAAAAAGAAAAAAGCTAAATGTATCACATGTGCACTATCTCTTTGTGTACTTGCCTTAAAATAAAATATATATATATTAAAAAAAAGAAAGAATGAAAGAAAGAAACAGTGACTATGCATAAAGTATACAAAGTGAAATATAAAATACAAAATAAAATATATATACGTATATATATATATACAAACATGTAGTTTGTACCTTTGTTTAATACCTTTGTCAAAGATGTTAGTGTTGTATCACCCAAAACTGCTATGCCTAGACACCCACGTAGTGAATGCACACACACACACACACACACACACTTACACACACACACACACACACACACACACACACACAATCACAATCCTACCCACAGCAACATCAAGCGCAGTTCTCCGCCTCCCACTGAGTGTGGATGCTTTCTCACATCCCACCTGCTCATGAGAGCCCACGGTCTTCAGCTGCAGCTTCTCCACTTTCCACAGAACATTTTGACGACTGAGGGCTTCTTGTATGTTCTCCATGTTTTTGGTTAGCGTTTGCAGCGTTTAAGCACAGCCTTAATGCAGACTTTGCATAACCCGCCATCACACGATCTGGATGTGAAACGCATCTTTTATCATGCTTAGCCGTCTCCATCAAGAATGAATACAGCGGAAAAGAGTGTTTTAAACCTGTGATCGTCTTTTGCATCCAAGTACTTCTCCAACTCTTCTGAAAGAACTCACTTATTGTTTCTCTTAGTAGCGAAGAGGATTGATGGATTTAAAACATCCGGTCTAGAAGACTGAAATAATACCTCTGCTACTACTGTACATTAAATCATCTTACTATTGTGTAATGATAAGCAGAGACGGAGAACAGAGACGTGACATTAGATTAGATTACATTTATTGTCATTACACATGTACAAGTACAGCGCAACGGAATGCAGTTTGGCATCCAACCAGAAGTGCAACAGAAGTATCCTAATAAATACATAATATACAGGTTATATAAATAAATAAATGCGGGTATAAATATAAATATATTCTGACAAATGCAAATATGAAGTGCATATTAACTTGATAGTGCAACAATGGCTTAAAGTGTCTACAGTGCAGATAGAGCGGAGTAAGATGATCAGAGGGGGTTAGAGTTTAAAAGAGAAGACATACGTGTATTAAAAAACAATTTCTTAAATGTCATATGAATTCTGGTTTCATACAACCTGGAATCCTATTTCTGTAGTTCTGGCCTCCATTCAGGAATATTGCTAATAATAATAACTATTCTCGCCAAGTTAATTGTGAGGAACGCAAAGCGATTGCTAAAAACAGGGTTCGTACGGTCATGGAAAACCTGGAAAAGTCATAGTTAAAATGGTCATTTCCAGGCCTGGAAAAGTCATGGAAAAAACTTAAATCATAAGAGTTTTGGAAAAGTCATGGAAATGTGTTATAACCACATGTTCATTTACACCGAGTTTGAAATAATGAATGTGTTTTTTAAAGAAAGACGCTCAAAATATAAGCCGGCGTACGCTCTCAATACGCAGCATGTTCTAAATGTTTAATTTTTATATTGATATTTGTGTTTGGTCATGGAAATTTGGTTTAAAGTCATGGAAAAGTCCTGGAAATCCATCGGTCAACATGTGTAAGAACCCTGTAAAAAGACGGGTAGGAAACACGAGACGATGAAGACAAATGCACGTCTTGTTTTGGGGTTTTCTTTCCCTCCAGCTGTTTCCTCAGTCTGCATCTGATGCTGCTGCATCGCCTGTGTTGTGATCTTTCTCTCTTTCCCCCTACTGGCATGGCCCTCCCTCCAGCCTTCCCTCCCCTGGTGGACAACCACGTGGGCCACAGCTACATGGGGGCGATGGAGCCCAAGCCGGCGTACCCGCCGCCGCAGGTCACCCCGTCCCGGTACTCGCCGGTCCCCCGCCACATGCTGGGGGAGGAGGACTTCACGAGGTACGTGACACACCGGGTCCCTATGGTCGACCCTCGCACATCGCGCTCTGACAGGCGCCGCACATATGAGGGACATATGAGGGACTGCTTGTGGACATCAAGTAAAGTTGCTTTACTGTTGTCGTTGTGAGTGAAGACGAGTGGTGTGGAGATAAATGGTGTAAGATTAAATTACTCTTTCAATCAATACTTTTTAGTTTCCATGGGTTCCTCTTTGCCTCCATTGTGTTGCGGTTGTAAAGGTGTGTGGTTCATGGTGGGTTTATCCAAACGATGTTGCGACATACAGCAATTTAAATTTAAACAATGCATTGTTACCTTCGCATTGAAAATGCAGAAGGTCATGTTTTGATCTCCGCGTATTTGTGTGCGTGTGTGTGCGTGTCATTTGCATAAGTCAAAAAGTATTAAACCGAATCGCTTGAATTTTGGTGGGATGATTGGTTATTATCCGGGGACCATTTGATTAGATTTTGGGTTTGATCGGGTTAAAGGTCAAAGGTCAAGGTCATAAAAATAAATAATAAAATGACATACCAATTGGTGGCGCTAAAGCACCAAACAGTTATTTGCCAATAGCCATTAGAAAAGAAGGACTTTTTCTCTTTTACATATAATCTGTCGTTATGGAGATAGAAGCCAACAGAATATAGTGATGTCATCATTCTGCTTGTGGTGCATTGTTTTGCCCTTTATCTTTCTGTTTCTGAACCATTTCTTTTTCTTGTATCTTCGCAGCATTTAGAGTCCAAATTGTATTAAGTACCAGGACATGTTTTTTTTTCTAAATCAATAAGTCCAGGCTGATGTTCATACATAATTCTTTTGTAATATTTACCACAATATCCCGTATCAAGTTACATCAATGTACAGTTCCCCACACTCTCATGCCAAGTACCGGAAAAGGCTGCGGCGAAGGTATGCGCTCCAGTTCACCATCGTGTCGTCTCATCAGGGCCCTGGTGGTGCACACTGTATGGCTTGATGGTGTGTGTGGCTGTGCTGACCAGATACTTTGCTGGGAGGCCTCTTGTCACTTATTGTACTGGTTATGACTGTTTTAACCTTTGACCTCATTTCCAAGTACTGGATCAAAAGTAGCATTCATAGAGGCTTCATTGGAGCGCCCCACACGGCCTTGAGTCATCTTAACCCACAGCTGGGGGGGAGTGTGTGTGTGTGTGTGTGTGTGTGTGTGTGTGTGTGTGTGTGTGTGTGTGTGTGTGTGTGTGTGTCTGCATGCATGCAGGCATCTGAGTGTGTGTGTGTGTGTGTGTGTGTGTGCGTGTGTGTGTGTCTGCATGCATGTGTGTGTGCGTGTGTGGGGTGTGTGTGCGTGTGTGTGTCTGCATGCATGCAGGCGTCTATGAGTGAGTGTGTGTGTGTGTGTGCGTGTGTGTGTGTCTGCATGCATGTGTGTGCGTGTGTGTGCGTGCGTGTGTGGGGTGTGTGTGCGTGTGTGTGTCTGCATGCATGCAGGCGTCTATGAGTGAGTGTGTGTGTGTGTGTGTGTGTGCGCGCGCGTGTGTGTGTGTCTGCGTGCATGCAGGCGTCTATGAGTGTGTGTGTGTGCTGTGCAGTGTGTTCCTGGGTGAGTGTGTGTGACGTGGCCCTGTAATGTCCTTGTACACGCTGTCTACATGACTCGTATGTGCATGTGTGGCATCTCTGTCGGTGTGTGTGCTCTCTCTGTGTCCGCCCTTTGTCCCGTTCACTGTGATTCCTGTACCCCACAGCCGGGCTGAGCCTATTTACAGTGTCATCCACAAACCTGGGGACAGCAAGGGGCCCCAGGCCCTCTGCAGAGGCTTCTGTCCTTCCCCTGCTCCCTTGGGCCACGGTCCTCTCCCCTTCTCTGGCAGGTACTAACCTAGTCCATCACGCCTCGCTTAGCTAACCCGCCTCTATGTAGCGGAGCGCCTGGACCCTGCATTAGACAGGAGGAGGGCCAAAGAGGGACGCAACAGAATAAACAGACAGAGGAGGAAGATGGCAGATTACTTCTTTGAGCTTTCTGCGTCTCTGTTTGCATGTTTGTGTGTTTCCTCGCCTCGTGTCTTTGCTGCTTTGTGTGCTGCTGCTTCTCTTATGTGTGGATGAAACCCTCATATCACACTCGTACGGATTGTACTGAAAAACTAAATAATATAAATATGTTGCTGCTTCTCTTATATTTTATTTATTCTTTATTTCAGACGCCAAGTTCCATATAAAAATAACAGACATACAACTCTAAAAGAGAGAGAAAACAAGAAGATAAAACATACAACATACATAACACAGTTCATTAAACAGTATGAAGACTTTTGTGCCAATGTCGTCTTAAGTTCAAAGTGAATGGATAGCAGCTCTTTAGAGGGTTGACAGCCTCTACTATACAGTTCTCTGATCTGTCCAGTCGACCCATGAAACCATACATCAATCTTCTCTCATATGTGGATGAAACCCTCATATCACACTCATATGGATTGTACTGAAAAACAAAATACCGTGAAAGCAAATTGCCTGCAGAGCTGAAACCTTTTAAATTTATTAGCGTATTATTTCTTCTATACGTTCATATTTTCACCGATCTGCTACACAGTTGTTTTTTTGCCCGTCAATTTCCGACTACTCTCCTCACATCTATGAAGCTGAACAATGGCGCCCTGTGTGTGGCAGTTTAAACAGAGTGGTACCTGCTCCTCACACACACCTCCACAGGAGCCCAGCGGCTCCGCGCTCCCACAAGCTGCTCCGTCCATCTGTCAGGAGGCGGCGACGCCACGGAGCCTCGTCTCGGGCAGAGACGCGCTCACCGTCGGTTACTGAGGAGGATACTAATACACGGGATATTTATGGCAACGCGCTCGGCATTACCAAATGAGCAAAACGGCTACTGATGATTTAGTTTAGCTTATACATGTCTCATATTTACTACGTTACATCCACCCTCCTGCCCATCGTGTTGCTTCTGTGTCGTGTGTTTGTTTTGAAAGGAGCTTATATTGTGTGCGTGTCATTTTGTGAGTGTGTGTGTGTGTGTGTGTGTGTGTGTGTGTGTGTGTGTGTGTGTGTGTGTGTGTGTGTGTGTGTGAGAAAAAAGGACAGATTCTGGTGTTGCTGATTGGCTGTAACTAAAGGCAGGTTGAAGCTAGGGGGCCGACTGCAGCCCCCCGACACAAGTATTGGTTGGAATGTTTTCCTGCGTCTCTAAGTATGTCAACATAAACAATACATATGACGGGGTGAGAGCCTGATCTGTTGGGCCAGCGGACCGGTGGCTGCAGACAGTCCTGTCGTGATTCATCTGCACACTGGAGAAGCAGGCCGAGCACTCGCAGGGTTCGTACGGTCAAGGAACACCTGGAAAAGTCATGGAATTTTAAAATGGTCATTTCCAGGCCTGGAACAGTCATGGAAAAAACTTAAATCATAAAAGTTTTGGAAAAGTCATGGACATGTGTTATAATCACATGTTAATTAATATGATTTTTTAAAGAAAGACGCTCAAATTATAAGCCAGCGTACGCTCTCAATACACACAATTTTCCCCAAAAAATTATGTTTATACCGAGATTTCAGTTTGGTCATGGAAATTTGGTTTTAAGTCATGGAAAAGTCCTGGAAATCCGTTGGTCAAAATGTGTAAGAACCCTGACTCAGGTGTTACCCTCCTCATCAACCATGCTGCCAGCACCAATCACACACACACACACACACTCCGTACACTGAGACGTTTGTATAGGTGCACACGCACACCGGCGCTTTAAGTGCAGAACACAATTATGACACAGGGGGGGTATTCTAGATGCTGTAGTCATGAGTCAGAACTTGTATCGGGCCTCTACCCATCTGCACATCCCCCTCAGTGATGTCATCAGACACGTCCCCCCCCCCCCCCCCCTTCATCTGACATTACCCCCCTCTGGAGACGTCAGTACTGTACTTCCTTGTCTCTGTCCACGTGACGAGGGATAAAACCTCCGTGTTTGAATATGCATGTTGGGTGTAAACATGCGTGTGTGCAGTGCGCACAATGACTGGAGAAGCAGCTCCCCCATGCTGGTCCTATCAGGGCTGCAGCTAGATACACACAACAATGCTTTTAGCTTACGTCAATACAGACGCCTGCGGACGACAGCAGCAGGTGAGGTAATCAGTAACTCGGTGTGTCTGATGTGCAAACGCAACATCTTTGACTGGTCAGCGCAAGGATTCAGTCATCAAGAACACGCAAGTATTCGTAAAACTTGTAAAAGCAGAAAAATTAGTTTTTACGTCAAATAAGTCGCAGCAGATTGAGCAGAGCACTCGTCTCAGGTGTTAATCATTCATCGCTCCGTTTTATTCTAACGCACAGTGAGAGGCATGACATACCTTAAACCGTCCATCACCTTCGCAGTGAATATCTTTTTTCCGATGTCCAAATAGCCCCGAAGAGGCGCCGGCCACAGGAAATACACGGGTGAAACGTAAGCAGTGAGAAGGAAGCCGGAGACAAAGCGTCATTTTAATTGCATCATTACACGCTTCTATTCATGAGCTGAAGCGATCCATTCTGGGGGAACGGGAGAGAGAAAGTGCCGCCAGAGGCAGTGCCTGTCGGGGTAAAATGGCGTCCATCTGCAGCGTCCACCATTAATCAGCCAAGCACAGCCAATTACTGGGCTGAGGCCAGGGCGGCACGACCCGCTGAACCCCACCGACCCGAGATCCAGTCACAGCTCTGGGATGGAGCTGCAGACTGGGGGGAAACAATGGTGATGAGCGGGGGGGCGGTTTGAATTAGAGAAAATAGTTGCAGGAGAAATGGCCGAGATAAAGGTTTTTACCACTCTAGCTGTTTACATTCCTGGCATGGATGAAGAGGCAAAGAGGGAGGAGGGAGGAGGGAGGAGGGAGGGGAGGCAGGTCTGCTGATGGGAGGGAGGACGTGATCCCTGCATTTCAAACTAAAGGTATTCGCTCCCATTTTCCATGAGAATGGCGAGGCGGTTCACCTCCTATGGACCAACAGTGTCTGCAGAAACACACACACACACACACACACACACACACACACTGCACCGACCGTAAGATGATGGAAAGTCGCTGGCCTCTTGTGTTCCGATATTCCACAGTAGTCTGCACATTGTTTTCCCGTGAGCCTCCGCGTCCCAACATGGCGCCCGCGAATCAAAGGCCCGAAAACTCTGTTCAGGAGCTCCTCCGTTTGTAGATTGTTGCAAGGCTAGCTGTTTCCACTTGTTTCCATGCATTGTGCTAAGCTAAGCGAATCGACTGCTGGAGGTATTTAGAGCGCTAACAATCCTCTATCGGTATGGAGGACTCAAAATGACTTAAGTATAAATAAATAAATGCATGAATAAATAAATAAATGCATGAATAAATATAGGAATACATAAATACATGCTTAAATAAATGTATAAATAAATGTCACAAATAAATAAATGAAGAAATACGTGTGGACACATAAATAGATAAATAAATAAATGAAGAAATGTAGAATAGATTCTGTCCCACTATTCTCCAGGGGGACTCGGGCTGACGGACAGGAGTGTGTGTGTGTGTGTGTGTGTGTGTGTGTGTGTGTGTGGGGGGGGACGGCGTGTCGGGGAAAGGGATCCAACTTGAATAACCAGTCTTGATGCTCCTGATGAAACACATTCCTGGTTATTCCAGATACGATGAGGGCGACTTTTGGACAACGGTCATTTGCATGGGAGCGTTGGGGTTACATGTTCAGCCTTCCTGGTGATGATGAGGAGGAGAGTGTTTGTGACGGCCCAGAGAGGGGCTGCTTCCCATCACAGCTCACATGGAGGAGATAGGGAACGCCAGGAGCTTCTAGAGTGTGGCCTCTCAGTGGAGGGCCAGACAGGGAGGAGGGAGGAGGCCGACGGGCCGTATAGCCGCCATGTTCACCGTCAACGTCTCAGCCTGCATGTCGCTGCTGAGGAGCCGGCCTCAACGCGCGGTTAGGGAACGCTCGCTCCGAAGCAAGCGCCCTTTCCGGATCCTAAGGTAACCATGGAGACGTGTGTGCCTCGTCGAGAGGGGATGGAAAGCGAGGTTATTTTAAGCTTCACTTGTTTGAAGGCAAGTCAGTTGTTAGCAGATTTCAAGACGTTGGCCAATTGTTTTAGCTTTTCATCTCGTATACAAAAGAAAATGTTTTTAAGCAAGTATGTTTTAAGCTTTGTTAGTCTGATCAAATCTGTCCCTGATTGTAGAAACGCTACAGATCAGACTCACTGTTGCTTTTGATCTTATCTAGTAGTCTAAGCAGGGTTCGTACGGTCATGGAAAACCTGGAAAAGTCATGGAATTTTAAAATGGTCATTTCCAGGCCTGGAAAAGTCATGGAAAAAAATTAAATCATAAAAGTTTTGGAAAAGTCATGGAAATGGAAATTTGTTATAATCACATGTTCATTTACGCCGAGTTTGACATACTTAATATGTTTTTTTAAAGAAAAACGCTCAAAATATAAGCCGGCGTACGCAATCAATACGTAAAATGTTCTAAATTGTTCATGTTTTTACCGAGATTTCAGTTTGGTCATGGACATTTGGTTTAAAGTCATGGAAAAGTCGTGGAAAAGTCATGGAAATCCATCGGTCAAAATGTGTAAGAACCCTGTCTAACACAATATCGTCTGCATCCAAGTTCAGCTGATTTCAAATAAACACTTTAATAGTCTGGATAAACGGTTAAAAAGTCTTTCTGGAGGGTTTTACTATTTAGGGAGCTCGCTTTTTATTTAGTGGACTAATCAACGTTTTTAGTTGTTCCAGTCGGTAATGGGTTTGATTCTGAAAGTCTGGAATGCTGCCTCAGCTGCCGTCAACGGGAAAATGATGTTAACAGCAAAGTTAGAGCGCAGCCACTCGGGATCGAGGAGGAATTGTTCCTGAACATAGCCGGCTGAGTGGAGAAGACCACTAATGGGAACCATGCCGTGTTTCTGGTAAAGAGTGGAAACTGTGTGTGTGTCTCTGTGTGTTCGCATGCCTACGTGTGTGTGTGTGTGTGTGTGTGTGTCTGTGTGTGTTTGCATGCCTACGTACGGCAGTGCATGTGTGTGTGTGTGTGTGTGTGTGTGTGTGGGTGTGTGTGTGTGTGTGTGTGTGTCTGTGTGTGTTTGCATGCCTACGTACGCTCGCGCGCGTGTGTGTGTGTGTGGCCAGCGCTGGGCTTCCTCGCGTGTTGCAGTGTGTTCTCAGAGGGCTGCTGCTGGACCGTTGCAGCGGTTTGGCCTCTCGCATCTTCAAGCTGAGGCCGACGGATGAGTCATAGTGGCTGAAGCCGAGTGGCTCTGTGGAGCAGGAGGTGGCTCGTTGTGTCTGCGCACATTAATATGAGTGGGTGTCTGAATGTGTACACGTGTGCACATTTCCACGAGATCGCCCCGCACGGCAGAACGCTCCAACGCCAGCAGACGATGTGCGTTTGGATCCAGTCGTGTTGCTGCTTGTTTTCTTGCGTTCGTTGTACCTAATCTCTGCAGTGTTGTCAATGTAATCCACATCGTCCCCGTTAACACGGTGATTACGACACAATTACTACACTGTTAATCATTGTGTTCTCCCGGTGAGTGGTCCTTTAGATTCATCATTTGAATGTTATATAATGTTATATGATATGTATTTAAAAGCACTCACTTTTCTTTTTTTTGCCACTTAAATGTTGTATTTGTTTAGTGATATAAACATAAAACAATTACAAAGATGTCAGACATAAACACACACATATATATATATATATATATATATATATAAAAAATATATATTAAAAAATTAAGAAAAAATTAATATATATATATATTGTCACTTACATTTTTTATTTGTTTAGTGATATAAACATAAAACAATTACAAAGATGTCAGACATAAACACACATATATATACATATATATATATATATATATATATACATACACACACACATATATATATATATATATATATATATATATATATATACATACCTACCTACGCCTACATCCATACACACACACCCATACATATACACACATACATATACACAGACCCCCCCCCCCCTCCAAAAACAACAACAACAACCCATCAACAACAAAAAACACTCACTTTTACATATACGCAGAGTGTATGCTCTGCAGGCCTACGCCTTGCAGCACTCGCCATGTTGGGATCACACACTAGAAGATGGCGGTTGCCTCCTCTATGCCTCTCGGTGCTGTTCCTATCCGTTTGAGTGGTCTCTCTCTCTTCTCCTCTATGCTCTCCGTGCTGCCCTTCACCCTGACGCTGTCGCTCTGTTTGGCAGGGAGCCCAGGAAGGTGTTGCTGCACAAGGGCTCCACGGGCCTGGGCTTCAACATCGTTGGCGGGGAGGACGGGGAAGGCATCTTCGTCTCCTTCATCCTGGCAGGAGGGCCGGCCGACCTGAGCGGCGAGCTGAGGAGGGGCGACCGGATTCTCTCGGTCAGTATCTCCACCTCCAGCGCTGTGGTTGCCCACATCAACTACTGCAACACCTTTGAGACGGTTCAGCCGACCCCCAATGTCAGAATCATGATGACATCATTAAGGTAGCCTAGTGTTTAGAAAGCCAGCAGATATCTTCCCTGCTGGAATGTCCTTGAGCAACTAGGAGGGAGCTGACCTGCGCTCCACCAGACAAGAGAATTCAGTCAATCAATTAAGTATTCATTGGATTATATATTCATGTCCCTTGATTGTCTATTGTATAACTCTTAACCTTTTCAGAACCCAGTGTTGCTCTAAATATGTTGTTTGAATGCTGCTTTGGTTCTGAAACACCTGCGACACGTTGAAAAATAAGTCATTATAGTTAATACAAGTGTGAATAAATGTTTAAACTGCAACACTGATTGTGTTTGATTATAAGGTTCATTCAAAATGAGTAGTCTTGTCTTTCAGAAAGTCATATCATTTTCCACCAAACCTATAATTTGGTCATCTTGTATCCACA
Source organism: Liparis tanakae (assembly GCA_036178185.1). Taxonomy (NCBI): domain Eukaryota; kingdom Metazoa; phylum Chordata; class Actinopteri; order Perciformes; family Liparidae; genus Liparis; species Liparis tanakae. The sequence continues at coordinate 1,134,376 of CM070095.1, read as the reverse complement.
AACTGGAATTAAACCATCCAGCTTGAGGATCAGCTCTGCTCCATCGAGCTGGACTTGTTTCTCCTCCAGAACTACACAATTAGACAAGCCGCACACCTTTCGGATCTACACTGGGATGTTTTGCTTAACGGTGTTATCGTCTTCTGCAGGTGAATGGAGTGAACCTAAGGAACGCCACGCATGAGCAGGCGGCTGCAGCACTGAAGAGAGCTGGACAGACTGTCACCATCATCGCTCAGTACAGGCCTGAAGGTGAGGCCATCACACATTAATACGACATGGTATTGTGACTAAATGGGTCTTGAAAGCAGTTTTGAAGGGCGGTATTGGAAAGGGTTATCATCAAACAACAAGTATTCTTGAGCCAGATTAGCCCTTTACAATAATCTTGCTATTTAACTCCAAATGACCCTAATCTATTGCAATCTGCACAATGATGCATCCAAGTTCCAACCTGTACTTATATTCTTAAATACTTTATTTATTTTAGTTTGTGGTCATTTCATTAAACACCATTTTATATGAAAGTGAGCTAAATATGAGCTAACGATATTACAGTCCTTAAAAACTTAACTTTCAAACAAGAATCATTTTAAGGCATGGCCACAAAATAAACACTTTATCAAATTACCAAAACCAACTGACATTCAGTTGCCCTTTTGCCTTATTGGTAATGCAGTATTATTATTGAGGCGTATTAAAGAGACAGTAAGCTGATTTTATTAAAGCCTGAGGAAAATTAAGTTGTTTTCTATGGTCTGAGAAAATTACCTAGATGATGACAGAGTTATTGCTTGGGCTTGAAGACTGTACATTTATGACTGAACACTTTAAAGGAATTCAGTGTTTCTTTTCCAGAGTCAAATGAGAACATCGACAGCACTCTTCCGTCTGTACAGTAAATATTTAAGGCTCTGCAGCTCCATGCAACCTCACATTGATAACAAGATTCCAGGACATCGTCTGGCACATAACACCCTGGAAAACCTCACAAACTTACGGATTAAACCAACAAGATAGAGGCGCTAGCAGAAAGATTGTTGCAAGACTAGCTGTTTCCACTTGTTTCCAGTCATTGTGCTAAGCTAAGCGAATCGACTGCTGGAGGTATTTAGAGCGCTAACCATCCTCTATCGGTATGGAGGACTCAAAATGACTTAAGTATAAATAAATAAATGCATCAATAAATGTATAAATAAATGTCACACATAAATAGAGAAATAAATAAATGAAGAAATACAGAAATGTAGAAATATATTTATTTAATGATGTCCTGTTGATTTATAACTTATATTCATTCATTCCTGTATTTGTTTATTTATTTATACATTTATTTATTTATACATTTATTTAAGCATTGATTTATTTATTCCTATATTTATTCATGCATTTATTTATTTATACTTAAGTCATTTTGAGTCCTCCATATATCGGTGCTGTCTCCTTTCTCCCTCTGTGACATTGAGCAAATACCGGTATTCCTTTAAAAGTGAGACATGGGAAGCGCCGCATTGCATTGTGGGAAACGTAGTATTCAGCGCTTAACTTATTGGCTCACACCAGGACATAAATGTCAGGATTGCTCTGCCTATGTCGCTTTTAATTACAACCTTTAAGAAAGGGCAGCACTAAATCACCTGAATAACCCTTAACCGTTGGTCCACCTGAGTTCGGTCGAACCAGGGCGACGCTCCAGCGAGGCTCCCCGGAGGAAGTGCTCGGTTTCGGGGGGCGGCGCTTGTGTCGCGGGTCTCGCGCCGCAGCGTCGAGCCGAGGCGGGCAAACGAGCCGCGTCGTCCTTCCTGTTCAAACCGAGAGTCGCGCTGTTCGCGGCCACAACCTCCCGGGACAGCCATGGAAAGAGGACTCTGAGAGGACTCTAAGCCCAGAGCGCGAGCTTACGACACCGGGGGAACGTTTAGAAAGACGTTGGAGCGAAAAGGTGGACACCGGGAGAGAAGAGAAGAAGAAGAAAAACTTCCAACTGTTATCTGTCTACCAGCTTGTTGGATGGGGGATGGGCTCGACTACAACAGCAGCAGCCGCATGAACTCGTCAATGACTGCGTGAGGAAACCGGCGAACTAGTAGCCACGGTTTCATTTCACTGATCCGGGACGAGGAAGAAGCACCGAGGAGCCTCTGGACCCGCTGCTGGCCGAGGTAACAGGTCCATGTCGGCGGCTAACGCTCCGGTACCGAGGCGCCGTCGGGCCGGGCGCTCCCTCTCGCTGTAGCCGATGGTTGTAAAGTTAGTAACGTGTGAAAGTGAGTTGACGTTTCTCTCCGAGAAAGTTACGGTCGTTTCAAAGTCATTTTAATCCGCCTGGACGTGACCGTGAGTTACCGTGAGATTCACGTGAACGCCTCACCCCTACTGTACGGAAACTCCTCCTTTACCTGGAATACGCCATTGTTATTTTTGTTTTTTTAGCTCCTACTGAAGTTGCTACTTGAGGCCAGTTTAAGGGACTTTGTGTTGTAAGGTATATGCAGCAGGATGTATTTGTAGATACTTTACTGTTATGTAACGCGTCTTTAGGTGGAGACACAGGTGTGTTCAAACAGGTGTTTGTCAGCTCGGTGGTGTCTGTTTTAAAAGGTGACTTCACCTACACTAGACTTTGGACTCGTTGACTACAAGTACATGTTTGGTGCTGACGAAAGCAGAATGTGTGAGTTGGCCAGCTGGTGAGTTCCTTCCTAACGTAAACAGCGTGGTGCCCTTTTGTGAACATAGTAAATGTACATTACAGCTGAGTTTACAGTAATGCTGTAAGAGCAATGAAAAGAATACTGTGAGCTTTAGATTACATTACATTACATCACATGTCATTTAGCAGACGCTTTTATCCAAAGCGACTTACAATAAGTGCATTTCAACCTAGAGTATAAACTAAGACCAACAAGAATACAGAAAGTAACATTTCCTCAACATAGTCAAACTACAAAAGTGCCACAATAAGTTATTTAAGAGCCACTGAAGTGCTAATCTGTGTTTTAATCCAGATAGTCAGAAAAGGTGCGTTTTGAGGCTGAATTCTCAGGTTGGACTATGACAGGAATGTGAAGGAGCATAAGTTGTGACATGCACTCACTTTATATTCCACTCCCTTATAATAAAGGCCTTAAATGTCCAATAACTGTAAGGTCATTGAAATTGCTGTGGAAGGGGCTCAGTGAATTGGCACCGGGCTAAGTTAAACAAAGACGGAGGCTTAAATCATAGTTGACAGAATGGCTGTTTAGGTTTCCCTTCTGCTGCAGAATACTGATTCTAATGCTTTAATCTTGCCCATGTGAGTTTATGTTGTCCTGCATGCCAGACCAATCAGGCAGCTTCTTGAATAACGATGTGGTTAGCTGAAGGGAAGCTTGTTTTCCATCCCAAAGCATGCTTTCAGCTCTGCGTCCCCGTCGTAACACAGTAAAGGACACTTATCTGCTTGTGTACAATACTTAACTACTCAAAACACACAAGCTGAGCATTTGCAAATAATTGACTTCCTGCATCTCCACTGGCGACCTGAAATGTGCCGCCTGTAATTCTGCTGGCATCCTCGAGCGGCGTGTGACATGTCGTCGGTTTGAGTTTGGAGCAGGAGGAACCCCCAGTGAGATGCACAAGGACAGGCAGCCAGGGGGAGGAAGCGGAGGGTGAATGCCGGTTTATGCAGCAAGGCGAGCTGTCGGCACAGTACTCTCCGGGGGGGCCAAAGATCTCTGATGGGAGGCCAGCGCTGAAGTCGACAAGAAGCCCCAGCAGAGCGCGCAGGCTGCAGCAGGAGGCCGCCCTGACGCTCAGTGGTTCACTGGATCGCCACCAAGTCTTTAACTCGCATTCAGCTGGAAGGAATGGAAGTGAGGAGTGTATCTCCACACACTGTCAGGGAGCGTAATTACTCACAACTCTTTGTATGTAGGAAATGGGAGGAGAACTGTGGAGGAAATGTTAAACTCGATGGCCCCTCGGCAAACTCTCACCGGTCGGCATTATAGGAATAGTTCCTCCTGTAGTATATTATTGGGGAGGGGGTGTGTGTGTCGGCACTGCCTTGACTATCCCTGAGAACATAACACACTCTCACGTTACAAGTACATGCCTGCTGTGTTGCATAACTGGATCAAAAGAGAAGCGACCGCCCCCCAAAATAAAAAGGCTGTACGACTAATGAGGACACGCAGTGGGAGTGAATGATAAAGAATAGACCTAGTTTCTATTAGCTGTCTTTTCTTCCTGTGGGTCACTCCTAAAATAAAGGCTAGCTCGTTTGTATTTAGTGCTCTGAGAGGAGAGTTGTGCGGTAAACCCGTGTGGACTTCTGTCCCCTGTATTTCAGTGTTTTGATATGAGTGGGGACGTTAATGAATAGTTGATTTTGAATCGGTCGATCAGTCAATGTATTTATACAAATTGAAAATGTGGCTGATTCCTGACCAGGTAGATATAATTATGTTTGTAAAACCATCCGTAACACTTGCTGTAAGTGTCATCAGATAATTTGACTTATTTATCAGCCATTTGTTAAGTAATGGCAGAGTGGGAGCAGCAATCTGGATTGACGGTCATTTTTATGACGCCGGATAATTTACAGATGTTTATGTCATTTCTGACTGAAAGTATTTGTTAAACCTTTGTAAGACTAGAAGAAGAATAGAATAGAAATATACTTTATTAATACCCAAGGGGAAATTTGTTGACACAGTAGCACCAATAAACTAAACTAAAAATATAAGAAAGAAAGAAAGTGACTGTGCATAAAGTATACAAAGTGAAATATAAAATACAAAATAATATATATATATATATATATATATATATATATACACAACATATATGTAAATACAGCAATGTAAAATAATAATAAACAATATATAGACAGTGTGCAAAATGCAAAGTGTGTGTATGTGTGTAGTGTAAATGAAATGTGACTGAGTTGTATAAATGGAGAAAGAGATGACGAAAGGGACTTTTAATAGTACATGAGTGATTTGAGGTTTAAATGCTGTTGTGACTTGGATCATATCGGTTCAGGCAAAATTCAAGCTTCGCTCTGTTTGATATGTGAGACGGGACAACCGGCCAATACAGAACTTGGGTTACAGAGCAACGCGTCGCTCCCCGGTGGCTCTGTCGTGACGCTCCAGTCTCCAGCGGGTCTCTCTAAGGACGGAGCGGCCTCACCTTTCTGCCGTTAATTTCCTTTACGGCAGTTTAAAATGACTGGAAACTGAAAGCACTTAATTATAAAGGCAGTCGGTGCTGCAGATAAACGAGGGATTGACGAGCGCGCTCCCCCGCTCCGCCAGACGACGCTGTGATGTACGGCACACAGACGATCGCGTTGCAGAAATGCATGTGTGCCGATGCCGTCATCTACAACAAGGTGCGGTCGCATTTAATGGTTTAGCTCGCGATTCCCACCCTAACTCCCAACGGAGGCTTAGCGCCGCTCGCCGCTCGGCACTCCCCCTGCGTCTCTCGTAATGCGTGCGGTGAATCATTTGGACGTTAGGAAACTAGCCGAGCGGTTAGCTCTTCCACCCGCGCCACTCGTAGTGCACCGTCACCGCACGGCCCGCCGCCTCCGGGGCGGTGTTGTTGTGAAGGCATTAAGACCAGGGTTCGTACGGTCATGGAAAACCTGGAAAAGTCATGGAATTTTAAAATGGAAATTTCCAGGTTTGGAAAAGTCATGGAAATTTGTTAAAATCACATGTTCATTCACGCCGAGTTTGAAATAATGAATGTTTTTTAATCAAAGACGCTCAAAATATAAACCGGCGTACGCTCTCAATACGTAAAATGTTCTAAATTTGTCATGTTTTTACCCAGATTTCAATTTGGTCATTGCAATTTGGTTTAAAGCCATGGAAAAGTCATGGAATAGTCATGGAAATCCATTGGTCAAAATGTGTAAGAACCCTGTGAGACGCCCCCCCCATGCCTCCTGCTCCTGAAGGCCAGGTGGACGTGTCTGAAGGTCTGTTTCCGCCTGTGCGAGGAGTGCTTGGCTGTAGCTGGTGGTTACGGGCGGTAAGGCGGTGTCTGGTTACCTCACCTTTGCAGCGTCACCTGTTGCATTGTTAACCCTTTGAGCGGGTGGGGAGGAGAGCTGGCGCCGGGCCCGGGGCAGGCCGTGTGTTTGCTTTGAATCCTTTGGGTTTCGGCAGGTGGTTGGCGTTCAGCGACCTGCAGATTGTTGCTCCACCTGTTCTGAATCTTTCCGGGAGTTTGGACCGTCTTTTGCTAAAGCAGCGTTGTAGGCATGGGCGTTAGTTTCTCAAGGCGACCGGTAGTTCCACAGAATATGGACTTTGATCTCGGGTTGTTTCAGGAAGTGTTGCCAGCTACGGATGAGTGAGCCGTAAGGTAGGAGTCGACCCCCGGGGGCACGGCAGAAACAGATATGTGAAAGAAATGTGGACGATATTCTCTCCCGTTGGACCTTTTTATAGGATAATTATGATCAAGACACAGATACGTGGCGTCATGAGAAGATGTGACTCGAGTTTTGGAAATGCAGCTAACTCCTTGGGCACGGCTCGATAACATAAACACTTATTAATTATAACTGATTAATTTCATCCGCTGTGTAAATCATGTTTTAAGATTGTTGTGTGTGTGTGTGTGTGTGTATATATGTATGTATATATATATATATGTATGTGTGTGTGTGTGTGTGTGTGTGTGTGTGTGTGTGTGTGTGTGTGTGTGTGTGTGTGTGTGTGTGTGTGTGTGTGTGTGTGTGTGTGTGTGTGTGTGTGTGTATATATATATATATATATATATATATATATATATATATATATATATATATATATATATATATATATATATATATATATATATATATATATATATATATATATATATATATATGTGTGTGTGTGTATATATATGTGTGTATATATGTGTGTGTGTGTGTAAATAAATATATATATATGACGTGTCACAATGCTGGTGGCTCACGCTGCCTCTTTCTGTGGGCCCAGCAGTCCTTTGTGTGATCACATGATCTTCCTCGTCTACTTGTTTTTCTAGCTGCATCTGCCGCTCTGTTCATCCGCCGGTGTGTGGTGTGGTGCGGTGCGGTGCGGTGCGGTGTGGTGTGGTGGTGTGTGGTGGTGTGGTGCCGTGTGGTGTGGTGTGGTGTGGTGGTGTGTGGTGGTGCGGTGTGGTGTGGTGTGGTGTGGTGTGGTGGTGTGGTGCCGTGTGGTGTGGTGTGGTGTGGTGTGGTGGTGTGGTGCGGTGTGGTGTGGTGCGGTGTGGTGTGGTGCCGTGTGGTGTGGTGGTGTGGTGCCGTGTGGTGCGGTCGCCCACCGTGTTGCAGCACCGGGGCGCCGCCGGCTAATGAGAGCATTCATAACGAGGAGGTCCAGCTTGATTCATACATCATCCTGGTGCTCCAGAGCAACTGGATCCACACACCTGTGACAAACGGTCACGCACTTAACATGTTGGAGGCCTCCCTTTTCTCTTTTTTTTTTATATGCGCACTAAAGAGCCCATGTTGAACTTAATTAATTAGTGTAATTAATGACCTGACATGAGACATTACTGGATGTGTAAGGCAGATCTGTGATAAACCATCTGTTCCCGGGTCATTAATCAGCCGGAGGATTCTCTGAACCTTTACCCCGTTCAGTCCAGCTCTGCAGCGCCAGCTGAGACACGGGATCTCAGACGAGAGAGCGGGGCCCCGGCCCTCGTTTGGCCTTTTTAGTAGATTATGTTCAATACCACCGCCACCTTGGGTGTGTCAGCTAATTTTTTGACACGTGTGTTTTGTTTGTTCCCCTGCAGAATATAGTCGCTTTGAGTCCAAGATCCACGACCTGAGGGAGCAGATGATGAACAGCAGCATGAGCTCAGGATCAGGCTCCCTGCGCACCAGTGAGAAACGCTCCCTCTATGTCAGGTAAAGCTGCAGCGCACACACACACACACACACACACACACACACACACACACACACACACACCAGGGTTCGTACGGTCATGGAAAACCTGGAAAAGTCATGGCATTTCAAAGTGGTTATTTCCAGGCCTGGAAAAGTCATGGAACAAACGTAAATCATAAACGTTTTGGAAAAGTCAAGTAAATTTGTTATCACATGTTTATTTACACCGAGTTTGAAATAATTAATGTTTTTTAAAGAAAGACGCTCAAAATATAAGCTGGCGTACGCTCTCAATACGCAACATTTTCTAAAATGTTGTAGTAAATACCGAGATTTCAGTTTGGTCATGGACATTTGGTTAAACTTCATGAAAAAGTCATGGAAATCCACTAGTCAAAATGTGTAAGAACCCTGTAAAATGGTCATTTCCAGGCCTGGAAAAGTCATGGAAAAAACTCGAATCATAAAAGTTTTGGAAAAGTCATGGAAATGTTTTATAATCACGTGTTCATTTACGCCGAGTTTAAAATAATTAATATGTTTTTTAAAGAAAGACGCTCAATATAAGCCGGCGTACGCTCTCAATACGCGCAATGTTCTAAATTGTTCATGTTTATACCGAGATTTCAGTCTGGTCATGGACATTTGGTTTAAAGTCATGAAATAGTCATGGAAAAGTCATGGAAATGTGTAAGAACCCTGACACACACACACACACACACACACACACACACGGTGATGCTTGCACTCTCGACATGGTAACGTGAGTTCTGGAGTCAAAATAGCTGCTCTTGCATCATGAGCGTCTCGGCCGTGTGGGAGGATAAAGCCTGAAAGTACATGTTGTCAAGAAGCTGCTCCTGTCAGACATCAGCAGCACGACGGGGAAGAGGATTCTTCTCTCTGCATGGTGCCATGTCATTTAGGCAATTTGGTCGATGCGATTCATCACCATCATCAGGGTCCGTACGCTCATGGAAAACCTGGAAAAGTCATGGAATTTTAAAATGGTCATTTCCAGGCCTGGAAAAGTCATGGAAAAAAACTCAAATCACAAAAGTTTTGGAAAAGTCATGGAAATGTTGTTATAATCACATGTTCATTTACACCGAGTTTAAAATAATTAATGTTTTAGAAAGAAAGACTCAAATTATAAGCCGGTGTACGCCAAGTACTTTATTTGCACATATAGGAAAATAGTTTGATTTAAAAGAATAAACATTTATATAAGTGTTTCTAAGAATAAACATGTATAGTAATGTTTATTCTTTTAATCAAACTATTCTCATCCATTTGTTTCATTTAAGGTGTATTGTATGCTTTGTAATTCTCGCCGGCGCCGCAATTTTCTTTTTTTCCCGCGTTGCAAGTGAACGCACCGTAACTGGAAAGTTCGATGGCCGTAGCTCGGGAAGCAAATGTTTATTCTTTAAATAAAATATAGTCTCTTATTAATTTGTTTCATTAAATGTATACTGTATGCTTTGTAATTCACAGTTTAAATACTAAATGTTCTCACTGTTTCACGTATAAACCGAGATTTCAGTTTGGTCATGGACATTTGGTTTAAAGTCATGGAAAAGTCCTGGAAAAGTCCTGGAAATCCACTGGTCCACGCGTGTAGGAACCCTGCATCATGGTGTCGATGGACGGGCGTCCCCTGTGGTTGTGACGCCGCCTCTGACATGGACTCTCCCGTGTGACGCAGAGTGGCGGCTCGTTGAGCTGACCTGCGTTATGACACTTTGGGCCGCTTGCCAGTCGGGATGGAGGTTCATTTAGGGATTGAAACGGGAGACTTCCCCCACATAAGAGCAGCGCGTCCATAAGGGCTTACCGGGGTCAAGGTGAGAGGACCGTGATGTAACGCCAGCCTCCAAGTACTTGACCGTATTTCTGCTGACGCTCTAATGCGCTTCACTTCACCTGAGAGCTGCATCACTAGATTGATTCAGGCTCAGTTTAACAGCAATGGACCTTACTCGGCTATATCAGACGTATTCAGGTGTTATCTCAGGAGCGAGGCGTGTTACCCGTCTGACTCATGCCTCCCGTATAGTCCGGCTCCTCTAAGGCATGTAGAGCCTAGCCTGCTCCTGTGCGGTGACTAAGCCCACAGTTATGCTGGAAAAGCTGTCTAGCTAGCCGGCTGATGCAGGAGCTGCAGCGTCCTCCCGGCCCAGCTTCAGGAATGCGGAGGCGTCAACCCTCTTACGGCGTCCTCAAAAGAGTTAAACAAGAGAGAGCGGCGTCACGTGTTCTCACGCTCTCTCTGAAACGCAATTTTCTTGTTTTCCCGCGTTGCAAGTGAACGCACCGTGACTGGAAAATTCGACGGCCATCGCTCGGGAAGCAAATGTTTATTTTTTAAATCAAATATTGTCTCTTATTCATTTGTTTCATTCAGGGTTCGTACGCTCATGGAAAACCTGGAAAAGTCATGGGATTTTTAAAATGGTCATTTCCAGGCCTGGAAAAGTCATGGAAATGTTGTTATAATCACATGTTCATTTACGCCGAGTTTGAAATAATTAATACGTTTTTTAAAGAAAGACGCTCAAAATATAAACCGGCATACACTCTCTATACGCACAATTTTCAAAAATGTTTGTGTTTATACCGAGATTTCAGTTTAGTCATGGACATTTTTGTTTAAAGTCCTGGAAATCCACTGGTCAAAATGTGTAAGAACCCTGGGATAAGAATCTGAGGTAAGCTTCCCTCGTTAGGCCTGTCACAATAGTGAGGTTATCGACGTGTGATGCCCTCCTCAGGGTCCGTACGCTCATGGAAAACCTGGAAAAGTCATGGCATTTTAAAATGGTCATTTCCAGGCCTGGAAAAGTCATGGAAAAAACTTAAATCACAAAAGTCATGGAAATGTATTATAATCACATGTTCATTTACGCCGAGTTTGAAATAATGAATATGTTTTAGAAAGAGACTCAAAATATAAGACGGCGTACGCTCTCAATACCTACGGCGCAATTTTCTTGTTTTCCGCGTTAACTGGAACGTAACTGGAAAGTTCGATGGCCATCGCTCGGGAAGCAAATGTTTATTTTTTAATCTAAATATTGTCTCTTATTCATTTGTTTCATTTTATGAATGCTTTGGAATTCATTGTTTAAATACTAAATGTTCTCACGTTTTTATGTATAAACCAAAGTTCAGTTTGGTCATGGGAATTTGGTTTAAAGTCCTGGAAAAGTCCTGGAATTCCACTGGTCAACATGTGTAGGAACCCTGATGATACCTTCATCGTACGAGTGGCATGAATTAAAATGACAGCCATGTTGTTTATTGGATCCCTTGTGGGACCGTTTATCGGGCAGAGCAGCCACAGAGGAGCTGCACTAGGTTGCATCATGAATATTTCATTTGTTTGAAAGTTGTGCAACATCTTTAACCTTGATACCGTGTGTGTGTGTGTGTGTCAAGTGAACTAAAATACCTTTTAGCGACGACTGGGTTTACCTGTCTGACCAGATCGTGACGCACTCCTCCGGCAGACAATAAACACGAGTGTCTGTGGTGGAAAGACGTATTTGGCAACAGCCGTTTGAAATGTCAAGAGGAAATTCATGAATGGCGCGCTTTAAGTAGACGCGTTGCAGGGTAACCTCGCTCTAACCCTCCATGTGTTTCTATTCCAACACCATTGTTGATCATTTAAGCCACAGACCAAATGAAAGCAATGGCAAATAATTAGTCACCGCCAATAAAGGGACAGGAAATTCAAAGCTGCCATTTTGTGCCGCGCGTGGAGTCGGTCGATCGCGGTGAATCTGGAATCTCTTCACGCCAACTCCAGATGAAAGGAAGGAGCGTAACTAGAGATGCACCGATCGGATCGGCGACGATCCGTATCGCCCGATATTGCCATTATCGGTTTTGATCGGCGTTCTCAAAACGTTCGGTTTTGCGAAGTTAGCGGAAAGAGCCACGTGAAACCACATCCGTTCTTCAAAATAAGATGTCGACAAATCGTACACTAACATATAAAAGTAAACAATGAACTGATTTTGTATCTTTATAAATCGTTTCTGAGATTTAGCTTAAATTATGCTAACATTAAAACATTGTTACTGTACCAAGGAAGAGTTTATAAAAATAAGTCAGACTTTGTATGTTTAAAAAAAGTTATGTGAATAGATTTCCCCAAGAGTTCCAGGAAATGAATAAGGCAGATGTGTTCCATACATATCTGAAATCCACTACAATAGCAATCAATCAATTTTAATGTACAGGGTTCGTACGCTCATGGAAAACCTGGAAAAGTCATGGAATTTTAAAATGGTCATTTCCAGGCCTGGAAAAGTCCTGGAAAAAACAAAAATCACAAGTTTTGGAAAAGTCATGGAAATGTGTTATATCCACGTGTTCATTTACACCCAATTTGACATAATTCACATGTTTTAGAAAGAAAGACTCAAAATATAAGCCGGCGTACGCTCTCATACTGGCGGCGCATCTTTTTTTTCCCGCGTTGCAAGTGAACGCACCGTAACTGGAAAGTTCGATGGCCATAGGAAGCAAATGTTTATTCTTTAAATAAAATATTCTGTTATTAATTTGTTTCATTAAATGTATACTGAATGCTTTGGAATTCACAGTTTAAATACTAAATGTTCTCACTTTTTCATTTATAAACCGAGATTTCAGTTTGGTCATGGACATTTGGTTTAAAGTCATGGAAAAGTCTTGGAAAGCCACTGGTCAACACGTGTAAGATCCCTGAATTTATCAATTAGGACATTTTTCAAAGTAAAAGTCCTTTAGATGTGTATTTCCTCATAGTCCGAGGCAACAATGCTACACAATAAATGGAACGCTTCAATCGACACCGTGATCCGTGATCGTATTATCGGATCGGCAGATTCTATTTCAGTGACCGGCACCACTAACCCTGACGGTGCGTCCCTAAGTGTGACCCCCCCGGCCGCCGCCTCTCTTGCAGAGCGCTGTTCGACTACGACCGGACGAGGGACAGCTGCCTGCCCAGCCAGGGCCTGAGCTTCTCGTACGGGGACATCCTCCACGTCATCAACGCCTCCGATGACGAGTGGTGGCAGGCCAGGCTCGTCACGCCGCACGGCGAGAGCGAGCAGATCGGGGTCATTCCCAGCAAGAAGAGGTACGCTCGCTCGCTCGCTGGACGAAGAAGCTCCCGCCACGGCGCCCGCTCTGCCTCCGCTCTGCCTCCGCTCTGACTCCGTTTCCCCTTTTCTCCGCCCCAGAGTGGAGAAGAAGGAGCGAGCCCGGTTAAAAACGGTCAAGTTCCACGCCAGGACGGGCATGATCGAGTCCAACAGGGTAAGTGTGTGGCGGGCCGGCTCCCGGCCTGCCCCCCCCCCCCCCCCCCCATGTGGGAAGAGACCAGCACCTGCTCCCTGAGGCGGGCGCACAACGCGCTCGTATTGCTGTGTGTTACACGAGGAGGGCGCCGCAACTCCACAGGCTATTAAGACGTGTGCAGCGAGGGAACGTCTGCTTGTCGGAGGCGGATCCGTATGAATCGGCTGTAATGTTGTGCGTGTCGTTTAATGAACGTCGTCCATGTTTAATCCGGTGACCGGCAGCCCGTTTCCGTCTCTTCCATGTTCCATTCATCTCCACCCACTACCTGCTTCTCATCGTCATCATTTGACGTGAATCGTTTGTTTGCATTTCATCTTGTTTTTTTGCATGGGTGTCGATCATTGAAACCCATTCTGTTTTTGTTTTCACCCCTCTCGTTGCCCCCCCCCCCCCCCCCCCCCCCCCCCCTTCTCACCCACACGTCGACGAGCAGCCAGTCAAAGTAAAGCGCAAAAAAAGCTTCAACCTCTCGCGCAAGTTCCCGTTTTACAAGAGCAAGGAGAATATTGTGCAGGAGTTGGGGGAGTCTGAACGTGAGTACCGGCCGTGTGATCGGGGGGGGTGTCGTGGTGTTCTCCGTCCTCTCCCCTTCACGCTTCAGTTCTGTCTTTTCAACTTTCATCTTCCCGCTCACCTCCAGGGATGCTTTGTGTGACTCTCATCCCTCTCTCCCCGTCCCAGAGAGACGCTCCACACGCCGAGGTGTGGGCTCCTCTCCGGAGTGTCTGTGCATCTGTCTGTGGGCTCCAGAGGAGTGTGTGCTGCCCGCTGTGTGTGTGTGTGTGTGTGTGTGTGTGTGTGTGTGTGTGTGTGTGTGTGGCTGCATTAACACACAGGCCTTCTAACACAGTGATGCTCCTCCTTGTATGAGCCCTGATCTAGTCTCTGACCCACAACCAGAGCCTCATGTCCTGGACTGAAGCGTCCACTCTTACCGGGTCAGAATCCCGTTCCGATGGGATTCTGATGGGAGCGCCGTGTGTCAGTGGGCCAGCGCCGCACAGCACTCCTCTTCCTCTCCGCCCGACTCTCACTAACCTCTTCTTCTTCCTGTCTGCTCTCTTCTCTTGGTTTCTGCTCTCACCTGTCGGGACTTCTAGGACTTCCCAGGGTTAAGCGATGACTTTTATGGATCAAAGAGTTTGAGTAAGTGTGGTTGAACCGCGTCGAGTCGAGCAGGAGTCCCCCGAGCTCGAGAGAAACGCTCCGTCACCGCAGACCCAGTTGGGAACGCTGAACACATAGTTTAGAGGGACACACACACACACACACACACAGACCTGCGTCCCTGCTGACACACACAACACACGTACACAGGGTTCGTACGCTCATGGAAAACCTGGAAACAGCATGGATTTGGATGGTCATTTCCAGGCCTGGAAAAGTCATGGAAAAAAATTTAATCATAAAAGTTTGGGAAATTTATTATCACGTGTTCATTTACGCCGAGTTTGAAATAATTTTATAATTTGTTTTTTAAAGAAAGACGCTCAAAATTGAAGGTGGCGTACCTCTCAATACACAACATGTTCAACAATGTTCATGTCAGTTTGGTCATGGACATTTGGTTGAAAGTCCTGGAAATCCATCGGTCAGAATGTGTAAGAACTCGGTGTACACACACGCACACATACACGTACACACAGACCTGTGTGCCTGCTACACACACACACACACACACACACACACAACCAGGGTTCGTACGGTCATGGAAAACCTGGAAAAGTCATGGAATTTTAAAATGGTCATTTCCAGGCCTGGAAAAGTCATGGAAAAAACTTAAATCATAAAAGTTTTGGAAAAGTCATGGAAATTTATTATCACATGTTCATTTACACCAAGTTTAAAATAATTCACATGTTTTTGAAAGGAAGACGCTCAAAATCTAAGCCGACAGACGCTCTCATACTATCGGTGCAATTATTTTTTCCCGTTGCAAGTGAACGCACCTTAACTGGAAAGTTCGCCGGCCGTAGCAACAGAAGCTCAGGAAGCGGTCAGGATAATGTAATTTGGTTAATTTAAGGTGTATCGTATGCTTTGTAATTCTCATTGTTTGAATACTACATTTTCAAAAATGTTCATGTATACACCGAGAATTCAGTTTGGTCCTGGAAATGTGGTTAAAAGTCCTGGAAAAGTCCTGGAAAACCACTGGTCAACATGTGTAGGAACCCTGCACAACACACACACACACACACACACACACACACACACACACACACACACACACACACCTCCTTAGAGTCACAGTACGTATAACGTTTGCGTTCCCGATGGGAGGCGTTACTTATTCACACGTCTCATGCCGTCATGACGATGAATGTCGGTCAGAGTTCCGTCACCATAGCAACGCACCGTCAGAGCGCTGTGTCGCTCCGCCTGGTTGTAAACTCGCCCCCCCCCCCCCCCCCCCCGCCCGCCGTGTGTTTTCTCTGAGAGGAGATCCGTTGCCACGGCACCGATGTGGCAATAGGAAACTCTGGCGAGGGCTTTGGGTCGTTTGGGACGTCGCCACAGGAAACACTTGAGTTCCTATCGCTTTCCCCTAAACCACTTCCTCATAGTGGAGCATGGCCGGCCGACGCTTCTCCTTCTGTATCTTCTGTCTCTACGGCCGTGGTGTTGAACGTGGGTCTGTCTCCTCAGCCGTGAGGCGTTCAATGACCTGTAACTGGTTCTTGTGCCTTTGCAGAATGCCTGACGTCCAACACCAGTGACAGTGAAAGCAGTTCGAGTGAGTCCCTTAATGTCTCACTGCCCACATGTATGAACTCATAACATGGTGGATGTTCTTTAATCTACCTGTGAAACCACGTCTGTAACTTAATACTCTTCTGTGTTTGTGTTTCTTTAAATGAGAAGTTTCTGATTATTGTTTTGTGATTGCAGAGGGACAAGAGGACACGATCCTCTCCTACGAGCTGGTCATTCGACAGGAAAGTGAGTAGAAGAAGAAGAAGAATAGAAATATACTTTATTAATCCCCAAGGGGAAATTTGTTGACAACATTAGCACCAATAAACTAAACACAATAAAATATAAATATAAGAAAGAAAGAAAGTGACTGTGCATAAAGTATACAAAGTGAAATATAAAATACTAAATAAAATATATGTATATATATATATATATATATATATATATATATATATATATATATATATACACACACAACATAGATGTAAATACAACAATGTTAAATAAAATAATATATATATATATATACATATATTTTATTTTATTTTGTATTTTATATTTCACTTTAAAATAATATATATATATATTTATTTATTTTTTAATTTTATTTTGTGTTATATACACAACATATATGTAAATACAGCAATGTGAAATTAAATTATATATATATATATATATATATATATATATATATATATATATATATATATATATATATATATACGTATACGTGTATATATATATATAGACAGTGTGCAAAATGCAAAGTATGTGTGCAGTGCAGATCAACACATTATAAGTATGAAGGTGAATATGTACAGTGGTAGTTAGTGCAGTTATTGTTTCTGGCAAGAGGTGCTTTGTTGTCGAGCCTCATAGCCATGGGCAGGAATGTTCTCCTGTATGGTTCCTCAGGAATGTTCTCTAGCACACAGACAAACTCCATTGTAGGTTCAACATGCATCCCCCCCCCCCTCTGCAGTCCACTACACGCGGCCTGTGATCATTCTGGGCCCCATGAAGGACCGAGTGAACGATGACCTCATCTCCGAGTTCCCCCACAAGTTCGGCTCCTGCGTTCCCCGTGAGTTCCCGGCCACGCCTCCGGTCCGTACGCCCGGTCGTTCCCCCCCCCCCGGCGGAGCGGCGGTGGTGACGGTGCGTTCGCCGCGTTCCCCTCTGCAGATACGACTCGCCCGCGGCGAGAGACGGAGATGGACGGCCAGGACTACCACTTCGTGGGCTCGCGGGAGCAGATGGAGAAGGACATCCAGGACAACAAGTTCATCGAGGCCGGCCAGTTCAACGAGAACCTCTACGGGACCAGCATCCTGTCCGTGCGCACCGTGGCCGAGCGGGTGAGCGCCGCGCCGCGCCGCGCCGCGCCGCGCGCCAACCCGCTGGGGTGGTGGATTCAGGATGTAGCTGGAGGCCGTTGGGCTCCTGCTACATCTGAGGGGAAGACGCTTGAGCGGACGTCTCGTTTGACGTCGCTAAAGCGGGACGAGAACCAGAAGCTACCCGTCAGGAATATGCGGCTTACTTAATGTAGCAGGGTTCTACGGTCATGGAAAACCTGGAAAAGTCATGGAATTTTAAAATGGTCATTTCCAGGCCTGGAAAAGTCATGGAAAAATCTTAAATCATAAAAGTTTTGGAAAAGTCATGGAGATTTGTTATGATCACGTGTTCATTTAGAAGAATAGAATAGAATAGAATTATACTTTATTAATCCCCAAGGGGGAATTTGTGGACAAAGTAGCACCAATAAACATTAAACTAAAACACAATAATACAATATACATATAAGAAAGGAGAACAAGTGTGCATAAACTATACAAGCGAGATATAAAATATAAAATGCAAAATAAAAAATAATAAAATATATATATATATATATATATATATTTACATTGAATTTAAAATAATTCATGTTCTTGAAAGGAAGACTCAAATTAGAAGCCGGCCTACGCCAAGTCCAAACAGATGGATTTGCACATAAAGGAATATAGTTTGATTAAAAGAATAAACATTTATAAGTGTTTCTAGAATAAACATTTATATAAGTGTTTATTCATTTAATCAAACTATCGTCTCTCATCCATTTGTTTCATTTAAGGTATATTGTATGCTTTGTAATTCTCATTGTTTGAATACTACATTTTCAAAAAGTTTTCATATATAAACCGAGATTTCAGTTTGGTCATGGAAACTTAGTTTAAAGTCCTGGAAAAGTCCTGGAATTCCACTGGTCAACACGTGTAGGAACCCTGTGTAGTGTCCCGTGTGTTTTACCAGAATGTTTCTCCACCTCTCAGCAGGGGAAGCACTGCATTCTGGACGTGTCGGGGAACGCCATCAAACGGCTGCAGCAAGCACAACTTTATCCGATTGCCATCTTTATTAAACCAAAATCCATTGAAGCCCTGATGTGAGTTTTGGGCCTTTCGTCCTCGGTGGCGGAGGCGTGTCCTCGGTGGCGGAGGCGTGTCCTCGGTGGCGGAGGCGTGTCCTCGGTGGCGGAGGCGTGTCCTCGGTGGCGGAGGCGTGTCCTCGGCGCTGACCCCGGCTGCTTGTTGTGTTTTCAGGGAGATGAACAAGAGGCAGACGTACGAGCAGGCCAACAAAGTCTTCGACAAGGCGGTGAAGCTGGAGCAGGACTTTGGGGAGTTTTTCACAGGTGGGTCTCACTGCCTTCTGAATCGTCAGGAGCTCATTTAATATTCACGAATACTCGGTTCATAAAGAGAATTGAGGAATAACTCAAAAAGAGTCAGTGTACGACAAACAAAAGACTTTACTGTCGATCAAATGCCCAAATTAATCAACGAATGTGTTCGACTCTTATGGGTCGTTTGTTTCATTTGTATATCGATGATTAACATCATGAAATATGGAAGTGTGAAAACAGTGGAGTGAAGGTTATGTTACCGGTTACAAACGGGCTCGGGAGTGAATAGTTTACTGGATATAAATAATAGTTTACTGGACATAATTATCCAAAGTCCACCTGTTAATGTATTGAAATGTTCTTCTTTGATCAATGTTTGTTTGCGTTTAACACAAACGTTTGATCTCCAGCCTGCCGGCCACACAGATAATAAAGTTATGGTCCAAGAAAGTTGATTTAATAAAAAAAAAAGACTAAATCTTAGAAATGACCTCAACACAAGCTTTAAATGTAAAGAAAACCACTTTTTAATTTCATTAATTGATCATAGATCATAGTTGGATGATGATCCAGGGTTCGTACGCTCATGGAAAACCTGGAAAAGTCGTAGCATTTTAAAATGTTCATTTCCAGGCCTGGAAAAAATCACAAAAGTTTTGGAAAAGTCATGGAAATTTGTTATAATCACATGTTCATTTACACCAAGGTTGAAATAATTAATGTTTTTTAAAGAAAGACGCTCAAAATGTAAGCCGGCGTACGCAATCAATACTCAACATGTTCTAAAATGTTCATGTTTATACTGAGATTTCAGTTTGGTCATGGAAATTTGGTTTAAAGTCCTGGAAAAAACTAAAATCACAAAAGTTTTGGAAAAGTCATGGAAATGTTATATTCACATGTTCATTTACGTCGAGTTTAAAATAATTCTGACGTTTTGATTGGTCGACTTGTCGCTCCATCACCTCTGACGCTGTGTTCTGTCTCCAGCTATCGTGCAGGGCGACTCACTAGAGGAGATCTACAACAAAATCAAGCTGATCATCGAGGAGCAGTCCGGCCCCTACATCTGGATCCCCTCCTCCGAGAAGCTTTGAGCTCGCTGCAGAGCCCCCCCCACCCCCACCCCCCCACCCCCCTGAGCCCAAATAGCCCCCGTCCTCACTTCCTTTTTGCAGATATGTTTCATATCAAGTTTTAGTGTCATCATTATGTTACTCTCTAAATGAAAAAGAAGTCTTATCACCATTACTGTGACTGTGCACACCCCTGCATGAGTTTCTCAACAAATCCATTCAAGACTGGAAATGCCATTCCAAAGGAATTTGTCCAACGAAAACAAAAGGGAAACGGAATAAATCCCTTTGTGAACTGGGACTGACTGAAGATCAGAATGTTACAGAGATCTGGAAAGAGGAGTTGGGATTCGAGAAGAAGTCGCAGGGAAACAGAGACAAATCATAGCGAGTTGGAACACTTTGTAAATGTTCATCGAATCACATTCAGACGAGAAGTGAAGACCAGTCGCGGTTTGTTTTTTCTTTTTCTAAAAAGACTGGATCAATGGAGCCCTGCTGGAGGTTTGGTCGGAGGAGTCGTCTGGTGTTTATAAAGACTGAGGACTTTAGTGCAGCGACACGCCGGTGACCTGTTCACCAACCAGCTCGCCGTCTGCTCGCCGTCTGCCCGTCTGCTCGCCGTCTGCGCTGCAGCTGATGAAGACGTCTCGGGAGGAAGAACCGCGTCGTGAATCTCTACATTTATATTATGAAATCACAAGATCAATGATAACAAATCCCACTGAGATTTTACTACATATTAAAAACTACACGTTTTACACTTCACTAGAATTGTCAATTTGGAGGGCTGTTAGACTTTTATTTTTTTCATCTTTCTTTGTGGGATTATTTGTTTGTGGTTTTTAGCTGCTCTGTAACGGATGGAGGCGGAGAAGTGTAACGGGGCTCTCTGCGAAACACCAAACTGCCTTACGTCAAACACTAATTCTGTTTTGTGAAGAGAGGAAGACCATCTTCTCTTCTTCCCTTTGGTGGCGTCCCCTGAGTGCAATAGATAAAACAAAGTCTCACCTCTCTCTCTCTCTCTCTCTCTCCTGTATTTCATCCCTTCTTTCTATTTAATAAGACTAAATTGGCCATCGGATCCGAGCCTCGTGACTCCTGTTGCGCAGCAGAGCCCGGTTACACTCCGCCTCCTGGAGGCTTCTCTTCTGGTTGATGGTCACATGGTACTGTCCTCCTGTCCTATCTGCCGCCGCCATGGCGGCCTTAAAACGGGTAGAACAAGACAATAATTGTATTGGATGTCCTAACAATTAAAGAGTAAATTTAACCTGTTTTGGATTGTCCCCCCTGTCCCCCTACCAAAAATATCACTAAAGTTGGGTTTGATTAAAAACCTACGTGCCGTGTGCATCTATACACGTATGAGTTCTTAATGGGTCTGTCGGTGAAGCACTGTGTCGAGCGCTCGTGTGTCCGGGGTTTCTCACAGCCGTGTGATGTGAACAGGGTTAGACGCTCATGGAAAACCTGGAAAAGTCACGGAATATTAAAATGGTCATTTCCAGGCCTGGAAAAGTCATCGAAAAAAACTTATATCACAAAAAGTTTTGGAAAAGTCCTGGAAATGTGTTAAAATCACATGTTCATTTACACTTTTGAAAGAAAGACGCTCAAAATATAAGCCGGCGTACTACAGATGGGTTTGCACATAAAGGAAAATAGTTTGATTAAAAGAATAAACATTTATATAAGTGTTTCTAAGAATAAACATGGATAGTAATGTTTATTCTTTTAATCAAACTATTGTCTCTCATTTGTTTCATTTAAGGTGTATTGTATGCTTTGTAATTCTCATTGTTTGAATACTATTTTAAAAAGTTTTCATGTATATACCGAGATTTCAGTTTGGTCATGGGAATCTGGTTTAAAGTCCTGGAAAAGTCCTGGAAAAGTCCTGGAATTCCACTGGTCAACATGTGTAGGAACCCTGTGTGAAGGAACCGCGGCGGTCCGGTTCTGTGCGGAACCCCCCCCCCCCCCCTGTGTTGCTGTGTGCATGTGAGGGAGCGCGTCTGGAGGAGGAATCCCTGATCATGATCCCTGATTATGAGCCTGATCCCTAATCCTGATCCTGATCCCTAATCCATGATCCTGATCCCTGATCCTGATCCCTAATCCAGATCCTGATCCCTGATCATGAGCCTGATCCCTGATCCTGATCCCTAATCCATGATCCTGATCCCTGATCCTGATCCCTAATCCAGATCCTGATCCCTGATCCCTAATCCTGTGAACATTCTCACTTTCCTCCTCATCTTTTTGACGAGTGCAAAGTGTTTTTTCTTTTCTTCTTCATTCCGTTGTTCTTCTCAGAGAGCCTGAGCCACGACTGGAAGCGGTAACCTAGACCTCTGGGCCCCCTGCTCTCGCCCACCCAGAGCACCTGTACCTGCAGGCCTTCTCTGGACAGGTGTGCCCACCTGCTAAACCAGCTGTCCTTACCTGTGTCCGAACCAGAGTTCAGGGAATAACCGAAGGGAACAGAGCCATTAATGAACTGCTTGCAGACTGTTTCAAAGGGTGAGGTGGCTGTACAGTGTAAATACGCCCCGCAGGTCGCCTCACCTGCGCTCCATGCATGTGACTCAAACGGCGACAGACGTGTTTTATAGACCACAATCGTCAGGTAAGTAAAGTTTGAGCTATTGTTGAGATATAATTTCCATACAAATGTGCTGTATTGTTGGTATTTCTCTTCAAATGCCTATTGGAAAACGTACCTAGTCAGTCGGGAATGAACCCCCTCCAGTAGGGCCTGTCTACATGTGATTTCTCGTGGAACGTGTCTGGGTGTATAGATTATAACAAAATATATTGTAAAATACATCATTAAAGAGACGCAGCAGAAACCTCCACGATCACGACCGCCAGGAGCGTCGACTCGGTCCTCTGGTGTTGGTGGAACACAGCTGACTGTTACCTGTGTGGTTCTCACCTGTCAGCCATGTCAAAGCCCAAAGAACTCGACTCATTTGACTCCATTGAGGCTGTGCTATAGAAGGAGGAGGAACCCGAACGCCTCTGTGTATAACTGACGAGAGAAATGATGACATGCTTTTATTTTTTGGGGTTGGGGGGGGGGGTTCTTGTTGGTACTTTGGGGTGATGTTTATGTTATAGCACCTCTGTGGAACATGAACCCGTGGGTTGTACAGTCGTCTCCTTCCTGTCGCTAGGCGGTTCAGCCCGTCGGACGCTCGGCCTCACGGTCCTCCTGAGGGAACGCGGGCCTGCAACTTTTGTTTTGGGTTTTATTTTGGGACTTGACAAAGAGTTTATTTGTTTGAAAATAAAATATGTGACTCAGTTATGATTTTGATCTGCTTGTCTTTGAGCTTAAAACAACTTCGGAGCTTTTGAGAATAATTGAATCAGATTATTCTTTGGCATTTTAGCCGTTATTGACCTCGATAGATAATTATTTCTTAATTGTTTCTTAAACCACATTCACACAGATTCAAAGCACCACTTTATTTGATGAACATTTGACCACAACAATAAGATTTAACAAACAACAACAAACTGTTGGAACTGAATCAATGTAAATGGGAACAGGCCGTTAAGGCCGAGCTGAGACCGCTGAGCGGTCCCGGCTCAGTTATTCCTCCATGACGAGGTTCTTTTGGGCTTTGTCCAACCGGTCCAGGATCTCAGTGTAGAGACCCGACATCTGTGGGACAGTAAGCACGGCCTGTACTGTCTGTATATCACCTGTAAGGCGGCCTGTAACCATAAGGTCGGCCCGTAAGCCTGTAGGTGGCCTGTAAGGTATCACCTGTAAGGCACGCTGTGGCCTGGTAGGCCTGTAGGCGGCCGTAAGATCTCGCCCGTAAGGTACGGCCTGTAAGGTACGGCCTGTAAGGTACGGCCTTGTAAGGTATCACCTGTAAGGTACGGCCTGTAAGGTATCACCTGTAAGGTACGGCCTGTAAGGTACGGCCTGTAAGGTATCACCTGTAAGGTACGGCCTTGTAAGGTATCACCTGTAAGGTACGGCCCATAAGGTACCCCCGCCCCCCCCCCCCCAGGCCTGTACCTGTGTCTCGTAGCTCTCCTGCAGAGACCCGAGGTGGCGGATGAAGCTCATGGCGAGGCCGCACCACTTCTCGGCCTCGGGGAACTGAGCCAGGCTGTACAGCAGGACGCCCGTGTTCCAGGCCCGGGTCAGCAGCCACAGGGTCTCCATCTCCGGGAAGTCGTCGGGCTACGAGAGAGAGGAGACGATCAAAAGGCCGTCAAGAGGACTCACTAGCCCCGAGTGAAGGGAAGGAAGCGGTTATTTATTTTGTTTGTTATTGGGTGAGCCCTGTGAGTAACTTTCCTCCAATCCTGTCCTCCTGTGTTCAGCTTTACTCGCGCCTTGAAGTCTTCAACAGACCGTAAACAAACGGGAAGTTCTCATCATTTCTAAAGTTCCACACGTTCTTTTCACACCACTTTATTCTCGGGCTTTCACTTTGATCCAAAGCTTTTGAGTAATAACTCCCAACGAGAGGGGAAATAAGCCTCTGAAGCGGCAGCTCGTTCACATTCAGATGGGCAGGAAGGGGCTGTGAATGGAAGCATCTGCTAATTGAAGTGTGGCTGAAAGCCCATTGATGAGAAAATAAATAAAAAACGAGGCTTCTGTAACGGCATGGAAGTGGAAGAGAGGGGCGTGATTATCCGGCGGGGCGGCGACTCACTGCGGCGGCGATGATGGCCAGCGCCTCCTCGTAGTAGCCCCACACCTCCTGCAGCGCGTGGGCCTCCACCTCCGAGACGCCGCTCGGGAGGGACAGCTTGATCAGGCTGTGGACACACTTGCTGCGAAGAGACACAGAAACAGGGACGCCATTGGAAACGCTCTGAGCCCGGGGAGCACGTTGTGGGCGTGGTCTTGTCGGGGGGCGGCGGCGGCTTTGCCTGCAGCACGCCGGGTCGGCCCGCGGTTGTTTCTTGTGCAGAGAGAGAGCGACCCTCAAGGCCTTCTTGCAGAGCAGAGGGAAGTGGGCTGGAGGCTCCATGGCTAAGGCTGCAGGCAGAGGAGGAGAGGGAGCATGACGACGCACTGCAAACACCGGCAGGGTTCCTACACGCGTGGACCAGTGGATTTCCAGGACTTTTCCAGGACTTTAAACCAAATGTCCATGACCAAACTGAAATCTCGGTTTATACGTGAAACAGTGAGAACATTTAGTATTTAAACTGTGAATTCCAAAGCATACAGTATACATTTAATGAAACAAATTAATAAGAGACTATATTTTATTTAAAGAATAAACATTTGCTTCCCGAGCTATGGCCATGGAACTTTCCAGTTACGGTGCGTTCACTTGCAACGCGGAAAAAAAGAAAATGTAGTATTCAAACAATGAGAATTACAAAGCATACAATATACCTTGAATGAAACAAATGAATGAGACAATAGTTTGATTAAAATAATGAACATTACTATACATGTTTATTCTTAGAAACACTTATATAAATGTTCATTCTTTTAATCAAACTATTTTCCTTTATGTGCAAATACTTGGCGTACGCCGGCTTATAATTTGAGTCTTTCTTTCTAAAACATTCATTATTTCAAATTTGGTGTAAATGAACAAGTGAATATAAAACATTTCCATGACTTTTCCAAAACTTTTCTGATTTCAGTTTTTTCCATGACTTCCAGGCCTGGAAATTGACTTGACTTTTCCAGGTTTTCCATGAGCGTAGGAACCCTGACTGGACCGTGTGCGTTTCTTGTCCCGGTCAGCAGGTCTGTGTGTCCTTACCGGCGATCGTCTCCAGCACTTTGGTTTCAACGTTGTCCAGCTCCAAGACGGACTCCAGCACCGCCTCCAGCTCGGGGTCGTTCAGCTTCGCTCGGGCCTCAAATTCATAGAGCAGCAGCAGCGTGTCCGTGGGGTCCATGGGGGAGCTTCCTACGGGCGCGTGAGGATACACTTCTTTAGCTTTTATTATGCAAATACACATGAATTCATCTTAAGTTTATTTCTAAAGCCCATTTTCAAAAATTGCTATTTTTTCTCAGAGCGTTTTACAGTCTGTACACAGAGCAGGGTTCTTACACATTTTGACCAGTGGATTTCCAGGACTTTTCAATAAATGTCCATCACCAAACTGAAAATCTCAGTATAAACATGAACATCTGAGAAAATGCTGCGTATTGAGAACGTGTGCCGGCTTATATTTCGAGCGTCTTTCTTTAAAAAGAATATTAATTATTTCAAACTCGGCGTAAATAACAAATTTCCATGACTTTTCCCAAACTTTTAGGATTTAAGTTTTTTTCATGACTTTTCCAGGCCTGGAAATTACTATTTTGAAATTCCTTGACTTTTCCAGGTTTTCCATGACCGTACGAACCCTGCATAGACATCCCAGTCCCAGAGCCTCACATGGGACCAGGAACAACTCCCAAACAACCCTTCAGGGGGATATTATGATCCTGGCTGTAATTCAGGTAGTGAAGGTTCGTACGGTCATGGAAAACCTGGAAAAGTCATGGAATTTTAAAATGGTCATTTCCAGGCCTGAAAATCAAAAAGTTTTGGAAAAGTCATGAAATTTGTTATAATCACATGTTCATTTACACCGAGTTTGAAATAATTAATATGTTTTGAAAGAAAAACGCCCAAAATATAAGCCGGCGTACGCAATCAATACACAAAATGTTCTAAAATGTTCATGTTTATACCGAGATTTCAGTTTGGTCATGGACATTTGGTTTAATGTCATGGAAATGTGTAAGAACCCTGTGAAGCTGCTGAAGGTACCTGACGCCTTCAGGGTCTTCCAGACCTCCCAACAGGTCTGAATGTACTCCAGAGCCTGGGTGAGCTCCTCGCTCTGTGAACCAAACACACACACACACACACACACACACACACATGCACACACACACACGCGTCGCATTCTGGGTTCCTCGTCGCCATCTAGTGTTCACGTTCAGCATGAAACGCGTAGGCCAGCACCAGGAATGTGGTTAGTCACCTCTCTTCTCCAATGGACGTGGTACATTTCCATCCATGTGGATGGAGAGCGTGCTAAAAGAGGGAGACGGGCAGAGGGAGTGTGTGGCACACCTGGGCGGAGTGAGGAGACTTCCTGCAGAGCTCCAGGGAGGCAGCGGCCGCCATCAGCAGACACGTCTTCTGGCCCATGAGCAGAGTGCGGTCCGACGGACACAGCTGGGAGAGCTGCGGGTTCACAGGCAGGGTTCTTACACACGTGGACCAGTGGATTTCCAGGACTTTTCCAGGACTTTAAACCAGATTTCCATGACCAAACTGAAATCTCGGTATAAACATGAACAATTTAGAAAATGTTGCATATTGATTGCGTACGCCGGCTTATATTTTGAGCATCTTTCTTTAAAAAAACATATTAATGATTTCAAACTCGGTGTAAATGAACATGTGATTATAACAAATTTCCATGATTTTTCCAAAACTTTGATGATGTAAGTTTTTTCCATGACTTTTTCAAATTCCATGACTTTTCCAGGTTTTCCATGACCGTACGAACCCTGCACACGTCATGTTTTCATTCTGATCGCAATAACCCACAGGTGAACTGGCTACAGGTAACCCGGCTGCTTCAGAACAGGAGAAAGACGTTCTTTACAACATTACAATCTGGAGAAAAACACACTCCTCATTCAACAACTGCTTTTGATGGCAAAGAACTTCATCCCAGTTTCTCTGGGACATCACCTCAAGATCCCAGAGCAGAAGGACTGGAGACAGAAGGTCTCAGATATGATGTGTACTCAGTCAGCATCTCACGGAGGAATAGAGATTATAACTCCAGGTATTCTAATGAGTCGCACAGTCAGAGGACATAGCACTGTGGTGCACTGATTCTTTATCTTAAACTAAGGTGTTTATCTTTCCAGAGCGATGCTAAATCCCTGTTTAGGGTTTATTGATCCACAGCCTGGTACTGTAGGTATTGATTCATTCACCTGACACAGCTCAGGGCACTTACCTGGTAAGAGAGCACAAAGAAATCCCTCATTCTGTCGGGGCTGCTCTCGCACTGCAGAGCCGAGTTCCACGCTGTAACAAGGACACACACACACACGCACACACACACAGACACACACACACACACACAGGCAGAATGGAGGTGCTGCAGGAGGTTGAAGTGATAGCACACCATGCCGGATTGAAGTGACTCGGTACCGATCTTCCTGAACCAGTTGGCTTCCTCTGTGCGTCGCTCCACAGTCATGCGAGATTGGTGAGAAACTTTCTGCAGAGCTGCAAACAAAACAGGAGAGCAGATGCTGCAGTTGAGACATTTCTTCTTTAATATGCAGTCCCACCCCTGCTGCATATGCACTCACCCGTCTTGAGGTATGGCAGCAGCACATCCAGACTCCCGTTCCTACACGGAGGATGTAAGGTAGTGGATGTGACGTGTGGAAAGCAGCATCAATAATACTATATCAGCACACCTCCCCTCACCTCAGCTCATCACTGGATCTTTCTATTGTGGAGAGAACAAGCCGAACCAAACACCTAGAAGAAGATGGATGGAGAAACTGGTGTTGACCTCCTTTCTTTCACCTACTAACTGTATGATACAGAGACACACTTCCAGTGGGATATAGGCCAGTGGACCATCGAGGTGTACGGAGCACTAACAGACCCACGGCAACGCCTCAGCAGCACATACGCCATCCTCACTAAATGTTGTCTCTTTATGTGTGAAGTCTACTATCATGTTTTGTTCACAGTCTCAACACATGAAGGCTGAATGCTTTACAATAAGCTGAATATAGATATTATTCTGTTTACAAGCAAACTGTAAGCAAACTACTGCAGCATGTAAAACACAAGTCAGAAAAAGAAGAGAAGGTAAGCAACCTAAAAACTCCTTGATGAAATACTGTACTATATATATATATATATATATATATATATATTATATTTTACATTGCTGTATTTACATATATGTTGTGTATATATATATATATAATATATATATTATATTTTACATTGCTGTATTTACATATATGTTGTGTGTATATATATATATATATATATATATATATTATATTTTACATTGCTGTATTTACATATATGTTGTGTATATATATATATATATATTATATATATTATATTTTATTTTACATTGCTGTATTTACATATATGTTGTGTATGTATATATATATATATATATATATATATATATATATATACACACACATATATATTTTATTTTTTATTTTATATTTCACTTTGTATACTTTTTGCACAGACACTTTCTTTCTTTCTTATATTTATATTTTATTGTGTTTAGTTTATCGGTGCTACTGTGTCAACAAATTTCCCCTTGGGGATTAATAAAGTATATTTCTATTCTTTCTATTCTATTCTTCTGTATGAGTCTGGCTTCCTTCTCTTCTCCTTCTGTGAGACGTGTTTTATGCAGACGGGTAATTGGCGTTTGGTATTTGGCTCTTCGTTTGTAAGTTCCCACACACCTGAGGGCCGTCAGAACCTGAGCTTCATCTTCTGAGTTTTCACACAAGCTCTCCAGCGCCTTCATGGCAGTTTCCTGCTGCTCGTTCTGTCACGGGGGAACAAACATCCTCCTCATTTATTCCACCACCCACCAGTCACATTCATCACAATCATGCAGCAGACTAAAAATAGGATTAATGCTTCTGACTTTCCCCGTACTAATTGCTAATGGCTGGTTGCTGTCCAGTCTGTTTGCTGATTGTAGCTCGGGGAAGGGAGCGCGCACTGATCAGGTTTCTTTTTCTAAATTAAATGAAATACGCCCGGGGAGGTGAAAGACAGCAATGCTCTATCTCTGATAGCTGATTGATTTTCCTGGTAGTTTATAGTTTATAGTTTATTAAGGATCCCCATTCGTCTACACCATAGTGGAGTCTATTCTTTTATTTATTTATTTTATTATTTATTATTATTTTATTTATTCTATTCAGGCAAAAAAACATTACAATACATAAAAATACATTAAATGCAGTACAGCATGATCAATTTTCACAAAAACACTTAGACTTAGAAAACAACATTTACATTAAATGTAAAACAATATATCTAAATACCTAAAATAATAACCTATTCTACTATAATTTCCTTTCTGATTATTGCTGCCTTAAGTTTCCTTTTGAAATCACATGTATTTCCGGTTAGAGTCCCACATGAGGGGAGCACATCCCAGTGTGCAACGGCTCTGGACATCACTGATTTCTTAAGCGCATTGGTTGTGGGCAGAGGGAAAGTAAAGTGACCACTTAGTGCCGGTCTGGTATTATAACCATGTCTCTCAATTACAGGTGATAGCTGTGAAGACAGACTGACAGGTTTCTGTGAGGAATACACATTATTTAAAAACAGAATAAGGCTACACGCCAGTCTTTCATCGTCATGGTAAGATGCAACAAGCCCAAACATCTGATGTCGCGCTTTTCTCCCCGAATCCGTGCCCTGACAAAGGACTCCCTCCTACCTCCAGAGCGATCTGAGCCGCCAGACTGAGGAGGTCGAAAGCAGCTTTCTCCGAGACCAGCGGCCCGTCCTCACGGGCGGCGGGACTCCTGGACAGAAGTCCCATCGCGTTCACCGCCTCTGCAGCTGGTGCACAATCGACAGCCTCGTCACCACAGAGGAGACGATGAACATGAGGCTGCAAGGGAACTGGAAGGCTGATACCGTGGCAGCGTTCGCGCTACATGTGTGTTTACACTTGTGTTGTGTAGATACCTCTCTCCACATCCTTCTCCTGCACTGCAATCTTGTAAACACTAAACTGAGTGAAAATGCTCCCGGGATCACATCTCTCTGCCTCCTTAATCGCGTCTTTGGCCTGAAAAGCACAAGTTTTTCAAACGCATGCAAACACACATCGCAGGAGCATCGTCCTGACTGGCTGGTGACGCACACCACCTGTTGTGCGCCGCGTTTACTTCCCCGACTCGCTGCCTGCGGCTCGCGGTTGTTTACCTTTTCCAGTTGCTTCAGTTGCAGGAAACAGGAAGCTCTGTTCCTCTGCAGTTTGGCTGAGTTGGGCTCCATGTGACCTGCCTTGAAGAAACTCAGGGAGTAGTTATACCACTGGAGAGCCTCCGAGTAGTTTCTGGCCTGGGAGGAAAGATGGTGCGTTGTTATCATTATTACATCACATCACATGTCATGTAGCAGACGCTTTTATCCAAAGAGACTTACAATAAGTGCATTCAAACTAGAGTACAAACTAAGAACAACAAGAATACAGAAAGTAACATTTCCTCAACATAGTCAAACTACTAAAGTACCACAATAAGATATTCAAGTGCTACTAAAGTGCAAATCTGTGTTTTAATCCAGATATAGTCAGAAAAGGTGCGTTTTCAGTTTCAGACTTTCTGTTGTCCTGATGTCAGTGGGGAGCTGGTTCCACCAATCAGGAGCCAGGACAGCAAACAGTCTGGTTCTCCTTTGTTTATATGTGTGGAAATGTAACCTTTGCATTGCACCTGTGCTAACTCGTTGGCTATGTTTAGCATACCTCAAAGTGTGTGGACGCTTTATCCCAGAGCATCACATGTAGGCTGGTGAGGGCCAGTGGAGACAGCTGTTTCCCTGTATAGTGGCCTGTGTGAGTGAACACAATACTAATAGAGGCACAACGACAGTATATTTCCTGCATTATTATAAAATTATCCATCTTTGGACCACAATTCAAATCAGAATTTGGAAACTGGAATGCAAAGCTGGAGTACCGTTGATGATGTCCTCTATCTTCTGCTTGGCCAGCAGCTCCTTGCCTCTCTGCAGCAGCAGCTCGATGTGCAAGACGAGAGCAGATCCCAGGTCAGGGGACGCCTCGAAGTGCTGACACACACGCTTCAAATACTCAAACGCCAGCGTTTCTCTAGGGACATCAGGACAGACATTCAGAGGTAAATTGCTGGGCAGTGCTTAAAAAGAAAATATGTGCACATGCACATATTTATGAATACAACTATGTGTGTCTTTTGACAGAGACAAGTGAGAGCACTTGTAAATATGCTTAAGCGTGTACCTGTCTTCAAGCATGAGTAGTTTCACGGTGCTCAGACACAGGTCAAGAGAAACCTTCGATTCCAGCATGTCATTAAGTCCTGGAAAACATATTTCCATGAATGACCCGCTTTCAATTTTGCATTTAACGCTGTGCAGCTGACATGTCTAGTAAATCCCAGGAAGTAGTTACATCAATACGTTTTTACAAATCCACTTTTCTTTCCAGTCTTCTTTAACCTCCCAGCTACTGACGCCCCACTGCTGCTGCTTGGTTAATGAAGTTCTGTATAAATAATGTAATGACGCTTGGGTATTAACTAACCTGCTCTGATATGGTCGTCTGAGGCCCCGCATCTCAGGAGTATTCTGATCTTTAAGTACAGCCCAGAGGCGCTCACACATTCCTGTCAAATGGCATAGTACAATGGTGTGCACAGCGTCTCCTTCTGTTAAGTGCAGGCTTCAGAATGCAGATGTGAAATACAATTTAAAAAGTATTTCTCATATCCCACCTTGTTGGCTAAACTGACAGCATTAAGAGCCTTCTCCTGGAATCTCTGGCAGTCCCACTCCAGATAAACGGTGCCGAGGAGCCTCAGAACCTTGGCCTAGTGGGAGGGCGATTAGAGACAGATTTAAAGAAAAGAGAAATAACTGTTTTCATTTGTTCTCGTTGTCTGTACTGAACTTTGAATTGCACTGTGTTACCTGGACTTCAGATCCAGGGGCGTATTTCACATTCATTTTCCCAATTTCATAGCTTTGGCTGAGAGAGAAGAAGAACAAATTACTTCCCCACTGGAATGTTTCTCACACCTTTTTGTAGAAATTAAACATTATCTTTACCTCAGCCAAAATACACTTTCCTCAAACTTTCCCAGATTGTAAGTGTCTATTCCAAAGTTGTAGCACATAAGGGAGAGGTAGGCCGTCTGCATTGAGAAAAGATAGTCAACATCCCCACTTTCAATAGCAATATGTACTGTAAATATGCTGTTATGATGATTATAATGACAAGAGGTTTTCTCTTACATCTTGTGGGAGCCGCAGCAGCATGTCCTTACAGCGCTGCATATAGACCACGGCCTCGTGGTTATTCCCCTGACTTATGGCCTGTAAGGAACATGAACTTAGGGTCAAATGTCAGGAAACAATATAACATTCATTAGCGCAGAATGAGATTTCCCTCTCATTGTTTCTCCGTTCTCATTTTAGCTGTCTCACACTTCACACTGCAAGTCTGTCAGAATAGCACTTCCTCAGCTGCCAAATATCACAAGAACAAATATTCACGTTGAAGGTGTTGAACGTCACATCACAACGCCACAGCTCACCGATTCCGCCTGGCAGGAGAGAACTCGAAGCAGATCCTTCTCCACGTCCCCCTTGGAGGAAGCGTTGTCAGCTGCTCCTTCACCTCTGGATGTGAGTTGGCCATAGAGGGTTTCCAGGCTCTATTGAATGTTGTATGATTTGTAAAGACGCCATATTATAGTATGATTTAAACTACGTTCTCTCACCTTGACAGCCAATCTTAAAAAGTTATCTGCCATCTGGGGATTCTTGCAGTCCAGCCAGGTTCTCCCCGTCTTGCTGGCCATCTGTAAAGATTACACACTGACAACAGACTGTGTCCCCCTGAAAGGGTGAGCACTCACACAGGGCGGCTACAGTATCGCATACCAGGATCTGCTTACGGATGGCGCCCTCTGTTGGATTCTCCGGCACACAGCAGCACAGCAGACTACATGCGACATGACGCACTGCGAGGACGGCGAGAGGTTTGAATGTGGCGAGACACGACCCAGATTAACCCTGCTCGTCTTCCTCACATTGGGCTAACATTTCAGATGTAAGTATGGTCACTTCAACGGTCACGATCACCAGTAAAATGATCATGTGAATAAATACTGCATTTAGAAGTGTACCTTTTGCTTTCTGATTTGTACTTAGAGTGCTGCCCACATTCTTAGTAACTGCCCAGTTCCACAGCTGGATGGCACACTCCTCAAGCTGTGAAAGGAGTAGGACAATTAAATATGCATTAAACTAACATATTCTGCCAAGTTATAGCCATATAAAAGGTGAGATAATGCCATATTGCACACTCACTTTTTCACACTCATTTTTGCACTCCTGCCCTATTTTTGTTTGTACATATTGTGATTGTATTTTATATTTTACTTATTTTACTTACTGTACAGTATCTTTTGTGTTTGTATGTCATGTTCTGTATGCACCATACACAACAAAGAATAATTCCAGGTAGGTGTAAACCTACTTGGCAATAAACTACATTCTGATTCTGATCTGATTCTGATTATTAGAATTTTTTATTTTTTTTACTTTACAACTTATTATTTAAATGAAAGTAAAAATCAGACTGATGACTTACACGAAATACATACTACAAAAACTCTTGGTATGACATTGTGGAAGGTCCTGCTTTGCAAGAGGAATATTTGAGATATTACTGATTGTTTATTACTACTTTGATAATTTTTTTCTATTACTGTCAAATTCTAACTCTCACTAACATGTGTCTACCTGTTGATCTGGTACTTTGGGGAAATCCTTTAGACCAGAGACCTCAGAGAAGAGTTTCTCTATCACCTCATCATAATCTGTCGGCTGTTTGTGCAGAAGGTTATCCGTGAGACCTGTGAAGGAAAAAAGAAAATAAAGACATGGGTACAGGCAATGGCTAAATGTTCTTCTTATTTGTGTCTTTTGTCAATAATTCTGAAATGCAGTTGGTGAAATAGGATAATCTGTTAATGTGGATTTGTTGCTTCTGTCTTCTAGTTATTCAGTCTTAAATTAAACATGCATCACAAGTTTCCAATCCAGTATATGAGAATGTGAAATAAAGAAAAAGTAACTCTTCAAAAGTTCAGAAGCTGTAACCAGTATCGTTAACTGAATGTTTGGTATTCATTTCAACAATTATGTATTACATTTCGCAATGATTCTGATTTCCTTTTTCCAGCAACAATTTTAACTACTAGCTAGCTAGGTTAACCTAACCTAACTAGCTAGCTAACGTTAGCTTAAGTGATTTAAGTTAGGGTGACCAGATGTCCTCTTTTCCCCGGACATGTCCTCTTTTTGAGACCTAAAGAATGTGTTGGGTTTTGGAGTTTTGTAAATGGTATGTCCCTTACGTTCCACTGAGAGAGGACCGTCATTGGTCGACCCATCTCAGTGTTGCCAGATGCACGATAATGATCCTGCTTTACGTTTTTGTTTTCATTGTGGGAAACTACACAGTTTCATCAATTCAACTGATTCTAAAAATGAATATGGATTTCCGTTTACATGGATCACACATTTAGGTGTTGCGTACCTAAAAATGAGTGCAGTTGTTCGTCTGTGATCACAACACATTATTATTTTATTATTCTGCTATGAAGGCCTTTCGGAGAGCAGAAGAACGCGACAAAACCTTGTGGAAAATGCTGGCATCACAATTTTCAATAAACCCCAAATAAAAAATACTAGATTTAGTAGATCGCTGGAGATCCTGGCAAACTCTGCACTTTACTATATATATATATAGATATAGATATAGATATATGTATGTATAGATATATGTATACAGATATACATATATATAGATATATACATATATAGATATAATATATATAGATATATACATTTATATATATACATTTATATACACATATACATATACATATATATATATATATATACATTTATATACACATATATATATATACATTTATACACACATACATATACACATATATACACATATATATAAATATATTTGTATTTATTTATTTATATATATATATGAATTTATTAGTTTTTTCTGTTTTGTTTTTTACAACTTTTGTCTAAACCCTAACCCTACCCCTTTCATCTCAATGGTCAGTTTTTGAACACCATGTATTAAACAAATACTGTGAACAAACACTGTTTGACTCTTCAAGACTATTCTGTTACACACATACATGTAGAATCACACAACGTTGTGTTGTAGAGGGGAGCAGCCAACATCCTATGCAATTATTCAGTCTCACAAAACACCGCATCGTGTCCTCCTTTTTTGTGTTATGGATAAGGTCACCCTATTTAAGAGGCCTAACAATCGGTCCGATAAAGCATCATTATTTATAACACGGTCATTTATTAAAGTTAAAGTTGACTGTATCAAAACAGGCTTGATAGTTAGCCATATTCATGGAACATATATTTGTATTCATTTATGCTAATTGTAGTGAAGTAAAGGACATAATAAGCCAAAGCAGAGGAATAATTAGCTTAAACATAAACCAGCTAACCTAGCTAGCGGTTGAACTCTGAACTCTATGGTTACCTAGACAACGTGTACTGGCTAATAGCCCGGGTAAACCGGAGGTCTCGTCCTTAAAACTACTTTATCTACCAATAACGCTTACGGTAGTAGTTACCGGGAGAGTTACTCACATGTAACCGTGGACGCGAGCGGCTCCATGTCGCCGGTGTCTCTGCGGGACGTTGGCGCCGTTCGTTTGATTGACAGCTGACACAAAGACCGCGAAGCGTGTCCAGGAAGAGGCGTGTATCGATCCATGCTCCCCTATCTGATAGGATGTTATTGTACTATCAAAATATGCTTTTCTTTCAAAGTTCAATGTTTCACTTATCACTGTTAAAGTGTTTATCTTCAACACTAAATACCCTAATACCCTAATAGTGCTTTATTATGATAATGTGAACAAACTCATGTTTACAATAATTTGTTGACACAAAAGAAATAGCAACTGCTTATCACTCATTAATCTACATGTCATTACTACATATTATTACTACCTGTACAATATACATGCTGAATGTACTTTTAACTAGGGAAATAATCTGGATTTTGAGGATGTCACTCCCCGTTATCAGACGTGCATCGACAGGGTTGCAAAACATTATGGGCGTGTCAAACAAACTCGGAAAATCGACTCGGCGCATGCGCAATACCACAAGGTATCAGTTCTCGACAAGTAGCATGAAATGACAGAACACCGGAAAAAGGTGAGTGGAACTCAGTTACGTTAAAGTGTGAATTCTCCAAGACTTGTTGTGCATTCATGTCGTATTTTTACTCTGAGACTGGTTAATATTGTCCAGAATATATAGCTCACATTTTCCATGATTATCTTACCTCTATATGGTTGGCTTTCTACTTTAGAGACATTGACATACCTAGACGGAACTATAATTAACGTAATGTTGGGGGAGCAGCCATTAGAGCACGTTATAACCCCCCTGCTTGTGGAAGTGGTGTCACTGGTTAGAATAGAATAGAATAGAAATATACTTTATTAATCCCCAAGGGGAAATGTGTTGACACAGTAGCACCAATAAAATAAACACAATAAAATATAAATATAAGAAAGAAAGAAAGTGACTGTGCATAAAGTATACAAAGTGAAATATAAAATAAAAAAAAAAAAAAAAAAAAAATATATATATATATATATATATATATATATATATATATATATATATATATATATATATATATATAAATACAGCAATGTAAAATAAAATAAAATATATATAGACAGTGTGCAAAATGCAAAGTGTGTGTATGTGTGTAGTGTTAATTAAATGTGTGCAGTGCAGAACAATACAGTGTAAGTATGAATGTGAATATGTACAGTGATAGTTTCTGGCAAGAGGTGCTTTGTTGTAATGTAGAGCCTCATAGCCGTCGGCAGGAATGTTCTCCTGTATCGTTCCTTCTGGTTCTGATTATCTGTATGTAATTCTGCATTAATACATTATAAAAGTTGCTCAGTTGCCGCTATTATTTATTATTCATCTGCAATGAACGTCCCTTCGCTGGGGCTGATGGGTAGTGTGTCTCCTGGGCTCCGGGTAAGATCCATGTTCTCAGCAATGCCTTTTCCCTCGGTCAAATGTTCAATGTAAGTTTCCCTGGGTCAACATGTGGAAATCACCCAGCTTATGGCTTACTGACATCATAGACACCCACATTTGACAGACAGACATCTTAAATGAAACCGACAATAGCAATTTCACATATAGGCCAGTTTGTCTTTGCAAACACAGCTGCATGGAACAATTAACCTTAATTATGGGGGCACTACATTAGTGGCAGAACCTGCTGGAAAGGTTTGCAAAGCCGTAAACTGTCCATGCAACATTGCCATTTGCCAACATAAGGTGTATACATTCTACCTTTTCTTTGTCTTTTGTTAGAACAAGTTGGAAAAAACATGATCCTGTCATATCAACAATTATATATTTTACTCTCTTCAAGATATACTAAAGTGGAGCTAGTCTCATATATTAAATGCAGAATCACACAAATCTGATGGCTGATGGGGACTTGAATACATTTCACTGCCTGTGATAAACAACATGTACCACATGTGCTTCACTAATTTAAGAATCCAATACGCTGTTTTTATTCTGCCATATTAAGCCCATTTAACAAAAGTAACCAGATAGTTTGGCCAACATGACTGAGACCGTTCCACCTTTAAAACCGTGGAGTAACCACAGCCAGAATGCACATGTACTCTGTGAAGAGAGCAAGATATTCAGCGGTACCTTAAACTTGCTAATTCTGCTAATATAGTACACTTTCAAAGTCTTAACTTTTTTATATTGGATTCCCTTTTGAATTCTGAAAATGTTTCCAAAGCGTTGATATCATGTCTTATTTATAATCCAACAATGGAGATGTTGAGCTTAAAATGTGAGCATACCCTATAGAATCTTTTATATGAAATAGTTCAGATAAGTGCACCATACTTGCATGATGGATATGCATGATTGGTTTACGGATTGTTTTAGTTTTCCAACGAGAGCAGAGCTCTGTCCAAGACCCTGGCTTAAAAAAATCAACAATCCATAATATTGATCTCATGAAATAAATTATTTTGTTAATATCGTGGCCTATAGATCTTGTTTTTCCACCCACTCTGTAAAATGATATGCCCTATCTGGGCTGGAGATATGACATTGTTTCCACTTGGGAAAACAAGTTATTTCTACTGGTTCATTCACTGAAGAAGACTTTGCTGTTGGGGCAAAAGGAAGAGCGCATGCTGTTTGTATAGAACCAGTTAGTCCCCCATAGTGTGTTTTGAACACCAGATTCTAAAATTATTCACTTCAAACACACCCCGATCAGCTCGCAGCTTCCACCAATTGTTCATCAGCAGCCAAGTAGGAATGTCTCCTTTACTGAGACTGAAACGTGAACACACACTAAGGAGATTGTTGGAACAGACGAGGCAGTTTCTTGCAAACCTCACCTCTTCGCATTTAGAGACTTACTTTCTTTTTCTCCTATTTCAACATTTTCTGGAGACTAATTGTATGCCACGTTAAGCTAATTCCCAAGTCTACACAGTGAGAAGGGTAACTTTAAGGTTTTTTCACCACCAGATTGATATAGTGTTATATTGTGTGAGTGTCCACTGTCAAAAAATGGGAACAAAGTATAAGTCCTATTGCCATCTTCATTGTATTAAACAACAGGGAAGAGAGCTTTTTGACTGCTCGATCCACCAAATACGAAAACTTTTGTAATATCCTCGAGTTATTTTGTGTGTAAAAGTAAATATTTGAATTCTTGACTCAATGTGACTTGGTCTCTGAATCCCCAAATGCAAAATGACTCCAATGTTATGAGTTGTTTTTCACTATTTCCTTGCTCCAGGAATGGAAGAGTGGCGTTCATCACATTTCATCACTTTAGCTGGGCCTAATCCCCGCACTCAAGACCCATAGTCCCCAAATGGTGTCTCTTTCGTCCGGGCGGAAAGGTGAGGGCAGGATGTTCTTATTTACAATGCCTGCTACTGTGACCTGCAGCGGCCGAGCGATTGTTGTGGAGATAAAAGAAAACAGTCTGCAGCACATCCACACACTGCAGGGTACTGCTGGACAAAAGAGGATTATTTACATTGATATAAAAAGCAGTGTATCCTGTTTCTGAAGTTAAAAATACCTCTGGCTAATATTTATTATATCACAACAGATACATTCGATATGATATTGCAATTGTAACGTTTTATTTCCCCGTAAAAAACAAGATTACTGCTCTTTATACCTTTAACCTCAGTTTAAAAAAGAAAAATCAATGGCAGCTTTACACACAAAGGTCAGATGAATCAGGTTTAATGATCTACTTCTACTACTTTAACTACAAACAGTCATTTAGAAACATATCCTGACCACAGATCAATGAGGTGGCATTAATCAGCATTGAAACAATGCCTTGATAAACCCATTTTAGATTCATTATAGTTTCCTTTCGAGTGGAGTTTTCAACTAAAAGTGCATGCAATTACTGTAATATTATTTTGCATATGTTCATGTTTAATGGTGTGATTATAACACCCCTGTACCGTTTGGTGAATGAATTGAATAGAAATATACTTTATTAATCCCCTAGGGGAAAGTTGGTGACAACAGAAGCAGCACCGATAAAACTAAACACAATAAAATATAAGTATAAGAAAGAAAGAAAGAAAGAAAGTGACAGTGCATAAGGGTTAAAGTGTGCAAGGTGAAATATAAAATAAAAAATAACATTAAATAAAATATATATGTATATATACACAGCATATACACAACATATATGTAAATGTAAATATAAATAAAGCACTGTAAAATAAAATAAAAAAATATATATCTGGATAGTGTGCAAAATGCAAAGTTACACATCACGTTGGTCCAACACAACGTGTAGCACGATTACCATAATCATGATGTGTCATGAGGTTATCCCCTGTTCGGTAGCCTGGAGGAAGGAGACTGTCCCCCAGTGACGTCGCGTCCTTCCTCCGGGTCTCCATAAAACGTGCCTCGCGCATGGACTGTAAGTGTTGCCCAGAGGCGAAAGGCAGGAGAAAAGGTCCTAAGCGCGCATGAAAAGAAGTGATCATATGGTTCTGGTTGTTGTAGTCTCCAGCTGACCAGTCAGACCACTCACTCAACTTGTATTTTTCCGCAAGCCGCTGAATTTATTTCATCTTACTTTGTTGGGGGTGGGTGGGTCGAGAGCACCTGCCTCGAGGATACAGCGGTACAGCCGTCTCCTCTTGGCCGGATCGGGAGTGAGACTACCGGGCTGCGCAGGAGAGCGCCATGGGACACGGGAGAGCCGCTGCCGCTTTTTGCATGTCCACCTGAGGGCTTTTGTGGATTATCAACACGTTTTGTGTGTGTTTTTTAAAAAAAAAGAAAAAGAAATATCTTTGATTTACTCGCTTTGAGAGGAGACTTCGTTCGGTCACGGACTCGTACGCCGGTGCCAAGGACTCTTATTACTTTATTTCCTACACCTCGCTGTGGATTTCGGCGAAGAGCCGCCAGGATGGTCTCATCCGACTGTTTCAGACTGTTCGTTGTCATCTTTGGTTGTTCATCCCTCACAAATGGTAAGAAGTCACTCATGCTCTACACATCAGTTATGTACGCGCAGTATGGTGGTATGCGTGAGGGGAGAGAGTTTTGACATCGATGTTTGACTGTTTCAATGCTCAATGAATGGATGGAAGCATGTCGCTCCAGACATTTGACAAAATCAGCTGTCGGTAATCAGAACAAGTAAGTCGAG
This sequence comes from Liparis tanakae, assembly GCA_036178185.1. Classification (NCBI taxonomy): domain Eukaryota; kingdom Metazoa; phylum Chordata; class Actinopteri; order Perciformes; family Liparidae; genus Liparis; species Liparis tanakae. The sequence continues at coordinate 1,093,044 of CM070095.1, read as the reverse complement.
TGGATTTTGTATTCAAATGAATGATAATAGTATTCTTATAATCGTTGGGCTGTTAACACGAGTTGAATTATTTGATCCTTATATTTTTTAAACATGTTTTATTATTTGTGGATATTTTATTGTTTTATATTTCAGTAGAATATCCAATTTGAATGGTTTTGGAAAATGACGAGTCCACGCTGTCATTGGAGCTGCAGTTCTCCCTGCGGCCGCTAGAGGTAGTCTCGTCCCGCTGTAATTGGGCGATTATTCATGTTAATAAAATGTGTTGACTCTGACATTTTAATAGCAGACTCATTTTATTGATAACATTTGGATTTGTTGGATTTTTTCTCAATCTGATATTTTAAATCAGTCCGTAGTATATATTATAGAAAAAACACTATCCAGCACTTGTTATCTTTGAGTGAAGAGGATGACATATTTTGGGAAGGGAGAGCCTGTTTCTTCAGAGTACAATCAGCTTCATTGTCTGAGTGTCACTGCACAACAACAAGATGGATAGATAACCGGTGGATGTTCTTCTGCCATGCGCCGCAGGTTGCCACTGAGATACACGCGAAGCCTTCCTGCCACTTCACAAATAAACAGTCTATCTAAACAAAGGAACTACCCCCCCACCCCCGTCACACACACACACACACACACACACACACGCGTACATACTTTTAGCCTATGAAGCTTTGTCCACGATGTTTTTAAGTAGATTTCCTTCAGTGTCCACACACAAAGCGTGGGAAAGACACGAGGAGGAAGCGGACGTAGGGGCAAGAGGCAGCCTGGAATTGTTCTGGCGAGTAAAGGTCACGGAAATGTGACACGCTACCTGAGCAAAAAATTCTTCCCGGAGCTCCTTGCGCTCATATTGAGTTATGTCAAACTGCATCCACATGACAATGGCAGGGAGGGTCGGAGGGTATTGTTCCTGCAGGGGAGATACTGACTGGTGGAGCCATTAGTTATTCATGGTGCATCAATTTCTTTCTATTCATGTTGAGGTATGTGACTGATGTACTGTAAATAAAGCACAGAGCTCCGAAGAAGAGATTTATTGATGCTTAACCACACATATTTAAGATCCATTGTGCAAACTGTTCGTGTCATAAATATTAAAGTTATTTATCATTCTACTGAGATACAGTTTAACAGTTTACATTACATTACATCACATGTCATTTAGCAGACGCTTTTATCCAAAGCGACTTACAATAAGTGCATTTCAACCTAGAGTACAAACTAAGAACAACAAGAATACAGAAAGTTTACATTATCACTCAAGCAGAAAAGGTAAACTGTGTCTCTAAGATCATCAAATAGTTCAGAACCTATTTGGTATTTTGTTAATAATTCACTTGTAGCTGCTTCTTATTGAAAAGTGAGCACAGGTCAAGTGTGTTGCTTGGTGACCTTTTGACACCAATTTAAATGAAGCATAACGGCTCAGACTGGGACGGGATCTTTCTGCCGCTCTTTGCAACACGGTGCTTGCATTTCAGATTTATTTCAGTCGGCCGGTTTAATGGTCCATGTCTGTTTAGCCTTCTGCATATCACTTGTGGTGTGACGCATGTATTATTGATTTAGTGTCTATGAAGTGTATAGATTGCATGCTATATCCAGGGAGTTAACTACACGTATATATTGTGTTGTATGAGATCACTCTTCCGAGGAAAGAGTTCTATGTGGATATGTACAAGGTTTTAGTCAGTGGTGTTTTAGGGAACAGGCCAACTCCTGGAAAAGGAAGTGAAGCATACGGATAATTGGAAGAACTGGTGATTGAAGGGATGGCTGAATTTGACCCTGGAAGCTGCCTTGTTATTTTAAATTCTGTTCACTCAACATGGTCGTAATTCTTCTCTATTAGTCTACATTACGTTATAATAGTCAAACATCTGTTTTTCTAATATGAGGACAGTGTTTGTTTGTTTGTTTAAGTCTTTTCAGCAGAGAGAGTTGTTGTGTCACATTAGTTTAGGAGTGGAACACGTGTGAGATGAGAGATCCACCCGGTTCCTGCTCATGGCTCCGTCAGGCAGCACAAGAACAACACACACACACACACACACGCGCACACACACACACACACGCACACGCACACGCACACACACACACTCACTCACTCACTCACCTGGATGGGGGTTTTACCAGCAGATCAGAAAAAGCCATTTCCTTACACAGAGCTTTAACTTAACAAATTGCCTTGTGTCGCTGTTCTTATATGATTGCAGCATCTGGTCCATAGTAGGCATATCCATCCTGAGCCAGGCAATATATTTTCTTTGAATCTTGCATGAAATTTCAATTTCAAGGAGCTTCTCTTTGCCAACTCGTCTTAATCATATGTTATGGAACAGGAATCCTCTGGTTTTACCGGTTTGTCTCATGTTTGTTGGCATTACTCAACTTTATATAACCTGGAATGGCCACCCATCATGGCCAGATGTTCATTTATTTAGCTTTTTTAAGAGCAGTCTGGGGAATTTTTGCCTCCTAATCTCCAATGGCTAATATACGGCTAATAAAAAAGGTACTCTCCCTAACTGTTGCCTTAATCTTGCAGTTGGCAAAGTGGACAGGAGAGAGAATACTTCAGGACACACGGACCATGTAGCAATGGTAGTTACTACTTATTTTGGCAGGTAGTCTCAGGTCTCCATGAAACATCTGTGGACAATACACCAACCAGGTCGTTCACAAGCGGAATAATAACTTGAATAATTAAGAGAACTATCTTGTATGTTGCATTGGTTTCCAATTACTATAATTATGAAACCAGATCGCGTGCTTCCCATTTACGCTTCAGGGCAGGAGGTTGACAACATGCTGCTTCTGTTTCGCTCCCCATGGCCACATTACACCTAAGATGACTCACCAGGAGTGACCCTGCACTCTTTTGTGAGGCTATAGTTCACTCTCCACCCTTTCAATGTCTTTTGGAATAAATTGGCACGGTTAAATGAGGGAACCACCGTGCCATATTGTTACTTTTGCCTTGAACACACTAAAAACACACTAAAAACAGACTTCTGCTCTCTGCAAAAGAAAATTGAATTCACCACTTTATTTCCTGCACTTGAATGCATACGACTTGGGGTTTCCCATCATATTTAGTGACGGTGCATTCATCCCATACAGTAGTAGTGGGTTTTATTATTATGCAGCCCCAGGCATGATCTGCTGGTGTCTTGCTGCAACAGAAAGGATGAAGACATCTTACCAACGGTTATGCCAGCTCATAAAGTCATAATGCCCCATCTTCTCACATTTGATCTCAGCTTCTTTATTCTTATTCACGTATTACTCTATTTGTTTTCGTAAAGTTGTTTTTAAATGGTTACTCTGTGCAGTTATTGTACACACTAGGCTACAAAAAAATGAATACCAACAAGTTGGACAAACATCATAAAGGCAGAATCAACTTAAGAAATCTTAGTCGACTAAGCCCAACACGACCGGATAATCCAGTAATTGACTAAGACCTGACCCCACTTAGTCACTTAGTCGACTATTCGGTCGTTTTGAGCTAGTCGACTAAGATTTAAGTTGATTCCACATTTTTAATGCTTGTTCATGCTGAGTGACGTATTTTTAGAATAATCTTCTCTCGCAAGCACACTATAAAAAATGGTGCATTTGCAGGATTCTTTGTGAGTAAATAAGCAATAGATAAGTTTATTAAATGTAATTGACTAAAAATGTCTTTAAAATATTATATTATAGCAAACGAGAGCACTATATTGTCACCATGTAAATTACATTTACCCAGAACAATTTTTCTAATTGTATATTTTGACATTTGATGAAAGATAAATAAACAAGTGTCATCTTAGGTCAAACATGTCATCTACGCTGCTGAACCTCTGGCTTACATCTGTTGAACGTGTTTTCATTGTCTGGCTGCCGTGTGTGACTAAATATAAAAAAAAGGAATGTTCTGGACCTCAAACAGCGTCGAGTTGATCCTGGAATCCGACAACGTGTGAATCTTTTGTCTTTATTTTCTGTGAACCTTCTGCACATTTTTTCTAAACTCTTTTCTGTCCTGTGCCACTTCCCGTCATCAATGCCAAGTTGGGACAAGGACAAACAAACGTGACACTAGTGGTCTAATGTTAGTCCACCTGGCCCTGGGACAACAACCAGTTTGATGTTGCACGGCTCAAGACTCCATCAGTTGAAACAGAACCAGAAGTCACAGCCTCTCTCTCTCTCTCTCTCTCTCTCTCTCTCTCTCTCTCTCTCTCTCTCTCTCTCCTCTTTCCCTCTTAATGAGAACCAGCTTCAGGGCTCTTTGAACCAACACAGTAAGCACAATTTCTGGCATTTTTCAGTCTCTCTGCTTGAGGAATGCGGTGCACAGCTGTTAGGGGGGGTTAGGGGTGTCTGGACGCTCGCTGCGGTCAGCTTTGGGCAGGTGGGAGTTTTGACGGTGTGGGTGTGGAGAGACGACCGCGGGATGTTTTTTCTCTCTTGCATCGGGTTGCTGGGGGCCCTGCATGCTGATTCATCCATCTGCAGCGTGTTACTGGGGAGAATAGAACATTGTTGAGTTTTAAGAGATGAGCTTCAGTCAGGGTTCGTACGGTCAAGGAAAACCTGGAAAAGTCATGGAAAAAACTCAAATCATAAAAGTTTTGGAAAAGTCATGAAAATTTGTTATAATCACATGTTCATTTACGCCGAGTTTGAAATAATTAATATGTTTTTTAAAGAAAGACGCTCAAAATATAAGCCGGTGTACTCTCTCAATACACAACATTTTCTAAAATGTTCATGTTTATACCGAGATTTTCAGTTTGGTCATGGACATTTTGTGAAAAGTCTTGGAAAAGTCATGAAAATCCACTGGTCAACATGTGTAAGAACCCTGTTCAGTGCATCTCAAGGTCAGATGATGTTGGTGTTATGTGTTCATGCAGGTGTCTTACATTGGTTGCTTTAGTACATCAGAAATGCAGATGACATATTGTGCTTTTTATTTTGCCAAGTGTTTTTAGTTTGTTTTTCAGTTTGATTCATTATTTCCAAAGTTCTCATTTCCAGGAAATTATTAAATGATACGATTCGCTGCCAGTTTGAGGTCAGAGAACACCAACTAGAACCGTCTCAAGGAAATGTGTGGGACCTTTCAGGAGAAATCAAGAGCAGATAGTTATTAACTTGTTATTTGTAAATTCTGGGATTGTTTCTTAAGCTCACACAGTTTGAGATTTATTAATATAATATGAACAGAGCGTTTATCAAAGCGTGAAAGAGCACAAGCTACATCCCCTCTGCGTAACCGTGGACAATAAAACAATGATGTGCTAATATTTTGTGAGGAAGTCAATATTGAGTGCTACTGCCAACACCCCCATCATAAGCTCAGCAGCTGTTCTGAATAATACACACATATACTAGCAGCGTGTGTCTCAGTGTTGTTCTGTGTAAATGCAGGTGTGCTTGTGAATGTGTTTTTTTGTTGTATCCATCGTGTGTCACCATGTCAGTAAGCTGTTGTGTAACTCCATTGTCTTGCATGCTTCTGGCTACAAATAAAGGTTTCCCTGGAGACTTAATAGTTAATACACTTGTTTTCTGAGCATAACGACAAGCTGCTCAGGGATTCAGTGAAAAGAAGGAAGTCACACATGTAACACCTCCTGGACCGCGGTGAGAATCAGTGTTTCCAGTGTGGATAACTGTTAATAGTGATCAACAGTTACAGCCGGCTACAGACATCCTCTGATTCAAACACCTCCACCTCTGCTTTCCCCGTGATAATGTCGTACAGTGATAACTTAGAGCGCGAGGTTGATGGGCAATGAACAAAGAGCTTGTTCCTAAAAGAGAGGAAAGGAGGTAAACAGGGTTCTTACACATTTTGACCAATGGATTTCCAGGACTTTTCCAGGACTTTTCCAGGACTTTAAAACAAATGTCCATGACCAAACTGAAATCTCGGTAAAACATGAACAATTTAGAACATTTTGTGTATTGAGAGCGTACGCCGGCTTATATTTTGAGCGTCTTTATTTAAAAAAACATATTAATTATTTCAAACTCGGTGTGATCATGACACATTTCCATGACTTTTCCAAAACTTTTATGATTTAAGTTTTTTTCCATGACTTTAACAGGCCTGGAAATAACCTTTTAAAAATTCCATGACTTTTCCAGGTTTTCCATGACCGTAAGAACCCTGGGTAAAGCGGATCATTCAGAGGGAATGCATGAAAACACACTGAACCAGGTCCAACCTGCTCCCGGTATCGTCCCCTCCCTCCCTCTATTCCACCTTTCTGTTTCACTGCTCATCCCAGACCACTATTCATCACACAACTCCACCTCCCAGCTCCGGAAACAGCCCCAGAGTTCTCACAGCGCCCGTCAGGAGCATGAGAGACCGAGGTTCTGTCATTTCATGCTACTTGTCCAGAACTGTTACCTTGTGGTATTGCGCATGCGCCGAGTCGATTTTCCGAGTTTTTTTTTGCCACGCCCATAATGTTTTGCAACCCTGTCGATGCACGTCTGATAACGGGGAGTGACATCCTCAAAATCCAGATTATTTCCCTAGTTAAAAGTACATTCAGCATGTATATTGTACAGGTAGTAATAATATGTAGTAATGACATGTATATTAATGAGTGATAAGCAGTTGCTATTTCTTTTGTGTCAACAAATTATTGTAAACATGAGTTTGTTCACATTATCATAATAAAGCACTAATAGGGTATTAGGGTATTTAGTGTTGAAGATAAACACTTTAACAGTGATAAGTGAAACATTGAACTTTGAAAGAAAAGCATATTGTGATAGTACAATAACATCCTATCAGATAGGGTAGCATGGATCGATACACACCTATCGGTTTATGCAGCGGTAGCAAATTCTGACAAGGCAGTAAAAACACCGGAGCGCGTCGGCACAGAGAACCCTCATGCACGGCGCTGACGGGGTTCACGGGGATTTCCTCCAACGCGTTTGCTTGTTTAGTGTGAGGGATTTAAAGACCGTTCTCACTATTGTGGTGTGTGTGTTTGTTCAACAGGACATTTGGAGACAGAGCACTCGCCTAGGATTCTGCCCTCTGACAATCCTCTCATCCGAGCCAAGGACGACTCGTTGAACCTAACATGCAGGTATGCAACACACCTGTTTGGCTCAGTGCCAAGTAAAGCAAAAGGACATTTAAATACAAACCTTACATTCAGTTTAAATGTAATCTCATCAATGTCATATTTATGTATTATCATTTAATAATCGCAGATTAAACTACCCAACAATATATACGATATTAGAATGAGCTCGACCTCAACCAGCTGCAACCATAACATGCTCCTTACATGTCAATACAGTAGTCAGAGGAATCTAATCCGATCTTATGTCATGGTGAAAAAAAGAAAAATACTTTTATGTTTTTTACTTTAAAGTTACTGTGTGGAGCGTTGAACTTGTTATGAAATAGTCTCCATGTAATACTGGGGACTCTATATGACCTACAGAAGTAAACAAGACCATCAGCAGGAAGGAGTTGACTTTAAGTTATTCTTATTACTCGTCATCGGTACCATGATATTGGATTCCGTGCAAAATCAGATGAAATCAAGCAGCTCCAGCAGAAACTCCTTCAGCTCCGACTCCAGCTGGGCGACCAGCAGCCGCCGGCCCAGAGAGGCCTTCGCTGCCTTCACGACACCTGCAACCTGCAGTGAAAGGCTCAGCGGCTGGCAGCAGCGGCTCCTCCTCCTCCTCCTCCTCCTCCTCCTCCTCCTCCTCCTCCTCCTCCTCCTCCTCCTCCTCCTCCTCCTCCCAGAAGCCACGCTTTGCTTCTCTTTCGATATCCCACTGAGAGCCAACGCCATGATGCTGGAGACCTCGGTGGTGTTGCTGGGCCCACTGTAGTGAACCAGAACCAGAACCAGGACTGTGAGGGTAGACTCAGTACAATGGGAGGTTTTCTAAAGATTCAAGATTCAAGATATTTGAATGTCATGTGCACATATAACAAGTTATTTGTACAATGAAAAGCTTATATTGCTGGGTCCTCCAAACTAAACAAAATTACAAGGTAAGAAAGAAAGAAATACAAATAAGTCACAAAAAATGGTATTGCACAAGAGTAAGGCACACACATTATAATATTCCGGTGCTCGTAAACAACACCACAACACATAGATTTAAGCACATCTTGTTTGTTACTTTTACTTACCGTAACCTCATATTTTCAATGAGAGACTTTTACTTGTATTTGGGGTATTTATTCAATAGCCTGGGCCTCGGGACACGGTCAGGCTACAACGATGCTGCAGGAACAAGTGGTGGAGCACATTCATCAGCCGGTTGCAATCTCCTTTTGGGATGGTGGGACCAAAGGGTGCTGCCTTCACATTTGTTAAGAATTTAGAGAGCCTTGCTTCATTTTGTAGGCCCGCAAGGAATGTTCCGGAACTCGTATCTAATGTAATGCTTCCCTATAAGGCCGCATGCTATGAGGCCTGGCCCATACCGTACCGTCTGGTTTTCTGTCACTGGACGAGAGCTGGAGGTTGCGTGACCCAAAATTCTGCAGGCGGAGGCGACGGTATGCAAGACACGCTCGATGCTCCTCTGGGATCTCTTTATTGAGAGTTTGAGAATGGAGGCTGCGTGGAAAGAATGTCAGCCGAGCACATCGTTCAGGAGAAGCCTGTTCCCATGTGAAAGTAGAAGTGACTGGATGACTTGAGATTAACTCAAAATAAACTGAAAGTCAGAAAGTTCCAAGGGGTGAACAGCCGCTGCGTCCATTAAAAGCTTGAGAGTTGACAGCGATGACGCGTTTTCTCTCGAATTTCATCAGAATTGTGTTTCCAATTCTGTGTTTCTAGAGAGCAGATCAACTCCTCTCTTATGTTTATTTTTGACAACCCCTGTACTTGCTACTATTAATATACACTTTACCACACTATTTTTTGTACAGTGCTTTTTAAAATATATTTTTTACACTTCTATTACTACTACTGTTATTATTATTATTTTCTTTTTTTCTTTTTTTTATATATATATATATATATATATATATATATATATTTTAGTACACAAAGAGATAGTGCAAATGTGATACATTTAGCTTTTTTCTTTTTCAACCAACAACCTCTTAATTGAGGATACACAAAACTAAACTAAACTATACTAAAACTAAAACTAAACTAAACTAAATCTAATGAAGAAAAAAATAGAAAACAGTTATATAAAATCAACGATACACGATAGCTGCTGGCATCCTGGAGGTCAAGCACAGGCTCGGAAGTGTGTGTGTGTGTGTGTGTGGGGGGGGGGGGGCACCAAGGAAAGGGTCCGCAGCAGGTCATGGCATCCTACTACAATTGAATAATAATTATTATTATAGTGTGTTTGTTCTGTTTCTCTGTGACTCGGAGAGCCCTGCGAAAATAATTCCGATGTGTCTGGACTGCTGGTCTCGGCACAGATGGCAAATAAAAAACCTTGAACCTTGAAATGTCAAATTAGAAAGAAAAATCACATATTTGATAACACATATTGTTTTAAATGTTCTACTATAAAAGTTCTTCTTTAAATGGGCGACTATGGGTCAGTGGGTAGCAGGTCCATCTTTCAATCAGGGGTTGGAGGTTCAATCCCCGCCCGAATCGATGTGTCCTTGAGCAAGACACTTCACCCTGATTTGCTCCCTGTAGCTCTACGGTGTCTGAATGTAACAGCATTCTAAGTCACTTTGGATAAAAGTGTCAGCTAAAAGACATATAATAATGTAATGTACACAAAGTTGTACACAAAGTAGCCTCAGTCCTCAAACGACGTGTTCCTCTAACAGTGTCCCTCTGTGTCCTCTGTGTCCTCTGTGTCCTCTGCCAGAGGTCACGGGCTGCTGCTCTGGACACTCGGCGATCCCAGCCGATCGAACTCCTCCGAGGGCGTGCAGGTGGAGCGCTGCGATGACCGACATCACTCTCACTCTCACTGCAGCACACTGACCGTCACGAACTTAACTGTCAACGACACGGGAAGCTACAGCTGTGGATACTCCAAGAACGGTTCGGAACACGTCCGCTCCGTCTACGTCTACGTCACAGGTGAGACCTGCAGGGCGCTCCGACCACGTCAGATATCTGGGTGTTTATCAAATGCAGGGAATGAACCAGTGGGAATATGAGAACGCAAGAGGAACATGTGCAGCCGCTGATAGATTTATGATGCTGTCATCTTCCCATCCAGTGAAGAATGCACGTCATTTTTTGGAATAAGAAAAAGTGAACCTATGAACTAAATCCCAGATGAGAGGGCTTTATTGAGTTGTTTTTCCTTTCTCTAAGATTTAAGATTTGTTTTTATGAGAGTCGAGAATCCTGTTTTTTACGGGGTGATTGTCGTCTGCTGACGCCACAGGCGGCCAAACAGTGGCTCGTAATGGACAGATTACCATAAATAATGATTAATCTAATATTTCCTGCAAGATACGAGAGTAAAACAAAGAAGTAAGAGTACTGAAATACAGGAAAATACAAAACAGTGCAATTGTACCCAATTTGCATGCATGACTGATTTTAATACATGCATTCAGATTATTCAATTCACTTCAGTTTATTTGTATAGCCCAGTTTCACAAATTACAAATGTGTCTCAGAGTGCTTTACAGTCTGTACACATAGACATCCCTGCCCCCAAACCTCACATCGGACCAGGAAAAACTCCCAAATAAAAAAATAAAAAAATAAAAAAACTCCCAAATAACCCTATTATGATGCCACAAAATATAAATGAATAGAGCGAGACACAGAGGGGAGGCGGTTTCTTTGGTGGAAGTGTGAGGGTGATTACACGGGAAGTCTCGGTCACTTCCTGCTCCAGCTCCTGTTCTCAGAAGTCTCCACTAAAGTGTCACAAGGCGCCAGCTACAGTAACAGATCCATTACATGGAGATTGTTCACATAAGGAGAGCAGATTTTTAGTGTCAGCCCATATTAGCTAAATGTGAGTGCTTTTTGACACGTTTTATATATAATACATATAACGCTCCGCTCGGCAACAGCCGACCGACTCGTGACTCCGTCACCTCGAGCTCATCACCCCATCAGACTGTCTGCTGTCCTGGCTCCTGATTGGTGGAGCCAGCTCCCCACTGACACCAGGACAGCAGGAAGTCTCTACAGCTTCACCGGAAACTGAAAACACACCTTTAGACTATATCTGGATTAAAACACAGGATTGCACTTCAGTGGCTCTTAAATATCTTATTATGGTACTTTAGTAGTTTGACTATGTTGAGGAAATGTTACTTTCTGTATTCTTGTTGTTCTTGGTTTGTACTCTAGGTTGAAATGCACTTATTGTAAGTCTCTTTGGATAAAAGCGTCTGCTACATGACATGTGATGTAATGTAAACACATTAACTAAAGATAAAACCGTAAGATATGGGTCTGGGATGTGGAATAGCTGTGGACAATGGCTCCTCTCCATGCTGGATGCTCTGCGGTCCCTCCGGTGAATGTGGTTCCCAGGCCGCCTGCTGTGCCTCTGTTTAGTCCAACGCTTTCTTTTCAAAGACCTTCAACTGTTTATTACATAATTTTCCATGCTTACTTTTCCAATAATGGTTCCTTTATCACACCACCACTGCTTGACCTCACACCAATTGAAAACTATTTGTGTGGTCATAAAACGTCCCACGGCGGCCGTGCGATGCCTGGCTGCCCAGTGGGAACACACCACTGGCCTGATTACTCACATTACTCTGCTGCCTTATTCGGTTGGAACAACTGATCCGAGATATGTTCTCTGTCGGACGCCCCGGCTTTACGCTGATTCAATTGCACACTTAGACTCAGCTCTAGCGTTCAGAACAGCTGTAAATCTGCTACAGAATATGGTTATCCCAAAAGACCAAATGGAAGTGGCCACATCTGCTTTGAAATGTGATTTCTGCATCCCTTTATTTAAGCAGGTCGGTCCCATTGAGATACAATGACCTCTTTTTTAAGGGGAGCCTGGTCAAGACAGCAGCATAGAAACATGTCAACAGTCACAAGACACAACAGAAAACACACAACACAAATAAAAGACATTAAAAAAGAGAAGGCAACAGGACTAAAGCTCCGGATTTACACCAAAACAAGAACAAGTGGGTATGAAGCCGCTCCAATTTCTCTCACACGAGTCTGAAAAGTTTCAAAGTCCCTTTGGACTTTAAGATGCTGTACCTTGGACATTTACCTCGAAGCTGGCCGAATGGGGAAAGACTCTTGATTAATGCAATGCTGGTGGCCAGTAGAAAGTCTTTACCAGAAAATGGCCAGAGTCCTACAATTACATCTTGGAGAGACAGAATGGAGCAGATCACAGCTCGTGTTAACCAAGGAACAGAAACATTTCTTAAGCAGTGGTACAACTATGTCACAGATAATTAGCCTGACTGTATTTCTTTACTCTATGGGAAATGATTTCTCCCTGCTTTATTTATTATTATTATTAGTTTTGTTACTATGGTATTGTTTTTGTTTCTTTATTTGCATATGTTTTTTTTCATTGTTTTTTTTGTCCTGTACTTCTCTATGTATAAAGAATCTGAAAAATGTAAATATGTGTATGTGAGATTTTGAACACTAATAAAATACAAATAAAAAAATAAAAATTTATGATTTCTGTATTTTGCATTTTACTAAATTTGAGGTTGTTTTTTTCGTTTTTCAGATCCCAATCAACCATTTGTGGAGCCCTATCATGAGACGTATAAGATCTTGGGCATCTACAGGCACGAGACCAGCCTGGTGGTCCCCTGCCGGACGTCCTCTCCTGACGCGGTGGTTACACTCACAGGGGTAAGGGTTCTGAAGACCAGCACTTCACACCTTCTGCTCATGGGCTGGATACAGTAATGCACTGTATGAGCTCCATAGACCTGGTTGCACATTACATCACATCACATGTCATTTAGCAGACGCTTTTATCCAAAGAGACTTACAATAAGTGCATTTCAACCTAGAGTACAAACTAAGAACAACAAGAATACAGAAAGTAACATTTCCTCAACATAGTCAAACTACAAAAGTACCATAATAAGATATTTAATAGCCTCTGAAGTGATAATCTGTGTTTTAATCCAGATATAGTCGGAAAAGGTGGATGGATTTAGAAAGCCAGATTGCTATTAATACCACAGCAGGGTTTCCTTATCGTATCCGTGGCGTCTTTGGCTCACTGTGCTTCGGGCATCTTGCAGGTTCTCACACCCTTGTTGTGTTGAATCACTGGAGCAGAAAGCATCGGTGCAGGGACGGCGTCTCGTCAGGGACGGTGTCTTGTCCGAGACGGTGTCTCAGGGGCGATGTACGGAGTCCTTCTGTCTGCTTCCTGCAGGAAGGTGTTCCAAGAGTGTTTATCTCAAAATAGACCCCCCCCGGACTAAATTCAGCCCCCCTCCTCTTACAAACATCAGGAAACCCAGTAGAGTAAAAGGAGTACACACTGTGTGCAGTCAGAGGAAACAACAGGCGATGCATCACGATGGGGACATTTGATAGAAGAGAGCAGCTCAGGTTGTCGGTGGAGGAGACTCCCTCAGGGACGTGGTCCACTGGGGTCGTGTCTTTCTTTTGGTTGTGGTCACCAGACAGAAGGAAAACCATCTTGACAAAGTTACCATGCCAACCAGAAAGTCTGCGCTTCTTCCCACTGACATAGAGGCCGTTTCTCAACTTACTTGTGCGTCCTTTCCTCTACTTGTTTCCTTTCCTCTACTTGTGTCCTTTCCTCTACTTGTGTCCTTTCCTCTACTTGTGTTCTTTCCTCTACTTGTGTCCTTTCCTCTACTTGTGTCCTTTCCTCTACTTGTGTCCTTTCCTCTACTTGTGTCCTTTCCTCTACTTGTGTTCTTTCCTCTACTTGTGTCCTTTCCTCTACTTGTGTCCTTTCCTCTACTTGTTTCCTTTCCTCTACTTGTGTCCTTTCCTCTACTTGTGTTCTTTCCTCTACTCGTGTCCTTTCCTCTACTTCTGTTCTTTCCTCTACTTGTGTCCTTTCCTCTACTTGTGTCCTTTCCTCTACTTGTGTTCTTTCCTCTACTTGTGTCCTTTCCTCTACTCGTGTCCTTTCCTCTCCTTGTGTCCTTTCCTCTACTTGTGTTCTTTCCTCTACTTGTGTCCTCTCCTCTACTTGTGTTCTTTCCTCTACTTGTGTCCTTTCCTCTACGTGTGTCCTTTCCTCTCCTCGTGTCCTCGTCTCCTGTCTCCTCATCAGTCTCATGTTCACATTCAAAGTCCTCTTCTCTCTCTTCACGGTCAAAATGCCCGGATGTGACTTGCTCCTCCCACTTTACCCAGGATGCATCACAGGAGACTTGTGCGTACTCTGGTCAGCCGATATCCCAGAATGCATTTCACCAGCAACCGGAAACAATAGCGGAGGAGTAAATAAACTACTGACAGATGACTTTTTATAAATACTACTGTTGTTGAGTCAGGAATGTCATTTTAGGATGTTTTGTTTATTCGACTGTAAAAAATAATTTGCAGTGAACAATTAGAGTAAACTCAGGAGCAAGAGCAGCTGATGCCGTGGACAGACGCGTCTGACTCAGAAGACGCGGGTCGTGGTCGTGTGACCTTCCTGCTGTATTTACATCCATGGCACTCCTCCTTTCTGCTCCCTTTCCTTCCTTCCTTCCCTTCCTTCGCCTCCTCTCCCCGTCTGACTTCTGTCCTGAGAACAAACAGCAGAAGGCACGCACATCCTCTTTCCAAGTGGACACTGTTTTGTGCTCCATTGCATAAATGATGAGAGGTTACACTCCACAAAACAATGAAAACTAACGAGATCGTCGCTCTAACAGACGTGAGCCCCCAGCTGAGGCCAGTCGAGCACGAGTTACATGTTAAATGAAGTTCATTACACTTCAGTCTGCTCAGTGTTCTTTAACGAACATCACACATGTAAACTTATATAACGGCTACAGACAAACCTCTGCTGTTTCCTCTTGATTGCAGCGCCAACCTTTACCACAGAAGGTCATGAAGGAAATGGTCTGGGACCCGAAGGTTGGATTCAGGATTCCTTACGATCCCAACACCGAGTACAGCCTGCTCACCTGTAAAACCACCGTCAACGGTCGGGAGTTCAAGTCCATGTACATCCCTATAAGAACGAGTGAGTGTCTTTCTAGCCTTCGTGCACAATGAGAATATAAATGTGTTGATTTCTGGAGCATTTCACAGTCTTATTACATTTGACATCTTTTTGCAGCTCTTGTTCTTAAGAACGTGAAGATCACCCCAGAGCGCGTCAGGGTGCTGGTGGGCGACACCCTCGTGCTCAACTGCACCGGGGAGACGACCTACGGGGGGAGAATCAACTTCACATGGGACTTCCCAAAGAAGAGCGTAAGTCTAGGATTTAGAAGAATTGAATAGAAATATACTTTATTAATCCCCAAGGGGGTGTGGACACAGTAGCACCAATAAACTAAACACAATAAAATATAAATATAAGAAAGATAGAAAGTGAAATATAAAATAAAATACAATAAAATGAAATATATATATATATATATATATATATATATATACAACATATATGTAAATACAGCAATGTAAAATACAATAATATATATATATATATATATATATATATATAGACAACATATATGTAAATACAGCAATGTAAAATAATATATATATATATATATATATATATATATATATATATATATATATATATAAATAAACAGTGCAATGAAATATAAAATAAATAAAATATATATATATATATATATATATATATATATATATATATATATATGTAAATAAACAGTGTAAAATAAATATGATATATATAGACAACATATATGTAAATACAGCAATGAAAAATAAAATATATATGTGTATATATATATATATATATACAACATATATGTAAATACAGCAATGTAAAATACAATAATATATATATATATATATATATATATATATATATATAGACAACATATATGTAAATACAGCAATGTAAAATATATATATATATATATATATAAATATAAATAAACAGTGTGCAAAATGCAAAGTGTGTGTATGTGTGTAGTGTAAATGAAATGTGTGCAGTGCAGATCAACACATTAACTTTTAATCAACATTTACTTGAGCCATAGTAGTGCTATGTGTCCAGCGCACCTCGCAGGTTGTAAAGTAGAGTTTAGAGTTTGTCTTTTGTCTTCAGGAAAAACACTCCACGAAGAAGTCGACGGTCCGCCCTGCCAAGGTTCTCGTGATGAGCAAGGCGTTAATTGTGCCGAACATCACCATGGAGCATAAGGGCGTGTACCGCTGCAGCGCCGAGATCGAACCCACCAAACACACCAACGCCTCAGCCAGAGTCCTTGTCGTCGGTGATTATGCTTTGGATTCATTAACCATCAGCTGAGAACTTACAAAGCATGACAAAAAACTCAGTTCAACTTCTAAATAATGGTCCCTGTGGTGATTCTACAATATGATGGTAACTTTGCTTTTTGATGGTTCTAACGTCAGTCGGTCATCCTTTTGCTCCAGAGCATCCGTTCCTCAATGTCTCCTATAAGCACGACCGGCTGGGTAAGGTGACGGTTAAAGAAGGTAAAAAGAAGCTGGTGTTCGACCCCAAGGTCAACGCTCTGCCGGCACCCGACATGTTAGCATGGTGAGTAACTACAGTTACGGTGAACCAACACTTTGATAAGTCAACTTTCCATCCACTTCTTCCATTGACTCTCACCTTTCAATGCCTCTAATTCGTAGGTATAAGGACGGGGTCCCTATCAACAACAGTTCCACCTGTTACAAGATGTCTGGTTACAACCTGATCCTCATCGATGTGCAGCAGAAGCATGCTGGCGTCTTCACCATAAGCCTGGGCAACCGAGCGAGAGGCGTGTTCAGGAACCTGAGCTACACCCTGGTGGTCAACGGTAAGCTGCTGCAGGAACCCGGTCACGACGGCTGATCCCGAGGAAATGAAGCGGTGCCTCGGCCCCCAGTGCACTTCACTGGGCGGCAGGTAGCAACTCCAGTATGAGAGGAATTTGGGGGCTTGTTGATTCCAGGGCTGGAGTGACGTAGCAGCAGCAGCTGTTGTTGATTATTGGGGCTCTTTTGGGGGGCTTGGCGCTCCGTTCTGCACGCAGATCCCAGCCGCTGCAGACCCCCCCCCCCCCCTTTCCCCCAGCATTCATTTGCATCCTGACCGTGTGTATATACAGTGCAGCTCATATAAACAACATGTTTCATGCAATATGTATACAGCTCGAGGAAAACAAGGACCGAGCGTGTAATTGATGGTTTTAACTGAAGACTCCTGATAACAATAGAGGTTATAAATATATGTCAGCGTGTGGGAACCTGGATGAAGTCTGTCTCGAGAACAGGGACGTGGGCCTCAGCTACTTCAAGTTTATCAAAGCTATATTCATTTTATTCTTTAAAAATAAACATCCCAACATGACATCTATGCTATGGAAAGGATCACCTTCTCCCTCCGCCTCCAGAGAAATATGTTTACTCAACTCTGGGACAAGTGGGTGAGATTTGCAAATCCAATACGAACAGATCCTGTGGAGATATTAAACGAATGACCCGGCAACGCTGCTCTAGTTTCGGAAACCGCCCCGACCTCTATCCATCTCCCTCTCCCTCCCTAGTGTCCGATGTATTTCTATGTTTGTACGTACGCTGTCCCAAAAATGTTCTATATTATTTAACTTGAAAGACTGGACGGTATATATTAATTACTACACCTGTGCCTATGTATACTTGGTAAATTAAGATACTGTCCAAAAACGAAAAATAAAACATTTCAAAAAAAGAAGCATACGATTTTAAGACAAGATTTTCAAATTGATAACCAAATTTTATGATTTCAAATTGACGTTCTATTATAGGAATTTCGGGAAAGAAAGCTAGATTCTTAACACTTGTTTAAGATGATTATAGTTAGATCTGTGACTAATAAATAATTATATTGCTTCACCATAAAAAAAAAAATAAACATCCCAATAGTTTGCCAAAAAGTGTCAAATCAGCCCCTGTGGCTTGTTTCAACATCCTATTATCCGTAACGTTCCTGCTTCACAGCACTTGGAATGACAAAAGAAAACACACAGGGAAAAGAGGTTCCTGTTATCAATTAGGGAAGTATTTCATCAGTTGTTCAGCGCTGCCAGGGCTCCAGATTAAGGACGAGTCATCATCATCGTCAATCATCCTGTCATTCTGCTTCTACAAGGTTCATTGCTCTCCATCATAACTGTCGGCCCTTATTATCAGAATCGGTTTTATTGGCCAAGTAGGTTTGCACAAACATGGAATTTTACTTGGTAAAGTGACTCAGTGTGTTACATAGATTGTACTTTACAACACAAAACAAGACAAAACATGACACAACACACAACAACAACAACAACAGTGCAGTACGAAACAAACAGTGCAAAACAGTGCAACGGTTCAAGAGGTATTTTTCTTTTTCTTTAAGTGACTTAAAGTATATACGATGCGGAGTGGCTATGTACAGTAGCTGTGAAGCAGGAGTGCAGGAAGTGCAGTGATAGATATGTAAATATATATGTATATATGTATATATGCTACAGGGAGTTATTGTTTAGTAGTGAGACGGCGAGGGGGAAGAAACAGGTTTTTTATAAAGACGTTATGAGATTCCACAGTGGGCTGGATGCTTGGTCTAACCTGTTGTCGCTCTCTCTTTATCTCGCTCTCCCTGTGTGTGTGTGTGTGTGTGTGTGTGTGTTCATGTCTCTTCTCTCTCACAGTGAAACCAACTCTCTCCGAGGCCGAGCTGGCCACGGTGGACGTGCAGCCCTACGCGTTGGGCTCTCAGCATCAGCTGACCTGCACTGCGTACGGGATACCGTTACCCAGCATCACCTGGTTCTGGCAGCCGTGTCACTCAGACCCGGCCTTCATCGAGTGAGTCGCCATCTATATTCACAAAGATGTACATGTTTGAACTTGATTTTCTGTAAACTTCCTTCAATCTTGAAGAATTAAAAACACATCAAAAGGAAAGATTCCCACAGTGTCTATAAATAGCCAACATCTCAGATTCAAAATGGATTACATGCCACCAGCTCCCACATAGGGCTCCTCCTGTGTGGAGTGTGGTGTTTTACTCAATTACAGGTACACTGTATGTTGAGATTCAGCTTGCAGTTTACAGGATATTAATTCAGTGATTCACTATTAACCACTGGAGTTGATCTTGCTCCAGAAACACAGTTTGTATGTTTATTATCTGTACGGCTGAACGAAGAGGGTAAATCATGGGACTGTGTCTACTGCTGTAAATATTTTGCACAACATTTGCACAAATTGCACATCTGTGTTGGAGGACATCAACTTAATTATCACAACATACTGGAGATGTATCCACAAATACACAGGAAGACATCATCACAGACTTAAGGTGTCGGGTCAAACAGATTATTATTATTATTATTATTATTATTATTATTATTATTATTATTATTATTATTATTATCTACAGTGACTAAATTGCCCAGAATACGACACGTTAATAAAAGAAACCCTCCGGAGCGGCTGTAGAGGCTGAAGGAGAAACTCACGGGAGATAATAATAATAATAATAATAATAATAATAATAATAATAATAATAATAACTTTATTTATGTAGCACTTTTAAAAACAAGGTTTACAAAGTGCTCTACAGATAAACAAAGCGTAAACACAACTTAAATGGCAGCAAACTAAAAAGACCACACCATAAAAGCATTGATTACAACTAAAACCAAACAAATAGGCAATTAAAATAAAAACATAAGAGGACGACATCACTTAAAAGCAGTTCTATAAAAGTGTGTTTAAAAGAAGTTACTAAGCTGTATTACTCTCAGATTCCCAGATCTGTTAAACACCGAACAGATCTGAGAACAGAGTGTGAGAGGCCGTGCATACCGGCCTGGTAGTGAACCCACAAACTAAAGGAACATTCCCAGAGATCCTGGTTTGTGGATGGCAGCAGGAGAGCTGCGAGACGCAGGATCAGGAACACAATGGGTCATTAGCCTCGGGTTATCACGCCTAAACACCATTACTAAAAACAACATTATGGACCACTGCACGAGGAAGAGAGGCCGTTATGTTACCGGTACCTCCATGGTGTCAATCCACCAGTGCACTGCATTGTTTCAGTTATTAAATGATCTCTAAAACCCACTTGTACTTGGCAGATTTATGATAAGTTATCGCTGAGTGTGAAGCCACTCTTTCTGCCTGGCCCTACAGATAATCAGGGCTGGCACCATGAACAGTGGCCGGCAGCTAATGAGACAAAGGAACGCCGCCTGGCGGGAGGCCAATTGTGCCAAATGTTTGTTTTGTCCAGCCCTGACCCTGTGAAGTACCTGTCACTGTAAATCCAGCGTGTAGCCCGTCAAGATCATATCTCATCCACATCTCTGGGAGTTTGGAGGGAGACGTTAGAGGAGAGGGGATCGTACGAGGCTGATAGAGGAGGGGGCAGAAGACGGGGGTGTCTTTACCTCCAGGTTGAGGAGTTATCAGCTGAAGTTATCAGCCGACCCACCAAGGTCTTAGGATCAACCTTATCTCCTCTGGCCAGAACATGTGTGGGGGGGGGGGTTCCTGTACGAGGCGACGCAGAGCACGCCCTTCCTGTTTCCTCCTCTCCTCTCGTCAGCTGTTGTTCCCCACCGCGGGCGCTGAAGGCTTTGGGGTGGTGGTCAGATTAATGCCTTCTCTTGGTTTGTGTAACCCAGACAACCTGAACCACATCAGTGGTCTGTTAAACTACCCCCAGCTTGTCAAATCCGTTATTAAAGTAGGATAGCACAATGTACTTTATAATCGTGTGATTTCTGCAGGATGTGTTTTAACGTAACATCAACATTACCAGTGTGCAGGGTTCGTACGGTCATGGAAAACCTGGAAAAGTCATGGGATTTTAAAATGGTCATTTCCAGGCCTGGAAAAGTCATGGAAAAAACTTAAATCATAAAAGTTTTGAAAAAGTCATGGAAATGTGTTATAATCACATGTTCATTTACACCGAGTTTAAAATAATTAATGTTTTTTAAAGAAAGACGCTCAAAATATAAGCTGATGTACGCTCTCAATACGCACAATTTTCCCCAAAAAACTATGTTTATACCGAGATTTCAGTTGGGTCATGGAAATTTGGTTTAAAGTCCTGGAAAAGTCCTGGAAAAGTCCTGGAAATCCACTGGTCAAAATGTGTAAGAACCCTGAGTGTAAACACAATGAGTCTTTTTCTCTTCTGTGTTGTATTGCTTAAGGTCTGATGCGTCTGTATTTGTCTCTTTGGACGTCATGACTAGATCGTCTTATACATGTTTTTATGTCCTGCAGCTGCGTCGATTATACCAAGAAGCTCCTGGTCAACATTGACGACAGAGGAAATCACTCCCACAACTGGATCAAGAGCATAAATGTTAACCCTCAGCTGGTGAAAGGAAAAAACAAGGTATGTGGTGGAACTTTATTATTATTGTTGCACAACGTTAAATAGGGTTGACAAATATCAGTGACCAACTCAACAGTAGGGGTTTTTATGAGAATTGGATCAAGAAGATGTCTCAAGATCAAGAGAATAGAATAGAATAGAATAGAAATATACTTTATTAATCCCTAAGGGGAAATTTTTTGACGCAGTAGCACCAATAAACTCAACACAATAAAATATAAATATAAGAAAGAAAGAAAGTGACTGTGTATAAAGTATACAAAGTGAAATATAAAATACAAAATAAAATAAAATACAATATATATGTGTATATATATATATATATATATATATATATATATATGTAAATACAGCAATGTAAAATTAAATTATATATATATATATATATATATATATATATATATATATATATATATATATATATATATATATATATATATATATAGACAGTAAAAAAAGCACGAAAGCTGGGTCAGGTTCAAGTAGAACGCTCTTGTTAAGGAGCTTGAACGTATTTTATTTTGACGGATGTATCTGTGACCAAAACCCTCTTAAAAAGTCTTGATTTATTCTTAGAATAAACAACCCAAAAATATGTAAAAAATCTATTTTTTTCACATGGATGATGAGTTGCATCTGAATGAAGATGCTAGATTGATAAATAATGTACATTGACAACATAAATGTAAAATACTTGAATAACTAACTGCATAATACCTATAATAAACCAGATCAGAGTGCTCCTGTACTTTGAAAGGCTGAACCCATAACTTATAGTCACAGTTCATGTTCCTCTAATGCAAAGACATGAAGAAGGTCTGTAGATGAAGCAGCTGCAGCTTCATCCTGGGCCTTGGCAAAGAAACATCTTTTATTCTGACAACAGTTCATCTTTTCTGCTGTTTAGACTCTCGGAGCCTTGTAAACAGTTCAAAAGCTACATGGCTTAAGCCCTGCGTGTGCCGAGAGCTTTGAACAGGCTTTATAGACTCTACCTTCCACCATTATCTGTGAAGACGGTCACTACACACACGGAAAACAGCTGGGACGGTGCTTCTGTTATGTAAGCATGTTCATTAAAACAGTGCATTCAAGCAGATAGAAAGAGTCTGCCACACCGATACATTGAGCACACTTAGTTAGAATAGAATAGAATATAAATATACTTTATTAATCTCCAAGGGGAAATTTGTGGACACAGTAGCACCAATAAACTAAACACACAAGAATAAAATATAAATATAAGAAAGAAATAAACAGTGACTGTGCATAAAGTATACAAAGTGAAATATAAAATACAAAATAAAATAAAATATATGTATATATATATATATATATACACACACACAACATATGTGCAAATACAGCAGTGTAAATAAGATAAAATATAGACACTTAGTTGTCCACCTCTCTCGTGTTCCCTCAGGTGTGAATGTGGGTTCCTCCAGTCCGTCAGCTTTTCTTGGAAAACATCAAACATGTTTTTGAGCAAACCTAAAGATAATATGGAAACTAGACAAATGTCCTGTGGGAGCCGTTGACTGAAACTGTTCACCCCAAACTTAATTAAGAACAGGCCTCCTGCTCCTCGCAAGTGTCTGTCTATAGGATTAGGTTAAGAAAAACATTACAGGATGGGCTATAATAGTAATATATGTGTTGTAAAGGTTTGTGATGTATGGTAAAGTGTTTTATTGTATCCTACTCTCTGATTAGGCACAACATTAAACTCACATTCTATAATAACTGTTCATTTCTCAATCTTTATAGAGCATCCGTTCTGATAGGCCTCTGACATGAACAGGGAGGCACCCCTTATTTACAAGTACTTGTGCCTAAACCGCTAGTGCTTTATGAGCTTTAGGACTAAGGGTCAATGATAACAAGCACAAGTTTAAAAGAACGGGGATTTGTTGGAAGTGAATTCCTCTCTGTCACCCCACATAAATCCTTTGGGCCTGTAAAGAAGAGCGTGGTCCGGGCCTCAGGGCCTCCCCTGAAGGCCCGGTAGAGAGCGAGACCGGCCGGGTCAGAATATAAGGAAACACCGGGGGGGGTCACAGAGGTCACCGTGCGTCTGGTAGGGTCACCTCTAAGGGACGGTGCACACTTGTTTAACCCTCCTGTGACCTTTGGGGTCAATATGACCCCATTCAATGTTTAACGTCTCTAAATAAACGATTGACATCATTATTTTTGCTTCATATTTTATGAGTTTTCCTAATTTATTGAGGACAACTGGGAAAACTTAAAATTCACATGATGATATGTTTCCAATGTCCTGAACACAACTTGTACCCATCGCTGTTCTTTGGGGTCAATTTGACCCCAGGCTGTTTTTTACTGTCAAACATAAGAAATATCAACTTTTTTATTTATTTAAAAGGCTATTTAGGTAGTCAACAAACAAATATAAAGTACCTGACACTTAAACTTGGGAAACAATATTACTTCTAATCATTTTCTGGAGGTTAAAAGATGCTGGTACATTTGAAGGTAACAGGAGGGTCAAATGACGGTTGGAGCCTGGGTTGCATCGTGGTGAGCGACAGCCGTAACATGACACCATCACTCACTGTCACTGTTTGGACAAGTGGCGGAGCAGCATGCATTGCACAATATGATATCATCTTTAAGCACATATCCTGAGTGTTTGCATCGGGGCCGTTAGTCCAGGGACGCTGCCGTTGTTTCAAGGCTCCAGCTGAGCGTCCTGAGAGTCAGAACAATGGCTCCTACAGGCCCAGAGGTTTAGGGCAGCAAACACAGACAATACACACACACCATTCATCTCTTTGATGTAGCTGGCCCCTCGAAACAGATGTCACCTTGGACACTGAACAGAGCCCCGAGCAGTCCGGCCCTCACCAAGTATCACTTATTATTTTGTCTATTTAAGACATTACAACGATCAAATTGAGTATGGCGTTAGAAGTGCTTTCCAGGAAATTGACGATGATCCGCGGCGCTGGACCCGTAGAGCCGGTCTGAAGGTTTTAAACTCCAGATGTATCCTTTCATTATGTCACGCTCCGTAGAGCGTAAATCAAATCCCGCTCCGGACCTTTTACCTGCCTGTTCACAGCGACCCGCTGCTCTGATGGGGACTGAGCGTCAAGGATAAGTCACACTGGAAGGGAACGTCACAGCGGAATTCTGAATTGTGACGTGAAGCGTTTGTCGTTTGTCTCGACACGTTTAGTTTCAGTTTGTAACGATCAGTAATAATCGCCCCGTTCATCCCGATCAGACGGTGAGCACCCTGGTGATAGGAGAGGCCACCGTGTCGGGGAATTACTCATGCGTGGCCCGGAACGAAGACGGCGACAGCACGATGACGATACCGTTCTACGTGGACGGTAAGTGGGTCGCCAGAATGTGAGAGCTGACATATTTCAATCTGCTCAGCTGAAAGAACAAGAATTGCAAAGTGCTTTTATTTTCTTTTCATTATGAATGAATGAAATGAAATGAAATGAATGAATGAAATACACGAATGAAATGAAATATACTTTATTAATCCCCAAGGGGAAATCTGTTGACAACAGAAGCAGCACCGATAAAACTAAACACAATAAAATATAAATATAAGAAAGAAAGAAAGAAAGTGACAGTGCATAAAGTAAAGTGTGCAAAGTGAAATATAAAATACAAAATAACATAAAATAAAATATATATATATATATATATATATATATATATATATATATATATATATATATATATATATACACAGCATATACACAACATATATGTAAATGTAGATATAAATAAAGCACTGTCAAATTAAATAAAATATAAAATATAATATAAAATAATATATATATATATATATATATATATATATATATATCTGTTTTTAATTTAACTATTATTTAGTTACTTTATTATTATGGGAGGGGGAACAGGGTGAACATGTTTGCTGTTTATTGTCCTGTTGATATTCAACCTGATGTGACCTGCAGACTGAAAATCAATAAATACATTGTTTTAAAAAAAAGAATTGCAAAGTGCACAATACTGAGAACTGGATTATTTCAGAAGATCTTCACGTACAGTACACGGCTACACGCTATAAAGAATTGCAGGAACAGCGAAGGAATGTGCAGATTGCATTGTGCAATAAAGAGACCAGAGGGGGGCATTAATTGAAACCATCTTCCAGTGTAGCTGAGCAGCTTCAGGGTGGAAGAGAGGCAAACATGTCCTCAGCCATATGGAGCGCTATAATGGCTTTTAAACATAACTATGAATAACTGCATTCCTGCTCCGGTGCCAGCAGTTCATTCCTCTTTCTCTGTTCGCCTCCCGCTACGAGAATTAACTTTCTGGATGTGCGTCTGTGCATTTACAAATGTTCCCAATATAAAGATCTATTGAGTCGGTCGTGTAGTCATCGTGGTGATGAGTTGTCACCGCGTACAGGCACAGTTAACTTTGCACCAAAGTGAATCACGACTGTTGAAAAGCTGAGGGAATCACATCTCCTGAGGGGTGACACATTTATTCTGGAGCGGGACGTATGCTCCCATGCTCAAAGGGACGCCCAGTGCCAAAAACATGTCTCCCAGTGTGAGAGAATTCCCAAAAGGAATTCAGAGGTGAGGAAGACGAAGAAAGAGGCTGCCTTCTTTTACGGAACACCGAATGCTTTCCAGCAATCTGGACAAACAAGCTCCGTCTGGTTCCCTGACGCCGCTCCTCTCCAATCGCACGAGTGCAGGCCGGCAGCAACGTGCTTCCAATTAACGGTGATGAAACAGGAAATAACTGCAAACGTGACATTCCGGACATTGCAACGAGCAGCGTTGTGTCCAAAAGAAAATAATATTGTCCAACTCGGGCCAGCAGGATACGTGTCTCTGCTCATGTAAAACAGATGAGCAGGACTCCTGTTAAAGGCTCTTTATTCATAATTAGTATCTGTTGTTGACCCCGTCTGATCTTTGACTGTATAGAATAGAATAGAATAGAAATATACTTTATTAATCCCCAAGGGCAAATGTGTTGACAACAGTAGCACCAATAAACGTAAAGTAAAGTGCAAAAAGTAAAGTGCAAAGTGAAATATAAAATACAAAATAAAATATATATGTATATATACACAGCATATATGTAATACAGCACTGTCAAATAAAATAAAAAAAATATATATATAGACAGTGTGCAAAATGCAGAGTGTGTATGTGTGTAGTGTAAATGAAATGTGTGCAGTGCAGATCAACACAGTGTAAGTATGAATGTACTGAAGCATCATAAGTAACAGTTAATGGGGACACGTTTTTTGTTGTTTTGATTATTGTTTTATGTAAATATGTATGTGTGTGGATTTATGTGTGTGTGTGTGTGTGTGTGTGTGTGTGTGTAGATGTATATGGGTTTGTGAATGTATGTATCTGTATGTATATGTGTATATATATATATATATATATATATATATATATATATATATATATATATATATATATATATATGTATGTGCATGTGTATGTGTATTTATGTTTGTGTGTGTATATATATATATATATATATATATATATATATGTACATGTACAGTATATGATTCTCTGAATCAAGTTTTCTGGTGACATCACAGGTCAGGGCTCTTATAAGCTTGACAGCTTCAGCCTCGACCCTTTCGGTTAGCCGCTTTCTTCTTTTGTTGTAAAGAAATCTTGCTTTTTGTATATAACCGAAATAAAAATAAACTAAACTAAACTATGTGAATATGTACAGTGGTAGTTATTGCAGTTATTGCAAGTTTCTAGCAGGAGGTGCTTTGTTAGAGCCTCATGGCCGTGGGCAGGAATGTTCTCCTGTAGCGTTCCTTCTGGCAGCTCCTACAGTTCCTGTATCTGGAACCGAGGAGGATGTAACACCTTAAAAACTATCGTCACACCAGATCACCCAGAGGAGATCACCATTGAACCTCGGGCCGCCATCGAGGGCGATGACGTCAACCTGACCTGCTGGGCGGCGCGCTACCTCTACACAGACCTGCACTGGCTGGATGCCAGGAATCGAACCGTCACGTCCAACGTGTCCAGCCTCCGCATCAGCACCTACTCCGTTTCCCTTTCTCTCCGTCTGCATAACGTGACCCAAACCAGCACCTCGGGTTACAAGTGCCGAGCGGACAAGCTCCACGAGAAGGTGGAACTGAAGACCGCTGCACTTGTTGTGGATGGTGAGTTCGAGGAGGATACGAGAAACAGATCAACAAGGCAATCAGAGAGAAATATCAGCTTTAATTACAACTTTTTTCATGTTTTGTTTTTTTGTGCAGTGAGAAAAAAACCCTGGCTGATGCAGAATCTGACCAATCAGGATGTGAACAGCAGCAGCACCCTGACGCTGGCCTGCTCGGCTCTGGGGGTTCCTCCTCCAGACATCATGTGGTATAAAGACGGAGTTCAGGTGGAGGAAGGACCAGGTAGCTGTGCAATGATTATTATATGATATGATCTGGATTTAAACACTGATTATCACTTCAGTGGCTCTTAAATATCTTATTGTGGTACTTTTGTAGTTTGACTATGTTGAGGAAATGTTACTTTCTGTATTCTTGTGGTTCTTAGTTTGTACTCTAGGTTGAAATTCACTTATTGTAAGTCTCTTTGGATAAAAGCGTCTGCTAAATGACATGTGATGTGATGTAATATGATGCAATTGTATAATATTGGTGATCAGCTGCTGCCGAGCTGGATGAAGAGCTGAAAGGAAAATATTTATTTTAATTAATGAGATGTCTCGACTCAGAAGGCAGGACCCAAAAGCACGACTCAAGGTTTAGAGAAAAAAAGTTTTTTATCGAAAACAGAAAAGCTCAGCTATGCTGGCAAAAACATGAACAAAGTACAAAGACAAAATCTCAACTACGTTGAATAAAAACCAACCAGGGACGAAAGACTACTCAAACAAGAACGATTCAGACGAGGCAGGAGACAAGACGATCTGACAGAGACAGGTAGACACAGGTAGACACAGGTAGACACAGGTAGACACAGGTAGACACAGACCTAAATACATGAGGACATGGGGACAGGTGGACACCATCAGGGTGGAGCAGACATTCACACTAACGAGGAAACACCGGGGCAGGAAATAAAGTTCCTGAAACAAAAGAGGACAGTTACTACAAAATAAAAGCGGACATGGAAAAAAACTTAAACTTAACATAAACGACGAGATATGACACAAGCCTGTATCGGCAGGTGAAGCTGTCGGCTCTGAAAGCCGCTGACAGTTTCTCATCGAGTCAAAGACCAGACCAGCTTTACATTTATACATTATACATTTCATATTTTCTCGAGGCTCCAGTAAACAACTTTTCTGATTCAGATTGCGGATGATGCCGTTTATAAAGTTGAATTTATCTTTTCAAACCCCTAAAGTTCCTATCTCTGCATACTGAAGACGTGTGTGCGGTTAAGCTTCACTTGCGACCGCAATCTTTTATATAATTACGTCCTGCTGGTAAAGTGAAGGTTTCATTCAGGTGTATTCAGGTCATATTTGCATTTAGACATCAAATACTGTGAGAAGATAAGTATGCTAAATTCTTTTATGTAATTGCGTAACCTGAGCACATATTTCTGGCTCATGGTGCATAAAACATCCTGAGCAGAAATGAAATGATTCTGCATCCACACAAGCTCGGCTGCGGTGACAGTGGTTTACGCTCGAGCGCCTGGAGATCCACTGTGGCGTTCCATCTGCACCTGCACACAAGATTGAGTCGCAAATATTAATATATTAATATATTGACTGAGAGATTGTGTGTTGCAGGTATCACTCTGGAAGAGGAGGGTGTTCTGACCATCGAGAGGGTGAAGAAAGACGACGAGGGTCTCTACGAGTGTATCGCCAGCAATGTTGAGGGTATCGTGAAAACCAGTGCTGTGGTTACTGTGTCTGGTAAGTCACGCCGACACCTCCAAATATTAAATAACGAACCATCGAGACTGATCCGACACTCAAATACCTCAAATAAACGTATTATCCCTCTGTTACAGTGAAGTCGTTGCACATTCTGCATGTCCAGGCACAACGTCTCAGAGGCCTCTGGTTTTCTTGTCGCCACTACAAATAGCTCAGCTCTGACTTCATTATGAAAAGTTTCCCCTGACAGCAAATCTGTGGCTGCCAGGAATGCCAAGTGAATTCCTCGTTGGGTTTTATGATCCGGGCTCTGGCTCCTTACCTCGAGGACGTGACCTCTGTGAAGTGTAACGAGGTCCATAATGAGTGCAAAGAGATTGACTTCTACGACAGCCGAGGGACTGGAAACACACCGGGGATAATAGGAGGAGCATGTCTATTAGCTCGTGTGCGCCCGCGGAGCTTTACGTGTACATTCATTGACGTGAAGGAGGTTTTATACGTGTCGTCTTTTACAAATTGATTCTAAATGAGCTGAACTTCAATTCCTTTAAAAGTGTTAATGTTGTATACACCTCAAAGATATGTCAGCAACAGGCGTTGTGCATGATTACTGATCGATATGAAGCCAGACCGACTGGTTAACCTCCTGTGACCTTTAGGGTCAATTTGACCCATTCAATGTTTAACGTTGATGTTCTTTGGGGTCAATTTGACCCCAGGCTGTTTTTCACTGTCAAACATATAAGAAATATCAACTTTTTTATATATTTAAAGGGCTATTTAGGTAAAACATATAAGAAATATCAACTTTTTTATATATTTACAGGGCTATTTAGGTAAAACATATAAGAGATATCAACTTTTTTATATATTTAAAGGGCTATTTAGGTCAAACATATAAGAAAGATCAACTTTTTTATATATGTAAAGGGCTATTTAGGTAAAACATATAAGAAATATCAACTTTTTTATATATTTACAGGGCTATTTAGGTAAAACATATAAGAGATATCAACTTTTTTATATATTTAAAGGGCTATTTAGGTAAAATATATAAGAAATATCAACTTTTTTATATATTTACAGGGCTATTTAGGTAAAACATATAAGAGATATCAACTTTTTTATATATTTAAAGGGCTATTTAGGTAAAACATATAAGAGATATCAACTTTTTTATATATTTAAAGGGCTGTTTAGGTAGTCAACAAACAACCATAAAGTCCCTCACACTTAAACTTTTCTGGAGGTTTTAATTGCTGGGGTCAAATTGACCCGAGGGTAACATATGTTAGTACATGTGAAGGTAACAGGAGGTTAACAGTGTTTCAGAGTGGCGACTCGGATCGTTATGAAATATTATCGGAAAAAGTGTGGAATGCATTTCCCAAACAAACCAGAAATAAACACTAAAGTATGGTTTCACTTTTATTTTGAGAACAATTTACAAAGAAACAAATTAACAAAAGATTGACACGTGTTTTCTTTTGATCCCAATTCTCATCAAATCCGTTTCAATATTTTACGAGATCATAAAAGTTAACAGAGTTTTTTTTGCTGACGCGGTCCGGTAGAGTCGACTGACGTTGTTTTCCTTTCCAGGCGACGAGGGGAAGGCGAACGTTGAGGTCATCATTCTGGTGTGTACGGGCGTGGCCGCCATGTTCCTCTGGCTCATGCTCATCCTCTTCATCCGCAAGCTCAGGAAGGTGAGACGTTACGCTACTTCCTTATTATCAGAAAGCATCTGAGATGATCTGCTGAGATGTGTGAAGTTCAAGTGTCATAGAGTATTAAAACTATTAATAGTCGCTTCTCCAAATAATTCTGGAGAAGCGACTGACTTGTGCTTCTTGTGAAATGCAGTTAAATGGAAGGACGGATTTAGTCCGTGTTTGAATGAATGAATGAATGAAATATACTTTATTAATCCCCAAGGGGAAATTTGGTGACAACAGAAGCAACACAATAAAATATAAGTATAAGAAAGAAAGAAAGAAAGAAAGAAAGTAAGTGACAGTGCATAAAGTAAAGTGTGCAAGGTGAAATATAAAATACAAAATAACATAAAATAAAATAATATATATATATATATATATATATATATGTATATATACACAGCATATACACAACATATATGTAAATATAAATAAAGCACTGTAAAATTTAATTTTATAATATATATATATATATATCTGGATAGTGTGATATATATATATATATATATATATATGGATAGTATAATAATAATAATAATAATAATAATAATAATAATAATAACTGTTTGTTATTTCCACATTATCTTCCATGAGTGGGAAATGCTTAGTTCATGTTTGGATGTTCAGTAAAAGGCCAAGAATGCGTCAAGCAAGAATGCTTGAAATCAATTCAACATTTTTGTACCACTTACTCATCACATGAAATTAAACAAAAGTTCAGAACTCTGCGTAGTGTCGTCATGGTCGAACTCTAAAACGTGATGAGATGGTTCACATGTTGCCCTCTAACGCCCTCAGCAACCGGCCCAGTACAAGATGGGCCCGTCGATCATCATCGACCCCGACGAGTGTCCGCTGGAGGAGCAGAACGACCTCCTCCAGT
Organism: Liparis tanakae; assembly: GCA_036178185.1. Taxonomy (NCBI): domain Eukaryota; kingdom Metazoa; phylum Chordata; class Actinopteri; order Perciformes; family Liparidae; genus Liparis; species Liparis tanakae. The sequence continues at coordinate 1,061,055 of CM070095.1, read as the reverse complement.
ACGACAGCAGCAAATGGGAGTTTCCCCGGGACCGGCTGCGACTGGGTGAGGCTTCAGATGAGCAGGGAAATGTGACGATATGGTTTTAATATAATGAGGGAAACCTCAGACTCAGTTAGTCTCTGGACAGTTAGTTTCTTTTATATCTGTTAATCGCAAATGAAATCTATAACTTCAGTTGTTGAGATGATGTTTCAACAGTAACAGAATATCCTGTAACTTTCCTTTACATCACTGTGTCAGGTGTATCTGGTTTGAGCCTATTTGATTTCCAGGGTTCGTACGGTCATGGAAAACCTGGAAACGTCATGGAAAAAACTTAGATCATAAAAGTTTTGGAAAAGTCATTGAAATGTGTTAAAATCACATGTTCATTTACGTTGAGTTTGAAAGAATTGATATGTTTTTTAAAGAAAGACGCTCAAAATATAATCCGGCCTACACTCTCAATACGCACAATGTTCTAAATTGTTCATGTTTACACACCGAGATTTCAGTTTGGTCATGGACATTTGGTTTAAAGTCATGAAATAGTCATGGAAAAGTCCTGGAAATTCATTGGTCAAAATGTGTAAGAACCCTGGATTTGATGTTGAGAATATACACGGCCACATTAAGGTACGTGGACTAAAGGTCGACTCTCTGCAGCTGTTGTGTCAGGTTATTACTTATCAGTGACCTGCGCCGTCATCCAGGCTTAAGTGAGCCATAAATTCTCTGGAAGAAACGCCTGGCGTGTGTTGATTTAATTTTAGAGCCGTGGCCGGACTGACAGGGACCCTGGTCACATGGTTCTGCCTGAGAAACAGGAAACTCATGTTGTGGAAATCCTTCTTCCGTTGCCAGGCAAGACTCTCGGCCATGGAGCGTTTGGAAAAGTGGTGGAAGCTTCTGCCTTCGGGATCGACAAGCTCTCCACCTGCAAGACGGTGGCTGTCAAAATGTTGAAGGGTGAGATTTACTAAATAAATAAATGGAAGTTATAGTATTTGTTTTGACAGGAGCACTTGCTTCATTTCTGGAATAACTACTTCTTCACATGAGTAGTTCATCCTGGAGGACCGACAGGCTGCATTAATGTTACGGTCTCCACTATCGGATGGGTCATGCGATGTCTTTTACGTTAGAGGTCGAGGTTAGGACCTCTGATCCGGTTCTTACAGGGTTCCTACGGTCATGGAAAACCTGGAAAAGTCATGGAATTTTAAAATGGTCATTTCCAGGCCTGGAAAAGTCATGGAAAAAAACTTAAATCACAAAAGTTTTGGAAAAGTCATGGAAATGTGTTATAATCACGTGTTCATTTACATCGAGTTTGACATAATGAATATGTTTTAGAAAGAAAGACTCTAAATATAAGCCGGCGTACGCTCTCATACTGGCGGCGCAATTTTCTTTTTTTCCCGCGTTGCAAGTGAACGCACCGTAACTGGAAAGTTCGATGGCCATCGCTCGGGAAGCAAAAGTTTATTCTTTAAATAAAATATAGTCTCTTATTAATTTGTTTCATTAAATGTATACTGTATGCTTTGGAATTCACAGTTTAAATACTAAATGTTCTCACTTTTTCATGTATAAACCGAGATTTCAGTTTGGTCATGGAAAAGTCCTGGAACTCCACTGGTCAACACGTGTAAGAACCCTGTCTTTATAAAGAGATGCACAGCTCAGATCAAATCTGCAGGGGAAGAAGAGTTCAAAAGTTGAAGATGCAAGTACAAAATTATTAAATAAATCCAACATTTGGAAACTATCTGCTGTCTCCGTATAAAAAAGAAAAGAAGATATTTTCCAATGTCTTTCCAGATATACACAACAAATCAATAATGAAAACTTGAAACCCTACAAGCTGAAAAGTTCTCATTATGTTCTCATAAACTGCAGAGCCGTCAGTAATCAGAGGCATGGGGAGGATGTATCATATAAATATGGCTCATCATTGGATGTATCGGTCACTGTCGTATCCTGATCGTGTCTCGGCATAGATCTCAGACGCTCTGGGGATCAGACGGTGAAGCGTAGTGCAGAGCAGCAGGACTCCTCCAGTTGGCCGCCGTTTAGCGAGAGACTCCCTGGAGGCTTTAGCCTGGAGCTCATAAATATCAGCTCGGTCAAAGCAACATAAAATAGCCCTTAAATCTTAGTTAAATCATTGTTCAACCTTATCAAAGTTGTCTATTTATTGTTAGCAACTGCCATTTCATTTTCCAAATGTTGTTGGCGTTCATCTTTGAGGTTGTCCTTCATCAATCAAGCCTTTTCTTATCGCTGGGCCAAGAGAAATATTATTTTTTCATCATATTTAATAACTCTTAAAATTAAATTCCCCAGTCATCAAATCGAATAAGGTTTTCCCCACATTCTGCCTATTCATGCAGACTAAAACAGAATAGTCTTGACATGCAGGACAAGGCATCATCTGTATGTTTACATTTTATAAGTACACATTTTGGGATAAGCGTGTCGTATATTATTGTCCCCATGCATCCAACGGTTGTATTTCCACTTCCCAAATATTATTAAACTTAAAGGAAACATGTTTGAAAAATTTTAACCACCATTGAAATATTGATTTATTGTTGTGCGTTTGTGTTTTTGTAAAGTTGTTGTCACGTTTTTTCCTTTCTGTGTATAAAGATATCTTCAACATAGAAACAGACCTGCGTACACTCATAGAAGTTATCTTTGCATTGGAGCTAAATGAATCATCTGGTGAGGTGGTCTCATTCTGTTAACCTTCCTATGACCTTTGGGGTCAATCTGACCCCATTCAATGTTTGACGTCTCTAAAAGAATGATTGACATCATCTTTTTTTTTGCTTCATATTTCATGACTTTTCCTAATTTATCTGGAATAACCTAAAATTCACATGATGATATGTTTTCAATGTCATGTACACAACTTATACATTTGTCAATTTGACCCCGGGCTGTTTTTCACTGTGTAAAAAATTATTAGAATTAATATTGTTTCCCAAGTTTAAGTGTGAGGTACTTTATGTTTGTTTGTTGACTACCTAAATATCACTTTAAATATATAAAAAAGTTGATATTTCTTATATGTTTTACCTAAATAGTCCTTTAAATATATAAAAAACTTGATATTTCTTATGTTTTATCTAAATAGCCCTTTAAATATATAAAATGTGATATTTCTTACATGTTTAACACAGTAAAAAACAGCCTGGGGTCAAATTGACACCAAAGAACATCAACGTTAAACATTGAATGGGGTCAAATTGACGATGTGTTTGCATTATTACAGGAGGCGCCACGTCAAATGAGCGTAAAGCTCTGATGTCCGAGTTGAAGATCCTGATCCACATCGGCCATCACCTGAACGTGGTCAACCTGCTGGGAGCGTGCACGAAGCCTGGAGGTGAGCGTCACGACCGAGGTCCTCAAAGGGAAAATGAAATATATAAGAAAAAACTTTAAAGGAAAGATTGTCAATTCTGAACTATCGCATAATGTCGGAATAATCATGAGAGATTTCCCGTTTAGGCCCATTGATGATGATAGTGGAGTTCTGCAAGTACGGAAACTTGTCCAACTATCTGAGAGGCAAGAGGGACGACTTTCTCGTCTACAGGGTGAGTCACGAGTCGCTTGATTCAGACCTTTTCACATTCTTGCTTTCTCATCGTTCTGGCAACCAGCTCGTCAACCTTGTAATAATAATCATTTATTTTTTATATAGCGCTTTTCAAGTCACTCAAAGTCGCTTGTAAGCAGTGAGGGGCTGTTTGACCACCGTCTGAATAATCCCCAAGCAGGTCAGCAGCGTGATGGCCCTCCTCTTATTTAACATGATGTGTGTGTGTGTGTGTGTGTGTGTGTGTGTGTGTGTGTGTGTGTGTGTGCGCGCGGCTCAGAGCCAGGACGGTAAGGTGGTGTCGTCGGGCTCGGGCTGCGAGCTGAGCGAGATGATGAAGCGCCGCCTGGAGAGCGTGGCCAGCACCGGAAGCTCCGCCAGCTCCGGCTTCATCGAAGATAAGAGCTACTGCGACTCAGAGGAAGAGGAAGAAGGTAAAGGCCAAACATGTCTTGCTTCCTTCCCCCCCCCCATCCTCTCACCCCCGCTCCACTCCTCCGTCCCAGGAATGAAACTCCCCTCAGATTATTTTCCTCCTCCTGTCCCCCCCCCCCCCCACTGAGAGGGGAGGCGTGTGTTCACGTCCTGTCGTGAGCTGAGTGTCGCTCTGCTCTGTGGCTGCGGCTCGGACACGTCGGCCATGTTGTTCCTGATGTGTTGTTTCTGGTGTGATTAGCTGTTTACTCAGGTGGGCCGGTGGGAGGACTCCTTGCGAGTTCCTCTCGCCGCAGACCCCCATAGCCACACACTCACCTGACGTTTGAGAAATAGGAGGAGTTGTAATTTGTTTTCATTTCTCGTCTGTGAAGGAAGTTTTCAATACAGCGTGTAGAAGGAGATACGTATGTTTGACTATATCTGGATTAAAACACAGATTATCACTTCAGTGGCTCTTAAATATCTTATTATGGTACTTTTGTAGTTTGACTATGTTGAGGAAATGTTACTTTCTGTATTCTTGTTGTTCTTAGTTTGTACTCTAGGTTGAAATGCACTTATTGTAAGTCTCTTTGGATAAAAGCGTCTGCTAAATGACATGTGATGTGATGTGATGTAATGACAGGACGGGTTGTTAAGATTACGTGTATTAGTTTGTTATCATCTGATGTGATTTTTCTGAGGGAGAGCAGCTGATCTCTCTGACCGCATAACAGATAAAAAACACCTCGATGATTTGCATTATCGTCCTAAACGTAAAGGCCGTATGAATCCAATCGTAAAAATCTCACTGTGAAAACGTTACGCTCTTTTGTTCCACAGAATCGGAGGATTTATATAAGAGAGTCCTGACGTTGGAGGATTTGATCTGCTACAGTTTCCAAGTTGCAAAAGGCATGGAGTTCTTGGCTTCCCGCAAGGTAATCCATTCACATAAATCACTCCGAGACATCCATCAATACATTTTATTTCAAACAGCTGCAAATATCCTTTTTTTTAATCTACAATGTAAGGGTAATTTAAATATGATGTGATTTTGATATTTATTATCAGGTAGCAGTAGTTATGATGATTTGGACATGTTTTATTTGTAAAGTGAGGCATCGCCATGCTCCACCTTGTTTACTGCAGCTGGAGTGTTTAAACTACAAAAGTCAACAGTGTCCTAGTCGAGGCAAAATGGTTCGGAGGAGTCAAATCTTTCTAAGTTTTAGTTACAAGAAGTTTAAACAAAAGGTTCCTGCATTGTAAATAAAGAAATATGCAGCAGAAGACAACTTAAAAGAAGTGGGAACCCTTGTGCCTCCACTGTGACTGTTACTCCAGTTGTTCTTACGGTTATCATCCTAAATATTCATTGTTCAAGTCATTCCTAAAGTTGGGGGACCGGATGAGACGGAATGGATGAATGCACTGAGAATGAAGCCATTGTGTAGATAACCTGGATATGGAACACTTCATCTCCTATTGTAACGCCGCTGACGACCTGACCATATGTGGCTGTGCGAGAAGTCGTGCTCTGTAGCACGCAGACAACCGTGACGTCCATTACGTGCAGAAAACTTGCATTTAATACGGTTTCCTTGCTTCCTTTTTCTCATTAGTGCATCCATCGGGATTTGGCTGCACGCAACATCTTGCTGTCTGAGAATAATGTTGTGAAGATCTGTGACTTTGGACTCGCCAGAGACATCTACAAAGACCCGGACTATGTTCGCAAAGGAGACGTAAGTGTCTTAGAATCCAATCAAGTCTTTTTCCAGCTGTCTCTTTTTTATTGTTAAAGCGACACTATGTAACTTTTCCTACCTTAAAATAACAGCTTTAAAAAAATTTGAATATGCCGATTTGCGCTTCCGCCACTGTACCCCCCCCCCCCTACACACACACACACACACACACACACACACGTTAAACATACCTGAAGGGGGCGCTACAAGGGAAAAACTACATAGTGGGGCTTTAAGAACTGAATTCAGCAGTTCTTGGAAATCTCTCAAACAATAATTGCGATCAGTGTTGTTTGAATTCTTGATTATAAAACTAGAATAGAAGAATAGAAATGTACTTTATTAATCCCCAAGGGGAAATTTGTGGATACAGTAGCACCAATAAACTAAACACAATAAAATATAAATATAAGAAAGAAAGAAAAAGTGACTGTGCATAAAGTATACAAGTGAAATATAAAATACAAAATAAAATATATATGTATATATACACACAACATATATGCAGATATGTATATATACACACAACATATGCAAATATTCAGCAGTGTAAATTAAATTAAATATAGACAATGTGCAAAGTGTGTGTATGTTATTGCACTAGTTTCTGGCAAGAGGTGCTTTGTTATGAACGTTAAACCAGCTTGCTCTCCATGTGTAATGACTAATGAGTGAGATGTTCTCGCCCCTGAGATAAGAGGGGAGATGACTTCTCATCTTCTCACCTGCACAGGCCAGACTGCCGCTCAAGTGGATGGCACCGGAGGCCATTTTTGACAAGATCTACACGACTCAGAGTGACGTTTGGTCCTTCGGCGTTCTCGTGTGGGAGATCTTCTCTCTGGGTGAGTGTCTCGGCTCCGCAAGGATGACGACTTTCACAGTTCACCGTCTGCTGACAAACATCACACGTACGGTAGTTCTTGATACGTTACTGGAATAACCTGTCAGGCACAGCTAATAATGTTTTACATCACATCACATGTCATGTAGCAGACGCTTTTATCCAAAGAGACTTACAATAAGTGCATTTCAACCGAGAGTACAAACTAAGAACAACAAGAATACAGAAAGTAACATTTCCTCAACATAGTCAAACTACTAAAGTACCACAATAAGAGACATTCAAGTGCTACTAAAGTGCAAATCTGTGTTTTAATCCAGTTTTACTATTCACACACGCGCTGCATTCAGGAACATTTTCATCATGGGAATTTGTCCACCTGCCATGGCGATGCTCAAACAGACGGGGCAGTAAACAACGTTTGTTTTAGTTGCTGTCTGTCAGATAGACGCGACCCTTTACCTGCTGGTCTTGTTTCATTCACACACGGCATTTACCGAGGAATGGCATGAGGTCGTGAAGTGGCTCAAGATGTGGATGATCCTTTCACATTTACTTGTTGAACTGCCCACGTATGCATGCAGCCTGTTGAGTTCTGTTATCAGAGACGTACGACTACTATCTACCAGCTGCACTGCAAAAATTCCGCTTAAAAAAACAAGGAAAAAAAGGAATAAAATGAGGGAATATTACCAAATGATCTGCCAACAGAACAGGAACATTTGACTTGCCAAGATTTCTTAAAACAAGTGAAATGCTCCAACATTAAAACTGCCTTGTAAGAAGAAATATCTTGTCAGTCAAAAAACAAGCATAGATTGCCTTAATTTGAGATGTTTCATTTTACTTAGATTTAGATTTTTGCAGGACTCAGCCTCGCCAGATGCCTTTTCATTCTCCTTCCATGTAACCGTGCTCTCGGACAATAGGGTTTAGTTTAGTTTATTACGGATCCCCATTAGTGGAGACTATTCTTCCTGGGGTCCAGGCAAAAAAAACATTACAATACAATACAAATACATAAAATGCAGTACAGCATGATCAATTTTCACAAAAAAACACTTAGAATAAGAAAACAACATTCACATTAAATGTAAAACAATAAACCTAAATACCTAAAATAATCATCTAATCTACTATAATTTCAAGGGTTGACGTCGTCGGCCTGAGAAAACTATTGTCACGCAACGCAAACATTGGTGAGGTTGGTCTGATGTTCAGTGCAGTCATGGGACGTTAAAGGAGAGAACACCTCCTCTTGAAGTTCTCCGTTGTCCCAGCTGGAAACACAAACTCATCGTAACCAGGCAGCCGATCAGCGCGGAGCGTTCCCCTGCTGTGGAGCCGCCGCCGTCTTTAAGGCCGTCTTTAGGGCGCTTTGTGTGGCTGCCTGTGCACCGCGGCACAGAGCTCACCACACGCTCCTATAGCGAGACTCAACGGGAAATATTTTATGTTTAAAAGGCTCCATGGGAAGCAGTATAACTATAAGAGGAAGTGTAACCGCAGTTGGATGTATTGCTTTTCTGTGCGTGTCGACTGCGCTGCTTTTGAACCCCCGCCATACGGAGGTGACGCCCACAGCCGCTGATGGAGAAGTGTGTCAAATTGCATATTCTTTTAAATGTAAAGCGCACTGACGTCATTATGAAACTTTCCCTTTTGTCTTTCCTTCTTTTTCTTTGGTTTCTTTCTCCCTCTTTTTCACTCTTGACACATTCTCACCACATTTTTTCTGTTAAAGAAACACTTAAACATCTGGGTACTGTTAGCGGGGCCTCGGAAAAATAAATCAGGAAACAAGGATACAACAATTACCACGAAGAAATGGCAAAGAAGTGAGGTTTGTAGGTTGATTATGTTCAGGGGTCAAAAATTGTAGGGTAACCAAAGCGTGTTTATCAGATCTATCCGTAAAGTTGTGTTTTGAGGGTTTAAATATCCCAAACTGGTTTGAATAGAGCTCATCAGGGGTGAACCAGCCTGGTGGTGTTTGTCTTACTAGATGTGCATCATGATCAGGATGAGATAACTTTATACAGAGAAGAGACGAGAGGATATTCTGTATCACAGCTAATAACAAACAGGAGAGACTTTATTCGAGTCTCTGGCAACTGGAGGCCACCGTGACATTGTATATTATTCATTGGCTGCACTATAAAACACACATAATACATCAAATTTAGAATAAATAAAATATTCAAAGTATATAAAAAAAAAAACGAGACATTTTGAAGTAAAAGTTCAGAATCTTAAATTTTAAATTGATTTGGGACCATGAAGAGATACGCTTTTTGAAGTTGGGTTGCATGAGGTTCTTATCAATAGTCAGTATATTACTACTGTAGCGGCCGTTTGTCGTCCGGAATCAAACAGAAATCTAGATCAAACCGCCGCTGATGCATTGTGGGTTTTGGTGTTGACGCACGCAAAAGAAAGTAATGTCCATCTCCGTCCGTTAGTGTTGTGATCATTTATTTTCTAAAGCAACAAAAAAGAACAAACTAAATGCAAACATTTCATCCTGCTGTGTGTGGTAAAAACCCATCGGCCACCCAGGTGCATGCTGGTCCTGAGCCTATCCACCTCTACATATAACCACAGGTGCCCAGTGTGACCCAATCAGTGAACCTACAACTGAATATATTAAACTGAACTACAACTATCATAAGAAACAACTAACATATCAAAACATAACCTAAATAAGCAATAAACTATCAATATTACTTTACAATAAAACCTAAATACAAATGTCAAATTAAATAGCTCCAACAACTACCGTTAGGAGACGGCTGTGGCTCCGCCCCCAGGGCGGAGACAGAAAGGAGCGCCGTCTCGCCAAGGCAACGTAGCGCTGAGCAACATGCAGAGCGTGTTCACCACGTCACTGTCAGCTCTCAGCTCTCTTCATAGCCACTAAACTCCCACAACAAGGCGCTGCTGGTCCCCTGCTGCCTCCATCAGATACTTAGTCTGTGTTATTGTGAGCCTTGGTGGTTTTTAAAGAGTTAGATTGGATTTATCAAAGAACGCAATACAACAAACAAACTCGCCGATGGAGGCGGCGGTGGACCAGACACTGCCTTGTGGATTTTCTTCTAGCCAATGAAAGTTTTTCGATTTGCATTACAAACAAAAATCTTACAAACAAATCTGAGAAAAATGTTTATATGTAGAATATTGAATTTGGGAAACTGAAGTGGTTGTCACCAGAAAAGGGACTGTGATGTTCCCAGGAGGGAGTCCAGAGGGCAACACAGTCTTTGCAGTTGTTGTCTTTATATATTGCAGAATAATAACATGAATAAACGCTCAGTCTGTTGATCATATTCATACAATCTAAATGTTGTAAAGAATCATTTATCTTTTTACAGCCCAAGACTTGATACTTTGAGTCTTCTGATGTTCTATAATGACTACAATAGTTATTCTTGTTTATTAGGTGCACTAAATAAATCAAATAAATGTAGTCAAATACAACCGTCCTACAACAACTCCTCCTTGAGGGATATAATGAACTTTTAGATTGAGATGTAACCTCTGGTTCTTCTGGTCATGTTGAACTGTATTGTGTTATGCAGAGAGATATGTCTGTTATCTACCCTCGTATTGATTGATATCCACAAGGTGGACACAATAACAGAAACAGCTGATGCATATGCATGAGGGTAACTGAGTGTATATCATGGACCTCTCCAGGTGCCTCCCCGTACCCCGGCGTCCAGATTGACGAAGAATTCTGCTGCCGGCTGAAAGAAGGGACCCGGATGAGAGCGCCGGAATACTCTTCTTCTGAAATGTAAGAACCGCTATTAATAATTTCTTCAGTAAACAAATAACAGTAAAGATGTATGTGCCGGCTGCCCGCCTCAATAGAACAGTGAGATGGACGGTGTTTGGGATACTGCCTCAGCCTGGGAATCTGTCTGTTAAAACTGTAGGCTCCTACACATTGTATTGTTTGAACCATCATCATATGTTAATCTTTATAACGTTCATCTTATATATCTGCAGACGCTCCTAATTCCAAGCTGTATGTTCCCTTCAAAGATGCCAAGAAAGTATAGAATAGAATAGAATAGAAATGTACTTTATTAATCCCCAAGGGGAAATTTTTTGACACAGTAGCACCAATAAACTAAACACAATAAAATATAAATATAAGAAAGAAAGAAAGTGACTATGCATAAAGTATACAAAGTGAAATATAAAATACAAAATAAAATAAAATAATATATATATATAATATATATATATTATATATATATAATATATATATTATATATAATATATAATATATATATATATAATATATATTATATATATTATATATATATATATATATACATATATATACACACAACATATATGTAAATACAGCAATGGCAGCGAGTAAAGGCCTCCCGTATGGATGAACACGAAGAGGAGGCGTTGTGTCTGCACCAGGAGGTCAGGTGTGCCCGATAAGAATCATAAGCATCATGTTTCCTCCTGCCATGAACGTAGCAGGAGGAAACATTAGCTTCAGATTAGCTCCGCAGCAGCGACCTCGAAGCTCTGAAGTATTTTCTGCGTGATAACGGCGCCGACGTAACCGAGCACCGCGGTTAAATGTCCAGAGCTCTGCAGTGTCGGGAGGATTGTCTCGAGTCAGAGCTGCAGAGATGCTGGACATGAATATCTGTGGGAGAGCAGCGAGTGCTCCTCTGTGGTATCGTTGATGTCAGTCAGCGGTGCAGCTGGGAGAAACGTTTCTGTAACAAGAATACTTAAACTTTTATGTCCAGCATGGAGCCGGTGGAGCTCTGAGCCTCCCGCCAACATGTGTGCCGACGTTTTGTCTGCTTTTAATTTAAAATGACTCATATAGTCCACAAAATTATATTTGTTTTGAAAGCATAATGCAGCACTTCTGCTTAATAATGATGTGATACCCAAAGGTCCAGAGCTTTAAGCAGCGTGTGCCAAGTAAAGCTAACTGAATGAAGCAGAGAAGACAGTGATTGGAGACGATGGACTCAATCTAACGCAGACCGTTGTTCAGTCTGTAGATGCAGACCCGCTGGTGCCAAGAACCTCTTGTACTTTCCATCCTGGAAATGGAACCACCAGATTATATATTGTGTATGCATACGGCGGAGAGGCCTGCGTCTAATTTAAAGCGGAGATAAAAACCTGCTGATAACCGTGGAAATCAAAGTCAGCGGGGTGAATTACACTGATTCCCTGGAGCGGTCTGCAGTTGATCACACAAGTGTGTAACCCCAGATGTTGTCACGTTGACCCCCACCCCAAACTCAAGATGTCTGAATGATGCACATGAGGCTGCAGGCGGAGTTCAGCAAACAGTATTCCTGCAGGAATGTTGTCTTCCATCTGTGAATCAGATCCCCGTCCTGATGCACAGGAATGCAGCGGATACCGCTCAGAGTGGAAGTTCAATAAATAGGATAAATAGGATGCTCACTTCCCATCCGACCACGGATGCCCAACCGGACAAGGAACTCAGCTCTGAAAAAATCTCTACAGATTAAACACACACACACACACACACACACACACACACACTCAAGCAAGCGGAGGAAGGCTATTTATTCTCATTGCGGACTTGGCAGGAAATGTGGTTTAAATTGTGCAGTCATACAATGCATCGACTTCCCCTCATCAATAATATGCATAGCGGCTGTGATGGAGCTCCCACATCCGGCTAGGAGCGCTCCCACCTGGTGCAGCACACACTCACAAATACTACACAGACACTGAGGGGGAGGGGGGAGGTCAATAAAGCTTTTCCAAGTCCTTGACCAATGTGATGCAAACAGTTAATCTCAATTGTTATATGTATTATATATGTAGAGTACGTGAAGTGTAAGGTACCTGTCGGTTGCTGCAGCTGAAACCAGAGAGGGCTCCGTCACCCCCATCATTCCCAATCAGTAGCACGCTGTAATTTAAACAGCAGACGCAGTGCTCCGTTTCTAAATGTCTCCACAGAACGAGACGGGTCTCTGTGATGGAAACTCACATTACGGCTCGGAGTCTCCCCACATGGGCAGAGCGGCTGACAGGCTGTCAGAGGGCGGCGCCGTGCGCTCTCTCACCCAAGACCAACAGAATCAGAGACAGACGGGAGGCTCAGGGTCACCTGAGAATAGAGAACAGGGTGTTATGAATACGCCACATGACAGGCCGTCTGGAGGAGGACCAGATGTGATGGCTTCATGCAACAAGGCTTCTTTATTGGACTAATGATGGTTATTTAGCTTTTTAGGTGCTTAGGCACAGTTGCAATATATCAACCTGAATATACAGTTTGTTGTTCGTTTTCCCAGCATTCAGAGGGTCCCCCCGTACGCTGAAGGCTTGCCTGTGTGCATCTTGCTTGTGTTCAGCGCTGTGTCCTCTGCTCTCAGATATCAGACCATGCTGGACTGCTGGCATGGGGAGCCACAGGAGAGGCCCACCTTCATCGAGCTGGTGGAGCAGCTGGGAGATCTGCTGCAGGCCAGCGTGCAACAGGTACGGTGGACAAGAAGGAGTGTGTACTGTGTGAAATATACACGTGATGTCATATGATGTCAGGGTCCGTACAGTCATGGAAAACCTGGAAAAGTCATGGCATTTTAAAATGGTCATTTCCAGGCCTGGAAAAGTCATGGAAAGAACTTAAATCATAAAAGTTTGGGAAAAGTCATGGAAATGTGTTATGATCACGTGTTCATCTACGCCGAGTTTGAAATAATTAATATGTTTTTTAAAGAAAAGCGCTCAAAATATAAGCCGGCGTACGCTCTCAATACGCAACATGTTCTAAATGATTCATGTTTTACCGAGATTTCAGTCTGGTCATGGACATTTGGTTAAAGGTCATGGAAAAGTCCTGGAAATCCACTGGTCAACATGTGTAAGAACCCTGATAGGAGTGTTGCAACATAGCAGGAACCATCAGATTATGCTCAGCAGCTGTTGAACTCAAAATGAAAGTTAAACGAGACTCGACAAAAAGATTCTTAATAAATACTGCAGCAAAACTCCCCACCAAAGTAATCACGATCATACTGGGGCTAAAAAAACTCACAATGAGTCACAAACGCTCAGGGCACCGGAGAGGGGAAGTGACACTCGGCTCTCTTTGATACGCCGACATCGGTCTTACAGAAGGAACCGCACTTCCAACACACGGAAAAACGATGTCCTTATTAGAGTGACGCGGGACAACATTGTCTCGTGTGACTGTAGAAAGTTGGACGTTTATATTTTATTTTCAAGGCTGTCAGAAAGTTTCCAGAAGCTGCCCAGAGTCATGTTTTCACTTCCACCCACTGAAGAGAACAGCTCCTTGACCAACATGTACGTCACTGACACACAAAGAGAAGGAATCACACAACTAGAGTGAGGGACGAAGACAAGGCCACACGTGGAAACTACAAGGCTCTCTCTGGGAGAAGGTTCAGGTGGACAGTAAACAGAGGAGCGGCTTGAGTCTCAGTAATAAAGGAGTTGTTACAGTCAGCGGGGCTGATCTCACTTTGCTGCCTCCAACAACTTCATGAACAAAGTATATCGTGAATTAAGTTGTCAACATTTAATGGTGTAAAACGAACAATCAAAGCTCACATCGTGGTCTTCATCGGCTCCCCCGCCCCGACCTCACGACCTCCAGGTTACCTGTACAAAAAGAGGGCGATTCGTCTTTTTCCGGAGGTTTTGTCACTCGGGGTCAAAACGTTATTTCCGGTCAAGTATTTTCACAATAAGATTCCCGTCTATTATTTTCGGTATTAAAGTCCCCTTCACAATAAAAGTCCCTTGTTATTGTAAGTCACGTCACGTTCAAGCGGCTCCGTGGATCTATAACACTAACATACAGTCACTCTCATGAACATACATTCATTCTTGCCATTTACATTTGCATAGAGTAAACATTACCCCTATGCTTATAACACATTAATAACGATATTAATATTCTCCCTAATATTTTTCATTATAATATCTTTCTATATGTATTAATTTAAAACATAAGACCTCTGCAGATGTTATCAAAATAAACTACTACGACCTAACATCAGTGCAGCACGCACACGACCCACATCCTCTCCTCTCTTTATAAGTTCTGCCGTAGAGTAGACGCATACGGCTGCCCTCTCTCATATTCTGTCTGTTTGGTTCAGGAGGGGAAGCACTACATCCCCATCAACACCTTCCTGCTGAAGGTGGGCGAGCTGTCCACCACGGGGCCGTCAGAGGAGGCGCCCGGACGCCCCGTCGCCCAGCGCGACTCGGGGAGCACATGGTGAGAGTCACGTGTTCATCGGCTGCTCGGTTTGAAACTGAAGGTCTGGTGCTCTTCATCTGTTCTCCACAGCGCCGCGTCGTTGTTGAGCCGGCTTAGCGGCACCGTGTGTCAATGTGTCCGTTACTCAGCCCACAACCGGTTCCTGACATATCAGCATTTCAACATTCTTGTGCAATATCGTATTTTGTGACTTATTTGTATTTCTTTCTTTCTTACCTTGTAATTTTGTTTCGTTTGGAGGACCCAGCACTATAAGCTTTTCATTGTACAAATAACTTGTTATATGTGCACACAACATTAAAATAACTTGAACACGCTGATGTCAGCACACAGCGGGGCCTCGGGACGTCCTCATAGAGCAACGTGTAGGTCTGACCTGAGCACAGCGAGTCCTGATCGACTCGGGATAAGAAGTGTACGCGGCAGCTTGTGTCATGGTTACTGGCACTGGAACCCAAAAGCACGACAAACACAGGATTGCAGGAGGAGGCAGTTTACTGAATCCTTCAGGCAGGGTCAGAACCAGGTGGTCAGAACCAGGTGGTCCGTCAGACAGGGCGACAAATCAGAAAAGGGGCAGGCAACAAATCTCAAGTCGGTGAACAGGCAGAGCAGAAATAGGCCTAGGAAAACGCTGGAAAGTCTGGCGGTGAAACACAAAACAATCTGTCAGAGGACAAGAGGAAGTGAGGGAGCTAAATAGTGAGGGACTAACGAGGGGAGGGGCTACAGGTGAGAGGTGAGGACCAGGTGAAGGTAATGAGGGACTAACGAGGGGAGGGGCTACAGGTGAGAGGTGAGGACCAGGTGAAGGGAATGAGGGACTAACGAGGGGAGGGGCTACAGGTGAGGAGGGGGGAGGACCAGGTGAAGGGAATGAGGGACTAACGAGGGGAGGGGCTACAGGTGAGGAGGGGGGGAGGACCAGGTGAAGGGAATGAGGGACTAACGAGGGGAGGGGCTACAGGTGAGGAGGGGGGGAGGACCAGGTGAAGGGAATGAGGGACACTCAGGTGAGGATGACAGGATCTGGAATGACAGGAGAGTTCATTAAACATGTAAGAGGATGAATTTCACTATGAAAGTGGGGATTTCGTGACAGATTGACGGCCGGAGAGCTTTCAGTATCGTTGCTCCTGTGAGGAATTTCCCCAAAAAACCATTGAGCCAGCTTGAAAATGTTTGTCCACTTAACATAATATTTCTCGAGCTCTTGGTTTTCAGAGGTCCTCCCAGGGTGTTTATTGATGGGGTGTTGAGAAGCAGTAATGACAGTTAGCCTTTAAGCTGAATGAAGTCGTTTTAGCCTCCGAGTGTTGAGATGCAAAGTAAACACGGCGTGTTCTCAGAGTGCCGGGACACGGAGGCTGCACGTTGTTGTTTTAGGTGATTAAGTTCCTGTGGTTCGTGGCTGAGCGTTCCCTCTTGCCTCTCGTGTAATCAGAGGAGTCTGAAAACAGAAAGAGAATACTTGATGGACATTTTGAAAACCTTTCCTCTGCAGGAACATGAAGATCCGTCCTGCGAGTGTGAAAACCTTCGACGAGGTGACCATGCAGGACGGGACCCACGAGAGCCTGGAGGTGAGTCACGCCTTCTGGCCTGAGACCAGGACAGACGCACAAAACCACGCCATCGTTATATGACGAGCTCTGACAGTTCACTAAAGACTTCACCGTAGTCTGACGAACGCTGTGAGAGAAGACATCAACGCTGATATGTGGTGGTCATTGTGTTTCTTTACCAGCGGTTATGTTGAGGCCCACAAGGTTTTATATTCATTTAAATGTTATTGAGTTCATTTCTGCCACCGTTTGGCTTTATTATTCATCACTTCAACACTGACTCATAATCTTTATGTCATCTCATTTAGCCCAGACAATTAGATTAGATTAGATTAGATTAGATTAGATTAGATTAGATTAGATTCAACTTTATTGTCATTACACATGTACAAGTACAGAGCAACGAAACGCAGTTCAGAATCAGAATCAGAAACCGTTTATTGCCAGGAATGTTTACACAAACGAGGAATTTCTTTTGGCGGAAGGTGCAACATTAGACATGACAAACAACAATCAACATAAACTTAAGTACAAGAGAAGATAAATATAAAGTGCCTGAGCAACAAATAACGCTTAAAGTGTCAACAGAAGTATCCTAATAAATACATGATATCCAGGTTATTAAAAAAAATTGGATATAAATCCATTCTGGGGTTGCTAAAATCTTAATAATCTAGATTCCCTGCACTGCTGTACTGAGTGTTTAACACGGTGGGACCAAGTCTCCCTGATCCGATGAGACAAGTCTCATTTCTGCTTTAAGTTAGTTAATAGTTAGATTGTCAAGTTCAAGCGTCAAATAAAGGTGGAAATGCACCACCTTTATGTTTTAAGAAACTTCAAAACACAGCTGGTTAGAGCCGTGGGTGTAAAAGATCCCACAAGCAGAGATGTCATGTTGTTGATTATATGTCATTGTATTGCACAATGTGTGACCATTACTTTATTTGAATCACATACTATTGTATTTCATATACGCTCGGGAATCCCTTCACGTCTAGTTTCTAAAAGTTCTATGAAAATAAAGTTTAGGTCTTATTTGTTATGTGTTGACCTCAGATAACCAAGAAGGGGTTTCACTGACTCTCTGTCTGTCTCTGCATCATCATCTTCATCTTCATCTTCATCAGGGCGGTCAGTCAGACAGCGGGATGGGCCTGTCGTCGGACAACATGGAGACTCTGAAGCGCCTCGAGTCGCTGGCCGGCCGCCCGCTGAGCATCATGGCCCTGGCGTACGTACAGCGCACCACACCAGTGACACACCAGCACACGCACACGGAGACCCCGCAACATACATCAACACACACGGAGACCCCGCAACATACATCAACACACACACGGAGACCCCGCAACATACATCACCACACACGGAGACCCCGCAACATACATCACCACACACGGAGACCCCGCAACATACATCACCACACACGGAGACCCCGCAACATACATCACCACACACAGAGACCCCGCAACATACATCAACACACACACGGAGACCCCGCAACATACATCACCACACACACGGAGACCCTGCAACATACATCAACACACACACGGAGACCCTGCAACATACATCAACACACACACGGAGACCCTGCAACATACATCACCACACACAGAGACCCCGCAACATACATCAACACACACACGGAGACCCCGCAACATACATCACCACACACAGAGACCCCGCAACATACATCACCACACACAGAGACCCCGCAACATACATCACCACACACAGAGACCCCGCAACATACATCACCACACACAGAGACCCCGCAACATACATCACCACACACAGAGACCCCGCAACATACATCAACACACACACGGAGACCCTGCAACATACATCAACACACACACGGGGAGGCAGCAACATACATCAACACACACACGGGGAGGCAGCAACATACATCAACACACACACGGGGAGGCAGCAGAATACCTGCTGAGAAACCTCCCCGCGGGGCTGGAATGTAGACGCTATAACCGTCACGAGATTCTTCCTCCTTCAAAAAGAAGTCCGGGTTAGTTCCTCTTTTGTCTGGAGGAGAAGCCGTGAGGGTGAGGAGCGGCACAAAGGGGGGGGGGGGGTTTAGGAGCGCACACTAAAACCTCTTTGTGTCCTGAAGGAGAAACCTCCCAGTCGGGTTTAACTCATGAGTCACGGCTGTTTGGGCAAAGCAACGCTCGGTAACAAATGATCCCAGCAGAGTGGCGTTGGCTTTAAGTCTAAACGCCACTTCCAGTGACTCGTTTGATGACTGTAAGATGTGGATCCCTCCAGAGACAATGTGTCTGTCTCTGGTTTACATGTGAGGTTTACATGTGAGGTTTACATGTGAGGTTTACATGTGAGGTTTACATGTGAGGTTTACATGTGAGGTTTACATGTTAGCTTTACATGTGAGGTTTACATGTGAGGTTTACATGTGAGGTTTACATGTGAGGTTTACATGTGAGGTTTACATGTGAGGTTTACATGTTAGGTTTACATGTGAGGTTTACATGTGAGGTTTACATGTGAGGTTTACATGTGAGGTTTACATGTGAGGTTTACATGTGAGGTTTACATGTGAGGTTTACATGTGAGGTTTACATGTGAGGTTTACATGTTAAGTTTACATGTTAGCTTTACATGTTAGCTTTACATGTTAGCTTTACATGTTAGCTTTACATGTTAGGTTTACATGTTAGCTTTACATGTTAGGTTTACATGTGAGGTTTACATGTTAGGTTTACATGTTAGGTTTACATGTGAGGTTTACATGTTAGGTTTACATGTTAGGTTTACATGTTAGGTTTACATGTGAGGTTTACATGTTAGGTTTACATGTTAGGTTTACATGTTAGGTTTACATGTGAGGTTTACATGTTAGGTTTACATGTGAGGTTTGCATGTGATGTTTACATGTTGGGTTTACATGTTAGGGTTAGGGTTAGGTTTACATGTTAGCTTTACATGTTATGTTTACATGTTAGGTTTACATGTGAGGTTTACATGTTAGGTTTACATGTTAGGTTTACATGTTAGGTTTACATGTTAGGTTTACATGTTAGGTTTACATGTGAGGTTTACATGTTAGGTTTACATGTGAGGTTTACATGTTAGGTTTACATGTTAGGTTTACATGTGAGGTTTACATGTTAGGTTTACATGTGAGGTTTACATGTTAGGTTTACTGCAGCTCAGTGACGGGTTAATCCACAGGGTCAAACCTCTGAACTCATAATTACACGTTAAACCTGCTGGTATTATTCTCACGTCTCTGCATAGTGTGACTTCCACTTAAAAAAAGTAAAGAATAGAATAGAAATTGGCCGGAGCCGTGTGCTGCTTCCGTTGAGCTGAAGGCCACCTGTTGCTCCTCGGCCTTCACCCCTAATTGAGCCGGACTTCCATCAAACTGTAGCACACAACACAACTTGTAATAGATTGAATAACATTGCAGAGGAATTTGCCTCAAAGGTGTAATCTGAGCATCGGTTCTGGTCAAAGTCTGCCGTTGTACCCCAACGTGTGCCTGGCAGGGCAGTACTGTACTGTTGTTACGTATCGATGGCTAATTCATCAGGTAATTATTCACACGGCCAACATTCCAGAGCGGCGGCGTCACCGCCCCGCTGGGCGCCGACCCTTTGGCCTCCAGAGAGGAGCCCTGGTAACCCGTAGCAACCTCCAAAGACAATAAGAGCCCATTACTCATATTCTGAGGCTCAAGCGAAGCAGAACGACTCCGATGATTGATTACAAAAACATCCTCGGTGAACACGGACAGGTCCGTCTGACCGCACGGCCCGGAGGAAGCCTTCAATCAAAGGACATCAAAACAGAGCTCTATGGTGGGAGAAAGAGTTGGGAATAAAACATGATGTTGTTCTCACTAAGTTACACAGCGGGTTGTTTACCCCCTGATTGTCACCAGATAGACAAACAAATCCATCAGAATTCATAAGATGCTCTAAAAAGCCCCCTCACCTGTAGTCCTGAGCCCCTCACCTGTAGTCCTGAGCCCCTCACCTGTAGTCCTGAGCCCCCTCACCTGTAGTCCTGAGCCCCCTCACCTGTAGTCCTGAGCCCCCTCACCTGTAGTCCTGAGCCCCTCACCTGTAGTCCTGAGCCCCTCACCTGTAGTCCTGAGCCCCTCACCTGTAGTCCTGAGCCCCTCACCTGTAGTCCTGAGCCCCTCACCTGTAGTCCTGAGCCCCTCACCTGTAGTCCTGAGCCCCCTCACCTGTAGTCCTGAGCCCCTCACCTGTAGTCCTGAGCCCCTCACCTGTAGTCCTGAGCCCCTCACCTGTAGTCCTGAGCCCCCTCACCTGTAGTCCTGAGCCCGGCTAGGGACCACCAGGAGCCTCGGGATCAAAGGCCGCGTCTCGCCTCGTAAACAGTTAACGGGTCGGCCATAAAGGAAGAGGGCGGGCCTTTCTGTGCTTTAAGAACAACCAGGAACATCTTAACATTTGCTAATATGGGGTCTCCGTGTTTAGCTCCTTAAAACTCTAGCTGCACCATTTTGAACCAGAGGGAGACGTGAGAGTGGTTCCTGAGGATGATGCAACAGGCCGAGAGGAAATATAAATCATTTAAAATCCTGTTTCCAGACCAGAACCATGAGATCGAGTGACTTGATGTATCGTTGAACACGTCCTTTCTCCAGGACGTGTTCTGAGTTGAATTGAGTGAGTAGCCGTCTTATTGGCGCTGTCTCTTTGTGTTCTTAGGATGAAGGCGGTGAGTAAGAGTAAAGAGTCCGTGAAGAGCGACACGGAGAGGGAGAAGTTCCTCCCCCCCGGTTCCTCTCTGGACTTCGGTCTGGACGACTCGGCCCTGGACGCCGGTCTGGAGTGCCACAGCCCGCCGCCCGACTACAACTACGTGGTGCGCTACTCCGCCCCCCCGGTGTAGGCCCCCCCGCTCCGGCAGCCCCTCGCTCCGTCCCGCTCGGGTCCGACTCTCGTCTCCGGACCGTAGCAGAGAGAGGAAACATTCGTTCTGAACCGAGCCGTGAATCCACCGACCGTAACTTCCATCTTCAGGGCGTCTGCCGAGCAGCGAGAGGAAACCTGCAGACGGTCGATTCCGTTCCGGTTTCCAAAAGCAGGCGGACGTTAAAGCCGCCGGTCCGTTCCACGTTCACTGTGATATGTCAAACAGCTGGAAGCAGCCTCAGGTATTTCTGTCATCTACTGTGAATAGAAGCCCAACGACTCCCACTTTACTTCACCTTTCATGAGAGAGAGAGAGAGAGAGAGAGAGAGAGAGAGAGAGAGAGAGAGAGAGAGAGAGAGAGAGAGAGAGAGAGAGAGAGAGAGAGAGAGAGAGAGAGAGAGAGAGAGAGAGAGAGAGAGAGAGAGAGAGAGAGAGAGAGAGAGAGAGAGAGAGAGAGAGAGAGAGAGAGAGACTCTCAGGCTGGTCAGGTTACAGTGAAACTTTTTTTATTTTTATGAAAAGTCATTTGTGCCAAAAAAAACTTAAAGAGAAAAGGTTTTTGTAATGTAGCGACGTCCACTCGTATTCAGTTTTTGAAAAAAAAATATAGCATTGATTTAGGAATTATGAAAAAGTCTCTGATTTGAGGTCATAGATCCATCATCATCATTTCATACAGACATCAGCGCAGCTAACTCAGGTGGACCCAGAGGGACTGTTGTTGTTTACTCTCTGGGTTCTGGAGGTCAACGGAGGAGCTGAGGGAGGAGGAGGAGGAGGAGGAGGAGGAGGAGGAGGAGGAGGAGGAGGAGGAGGAGGAGGAGAAGGTCACAGTACCAGGAACGCTCTGACGGGAAGAGTGACTGTAAATGAAGGTTCCTCTTCCTCGTGGCAGAGGAACTGAAAGTGAGATGAAAATCTATTTGTGTGTGTATTTATTTAGATTGTGAACACTGTCACTTATTACTCCACTTCTGTTTAGTCATCTAGATTCATAGTGAAAGGAGAGTCCAGCTCATCTTCCTCATTCTAACAGTTTCCCAGCTCTTCGCCTCACATGTCTGTTTGAACGCGTCCTCCTCGTGTTGCTGAAGCTCGCAGGGCGAGTCAAATAAAGCATTTTGTTTCTAATACGTATGAAAGCTCTGAGGCCCAAACGTAGCGCCCAGGCCCTGAACGCAGCGCAGCGCCCAGGCCCTGAACGCAGCGCAGTGCCTGTTGGCCACTACAGAAAACAGTATTTGTCGGTGAGTAAACTATAAACTATAAAGCCGACGTTTTGAACCCTTTGTGTATTTCCAAATCCAATGTATTGTGTTTCTGTGGAGATGATTATGCACTGATACTTTATATCAAGTATAGTTTTTGTATTCTAAAGGTATATTATTGTGAAACGGTGTTACGGATCACATGTTACAAAGATTTCCATTTTATTTTTTGTTTTAATTTAACTCTTAACTTCGGTGCCTAGTAGGAAATTAACATTTGCAATATTTGTTATTTTATGTTCACTTTTCGTCTTATATTTCGTAATCGGTTCTATCATTTAATTACTGCTATCAAATAACATTCAATGGCTTTTATTGCATTTTTTTCATTCATAAATAACCTTGAGTAATAAAACCTATCTATCTGTTAGTTTTGTTGAAAGTATTGTTAAAACTCTTAACTGAGCATATGAAGTAAATAAACGAATAAAGATCTATATATTTATACTTTACTTGTAGTCTCGACTCCTTATTGCTTGAGATACTTCATCATCAGCTCCATGACGCCCAGAGGAAGAATCCTCCTGACTGCTTTTCTTCTAGAGCCACCTTGAGGTGACATTTATGGTTTACAGTAAAAAGTCTCAACAACTATTTGATTGATTACTTTGCAATTTGCTGTCTGTGATTTCATGACTTTCCATTTATTGCCATACTCGGGTAAAAGGTTAAATGTGTCTAATACGTTTTCAATATGTCAGTGATGAAGACTCTCAGCTGCCAGAGTGGCTGTACTCTTAGTTGTGTGACAATATGACTGTTTCAACTATTTTGCTAAATTTAATAAAAAAATATTGAGCAGAAAATGACTACAATTAATTTTAATTGTACAGTTTTGGATTACTTATTCTGAAAAACAAATATTTGTTTTATAAGTGATACAAAAATATGTTTTACTAGATAATTTCACTGCTTCAAAATTATCCAATAGCTCATTATTTTAATAAAGAAATGAAAATAGTAAAGTGGAAATAAATAAATGAAGAAATACAGAAATATAGAAATATATTTATTTAATGATGATGTTGATTTATAACTTATATTCATTCATTCTTGTATTTATTTATTTATACATTTATTTAAGCATTTATTTATACATTTATTTGTTTATTTATACATTTATTTAAGCATTTATTTATGTATACATTTATTTGTTTATTCATACATTTATTTGTTTATTTATACATTTATTTAAGCATTTATACATTTATTTATACATTTATTTAAGCATTTATTTATTTATACATTTATTTGTTTATTTATACATTTATTTAAGCATTTATACATTTATTTGTTTATTTATACATTTATTTAAGCATTTATTTATGTATACATTTATTTGTTTATTCATACATTTATTTAAGCATTTATACATTTATTTATACATTTATTTGTTTATTTATACATTTATTTAAGCATTTATACATTTATTTATACATTTATTTAAGCATTTATTTATTTATACATTTATTTGTTTATTTATACATTTATTTGTTTATTTATACATTTATTTAAGCATTTATACATTTATTTATACATTTATTTAAGCATTTATTTATTTATACATTTATTTGTTTATTTATACATTTATTTAAGCATTTATACATTTATTTATACATTTATTTAAGCATTTATTAATTTATTCCTACATTTATTTATTTATACTTAAATCATCTTGAGTCCTCCATACCAGTGTCCTGAAGGAAGCTCCGTTTGGAGGGGATGGTGCCTTCAGCCGCTCCGCTGCTCCTGGGACGGAGAGACTCGCTTCCTCCTGCAGGACGAGGTGTCGCCGCCTGTCTGCTCACCGGGACAATGCCTCCCCGAACAGGAAGGAACCGTTAATCATCCCGGGCCCGACCGGAGGACGCCACACACGGGGCTTCCTATGGGAGCGCGGTGCCCCCGCTGACCGGCGCTGGGCGTGTCCGAGGAGGAGACCCCACGGCACGCCACGGCTCAGGGCCCTGGACCGCCTCCACTTGTTTACTGGAAGGTGAGCGGTCAACGTTACAAACACACATCAACAACCTCCGGCATTCCCAGAATATGAGAGACAAACAAGGGAAGGATGTGTGTGTGTGTGTGTGTGTGTGTGTGTGTGTGTGTGTGTGTGTGTGTGTTTGTGTGTGTGGGGGGCTCTTGACTGTCAGGTGTTTGTATCCGCATCCACACACAGTGTTTTTCCAGAAGTATGAGGGTTGAACTCCTTTCCGGCATTCAGATGTTATATTTGGTATTAATAATCTAGATACGAACAGTAAGGTATAGAGGAATAACAAAGTGCAACAATATGTTCCTCTTAACTGTTGTGAAGGAATGGAACATGAGAGCTTTCAGGTACAGGTAACTAATACGTGCAGTAATGGAACGTATGGCAACTCATTTCATCCTGAAAACAAAGATTTTTTAAAGTTCAGGTTTCTTTTTTTCACATAAGACAAGAGATATTTAGGAAGTTTTCTCTTGACTCGTCTAGTTCAGACTGAAGCCTGAATACATATTTAAACTAGAACGGTCACTCGGTAGAGCGCATACCTTCGCATATCACAAGATTGGGCATTGAATTATGAACATAAGAATTGACTGCTATGGTAAGAAGATGTTGACCTTTTCTTGACCTTGACCTTTGATCGCAAAATCTAATCAAATGGTCCCCGGATAATAACCAATCATCCCACCAAATGTCATGCGATTCGGTTCAATACTTTTTGACTTATGCAAATAACACGCATACAAATACACGGCGATCAAAACATTACCTTCCGCATTTTCAATGCGAAGGTAATGAGAGGAGGCCAAAATGATTTCAACCCCTTCTCTAGTTGTGTTAAATGTTGGGCAATCGACACTTCTGAATAATGAAATCACAATACCATGACAAATAACTCGTCATTGTCCTGTGATGAGAAGTATTACTAATAAAACATGTGCAAGCATAAATCATTCATCAGATCAGGAAGTGAGTCAAGAGAAGTTACCGAAAGCTGCTCAGCATCATGATCAGAAACGTTCTGTTTCTGTTTCTCGACGTTTCATTTTATAACTCCATGAGGAACAAAAGTTCATCTCTCCTTGAACTCCTGCAGAACACGTTGTCCATTGATCATTAAGAAGGAGGTGTTCATGAATTAAGCTCTGATGCAACACCAAAAAACATCCGGCGCCGTACACTGGATCGGGGGCCATCGACCAAACAGTAAAAAAGAAGTAAGAAACTCCCTGTTCCATATATAAGCAGCTGCACAATGCTCCCCCCAGACCCCTGCCCAAGAAGGTGAATGGTGGGTGGGCCGCATCCGGGCCTCTCACCTCGATGCAAAACAATGAGCCGGATGCAGCCCCCCGACTTCAGTTCACCTTTAACAAGTAAAGTCTGAGCCAACAACACCAACAGCTAAATAAAGACTTTCTATCTGGACAGCAACGGGCGGAGAGGAAAAAACAAACGCATCACATCAGCCACCGGGTAATAGATCGTTAATATGGGAATCAGTGGGAATATCTGCCATCATGAGAACAAGTGGGATTCACATATTAACAGGGTTCCTACACATGTTGACCAGTGGAATTCCAGGACTTTTCCAGGACTTTTCCAGGACTTTAAACCAGATTTCCATGACCAAACTGAAATCTCGGTATGTACATGCAAACTTTTTGAAAATGTAGTATTCAAACAATGAGAATTACAAAGCATACAATATACCTTAAATGAAACAAATGAGAGACAATAGTTTGAAGAATAAACATTACTATACATGTTTATTCTTAGAAACTCTTATATTAATGTTTATTCTTTTAATCAAACTATTTTCCTTTACGTGCAAATCCATCTGTTTGGACATGGCTTATAATTTGAGTCTTCCTTTCAAAAACATATGAATTATTTTAAACTCGACGTAAATGAACATGTGAATATAACAAGTTTTTTCCATGACTTTTCCAGACCTGGAAATTAACATTTTTAAATTCCATGACTTTTCCAGGTTTTCCATGAGCGTACCAACCCTGTATTTTAATAAAAAATGCAACTAATATAATCTGCAAGATTTTTATTTATTATTATTATAAAATATGACGTGGCATCCAGGTGGTTAACATGCATGCTGGGTAATGGAGTTGTACTTGTCTTTCTACCCATGTTTTCTGTCTGCACACACACCGTCACCATCAAATGATGTCATGTTTAACATGTTTAACATGTTTATCGTCAGTTTCTAAAGTATTTGATCATAAACCGAGACTCTCTCAAATGAAGCGCCTCAGTCCATCTCGTAGTCGTTGAGACATTTAACTGAAAACTACAAACGTCAGGGCGACATCAGGGCGGCGTGAGAGAAAAGGTCAGAAGATCCCCAAAGTCGAGTGATGTCTCTGACAGGTGGGATGATGGCGATTGATTCTGTTTGAGCTGCTCGTGGAGAACAAGCAAACAGCATCATACACGTTTCTTTTAAAAACACGTTCTACAACAAAAACAGAAAGCTTGTATAGTCAGCCTGGAATAGGTGGAGCCAGCTCCCCATTGACATCAGGAAACTAAAAGCACATATGTCCTGACTATCTGTCTATCTTAAATAAAAACACATCTGCTTACTTCTAGCATTGTAGTTTGGCTTTCTTAAAGAAAGTGTACTCTCTTGATTCTTGTTGTTCTGAGTTTGTACTCCCGGTTGAATGCACTTATTGTAAGTGGCTTTGGATAAAGGCCTCAGCTAAATGAAATGTAGTGTAACGTAATGAAATCATCATGCTAGTTGAGAATTGATATTGCAGACTGTACTTTATTCAGAGCATGTGTTCCCCTCCTGTTCCTCTGCTGGTGACAGAAAGGCGACTAACATCAGATCGATCCGGTGCTTCTGATCCCTCCTGCTGACATGTGATGACAACATGAGCGGCTCAGAGCTACAAGATACATATCGGCCTCCGGATAGTCTCCAGACAACTGCAACACAACTCTGTCGGGGGGTAGTGTATAGAGTGCTCATGGTGGGAAACATTGCTGTTGGCAGTGGCATAATGTGAACATGGAGCGGTTATCTTGGTGCTCAGATGCTTCTTCTTCTTCTTTTCTGTAATTTTCTGTCACAAGCTGCAGCTCCGTTGCTGCTTTTGGAAAACGACAAACCTCTTTCCACGAGTCCGACTGGACATCAGGAGCTTTTGTTTGCGGCGTCTCATTCGTGCATCTCTGCAAACATTTACAACATTACAGTTGGTGTCACGTCGCTGACACTTTTATCCAAAGCGACTCACAGTTCTGTTACATTCGTACACCGTAGAGCAGCTACAGGGAGACACTCAGGGTTAAGTGTCTTGCTCAAGGACACCTCGACTAGGGCGGGGATTGAACCTCCAACCCCCTGATTGAAAGACGGACCTGCTACCCACTACCATAGTCGCATAGTTTTATGGCCGGAGATACCACACATCGTATATCAATGAAGATAGTTTATTTGTTCACTTTTAGTTCTTTTTAAATGCTTTTATCAGGGTTCTTACACATTTTGACTGATGGATTTCCATGACTTTAAACCAAATTTCCATGAAAAAAACTGAAATCTCAGTATAAACATATAAAATGTAGAACATTTTGCGTATTGAGAGCGTACGCCGGCTTATATTTTGAGCGTCTTTCTTTAAAAAACATTAATTATTTCAAACTCGGTGTAAATGAACATGTGATTATAACACGTTTCCATGACTTTTCCAAAACTTTTATGATTTAAGTTTTTTCCATGACTTTTCCAGGCCTGGAAATGACCATTTTAAAATTCCATGACTTTTCCAGGTTTTCCATGACTGTACAAACCCTGTTTTAGGCACATACATCTGCCAGTTGGTTGAACACTTTGGTCCAGATTGAAATATCTGAACAAATATTGGATGGATTGCTGTGACATCTGCCACAGGTCTCAATGGTCCCCAGATGAAGAATCCTCCTGACTTTGATGATCCTCTAACAGTTCGTCCTCCACACCATGACGTTTACATGCGTGGCTTATTGTGAAACATCAACTATTGAGTTAGGGTGACCGGACGTCCTCTTTTCCGGAAAAGGCCTCTTTTTGAGACCTAAAGAAAGCGTCCGGCAGGGATTCCAAAAACGTCCGGGATTTTGCTTCGTGGGATAATTGTGTTTCTCTGGGTCTTTCACCACTTATTGTCACCCTAATTGAATAGAATGCAAACGGGTTGCCATGACACACTTGCATCTCCCCTTCAGTCAGGATACGTTTTATTCACCTTGCTGATCCCCTGACTTCTCATCTGCTTTGAATCAGTATGTTCAGTCATGTCATTTTGAGCATGTTAGCATGCCTAAGTTAGCCTTCACAATAAAGTGAACTTCCTGTATGAATGTTGATTTGGTGTTTCTTCATCTCTCTGCATGAAATGATTAAAATGCTCGCTTTTGCCACAGAATGATGATTCTTTTTAAGAGTATATTATACCCAAGTATATATCATGGATGTGGGAAAGGTTTTCTCTTTCTCCCTCTCTTAAAAAACAAATAAAAAACAAGCTTACAAACAAAAATATGTTTCTCAATCCTGGCTGCATCTCGTCACATCGTGAAAGAATCAATCAAGAGAGTCAGACCCGGCTTGTGTCTGCAGCATCCTGCTTCGCATGTGTTCCTCGTTACTGATGACAAACTGAGGGTCGTGACTGTGTGTCAGCCACGCCGGCTCTAAAAATAGTAGCAGATGGTCCTGTTTTTACCTCCCTTCCTTCAGAGAAACGCTGTGGCCACTTCAATAACATCAACGAAGTTATGCAACAAACTGAATTCTTACGTTGACTATCACTGACCTGCAAGACGCTGAGCTCGCGGAAAGAAGGAGCGTTTGTTTCTTTGAATAAAAAAAAAAGAAGACATGTGAGTGAGTGAGACACCGAGTTCACGTCCCTCCAGGGCCGCGGGGTGAACTATGCATGCATGCACACGTGATCCGTGTTTCGTTGTGTCTCTATCTACTTCCGGCCTGCGTGATTGGCTTCCCGCCCTGATGAGTTTCACCTGGAGGCCACCTGCCCCTCGGTATCTCCCAGGTGTCCTTGAGGACTCCGTCTCTGCGCGTCTCTTGTCTCGTGGTGAGTTGTGTTTGCGGTGTGATCTGCCGGCTTTACCTAACTGGCCTTTAGACATCGTGTTTGATAAAAGTGTCTCCAGTGAGTCTCTGCAGGAGCATAAATCTCTCTCAAAGGTAGACTCAGGCCGACTGGAGCAGACAGATAAACACTGACAGGCACATACAGGACTGTCTCAGAAAATTAGAATATTGTGATAAAGTTCTTTATTTTCTGTAATGCAATTAAAAAAACAAAACCGTCATGCATTCTGGATTCATTACAAATCAACTGAAATATTGCAAGCCTTTTATTCTTTTAATATTGCTGATTATGGTTTACAGCTTAAGAAAACTCAAATATTCTAATATTTAGAGATAGGATATTTGAGTGGGATATTGTGGTGGGAACACACTATAAGATAAAATGGGTGAGCAATTACGTAAAAACTATTCACATTCAATAACTGATTACTTTTGATTATCAGATAAATAAGTGTTCTGCTAGCAGCTGTTCGGAGTTTATACACGTCGGTGCAGTTGGGTCTGAAACAGAAACCCAGATGAGCCTTCAACACGTTCCGGACTCTCCTCATCTCGTCGATCGGTTTCAAAACACTTTGCACGCGCTCGATATATCGGTTCATGTCTCACCGACTCATCCATCGATCCGCAAGGAGGCCAGAAGCAGCTCCTAACTGGCTCAATGGCGCCATCTAGTGGATTCTCCTGCAGTGCATGAGTGCATTTAATGTTTCTGACCTCTGATTTTACTTTAAAACAACAAATTAAAAAACTAAGACTGCACTGACATTTTGTAAATATATGCTATAATTAAATAATGCACTTGTTATATGTGAGGCGAAACATATAGTTTGATGTCCAAATTTATGATCTGTCTAAGTATGTGAAAGCCACCATGGCTATTTTGTAGGTGTTTTTAAAAATAGATTTAAATAGTTGGAGGTACATTCATCTGGTTGTAGATGTTTTCTTTGACTGAGGTGTGTGCACCTGTGTGGACTGGGTTATGATGACTTGAGTCTTAGTTTGGGTTTTATTTAGACTGATCAAAAAAAAGGATCTTTCTTTTTTAAAATATTGTCTGTCACTGTTTCTTGTTGTATTGTCTGAACCTTTTTGTAATGTGCTGCTGCTGCTGTCTAAGCCAGGACACTCTGGTAAAGGAGATTTTTAATCTCAATGAGGCATTTCCTGGTTAAATACATTTTAAATAAATAAAAATGTAGGTTGAACCATGATGGTACATGAGCATATTTTCTGAATCACGTCGTTTTGTTTGGATGGTGAGATATCCTCAGACAAAAGCTCAATAAATGTCACTTATTGGTGACATGACATCACTTTGCCCAAAGAGTTGAATCAAATAATTTCTCCTCAAACTTCTTATGATTCTGTTACTCGTGATTACGCCTATACTCTTCGTCACAGATTTTTCTAAAATGATCACCTGTAAAACAACATTAGGATCATTGCATTGTCATTATGATAGTATGCTCTATTTGTTTATAACAAGTTCAATGAAAGGTCTATGGGTAACTAATGTCGAATGGCATATTAATGTAACTACATAACAGTTTGTTTATAATCTACAACCTGTAATCAGCGAACGGCGTGTTGTACATATGGATCTTGGGTAATACAGTAACTTCCTGTCCTTCAAAGTAAATTAGCCACATGATGAATATGGTTGGGCTGTGACTGTGACTGTGGCGTACAACACGGTCAACATCTTGAAATGCTGTTGTTGTGAGGCTGCCCTCTCGAGGTCAACAGGCCAGTGAGTGGTAAGCAGTGGTGCAGGGAGGAATGT
This sequence comes from Liparis tanakae, assembly GCA_036178185.1. Classification (NCBI taxonomy): domain Eukaryota; kingdom Metazoa; phylum Chordata; class Actinopteri; order Perciformes; family Liparidae; genus Liparis; species Liparis tanakae. The sequence goes on along the minus strand of CM070095.1, from coordinate 1,029,474 downwards.
AACTATAATTACTTTCTTACAAATAATATTAGCATCAGAATATACCGAAAGTACAAAAAGTAAAAAGTACTCATGAATCAGAATGACTCATTTCAGAATGATGCTATTGAATTGATTTAAATTCAGTTCAATTCCATTTAATTTATATAGTCCAATAACACAAATTACAAATTTGCCTCAGAGGGCTTTACAATCTGTACACATTTGAATGTATGTATATATCCCCTTAATGTTGCAGTTTGCTTTTTTATTTTAATCACTTCATATGCTGCTAGTGTGCACTAGCGTGTGGACTTGTTGATGATATTTCATATTATAAAGTATCTAATATTATTATCTCAATGTCAAGGAGTAAAAAGGACAATATTTGCACCTGAACTGCAGTGGAATAAAGTATACAGTAATTCAGAAAGGAAATACTCAAATACCACTTACGGTCTGTAGCTAGTTAGTTAGTTAGTTAGTTAGTTAGTTAGTTAGTTAGTTAGTTAGTTAGTTAGTTATAGTTCGTTATAGTTAGTTAGTATTCAGACTGATTCAGTTGTTGTTCTGCAGAAATCCACATGAGGGCAGCAATGAATGTGAATAACTTTGTGGAGACACCAAACCAAACACGGTGACCTGAGTGCCAATGCAGAACAATGTCGGGATGTAACTGAGTACACTGGATGCCAAATGTCCGGGAACAATTACGAAAGACTTACACTCTTGTTTTTAAATCAATATATACAATGCACAGCGTGAAAGCATGTAGTAAGTAAATCTGGGAATGCTGCAGTGGCCTCCTCACCAACATGGAACTGCATGAAGAGTCATACGTCATCGTGACAGACACGTTTTAAAACGTGTTTATAGTTGGCCACGTGACTGGGACAGATGCGAACTGTAAAGTCATCAAAAAACAAAGAAAACAAATGAAACATTTGATACTTGATTTCTCCCTCAAACAGACAGCTGACCGACCACCAGCACGCGGACCGGTGTACACGTCACAAGTCAGCCACTCGATTAGACTCATAAATACGGTGTGGTCAATAAACAGATACTTCAGGGACATCAATCAGCACGTATGACTTATAGACAAGCCAATTAGGAGGGCTGCTAAAGAGAGGCCCGGAGACACCTGTCAAATTAATCACAAACATATTAAGAAATGGAAAAAAACACAAAAACACAAACAAATACGAGAATAACAATATGGCGTGTAAAGATCAAAGGGGCGCAGTCAGCTCGGATTGATATTAAATAGAGAACACGTGTTTTGGGAAATGATGCAGGCCTTTTCAGTACATGCTCCACGTGTTGCTTTGACGTGCATTTAGTTTGCAGCCAGCGACATAAAGAATAAACTATTGGGACTGGTGAGTGGGTTTAAGCGCGTTTTTCTTTTCAAACTAGACCATCTTTATTCGGGCAGTTCCATGAGATTCGTGGCACGCACAAGACACGAACTCTGAAAAACAAATCCTCTGTATTTTTAGGAGCCGGGGGTGACTGATGTGTGGAGGGCCGCTGTTTGTCACAGGGGGGTTGTTGAAGTCTCCCTGTAACCGGAATTAGCTGTGAAGTGCGACCTTGAGGTGTGAACACGGAATATGAAAGGTCCTGCTTGCTTCAAGAGAAAGTCTCCCTATATGCGTCGCATCTAGTTTGCAAATGAATCTCTGAACAAATACAACGGGAGTTAGGTGTGAAGCGTGGTTGGAAACTGTTGAATTCCCATAATAACAACAGAGTTTTGACTCAAAAATAAATGCATGTCGTGGTTGTTCTGGATTTAGTTTGGAGAGATACAGCCATAGAGTTAATGTGAACAAATAAGTTGTTGCATGCCTGTAAAATTGTTCTAGCACAATTAGTTGCCTCTTGTAAGTGAATGCTTCTAACATTTCGAATGTGATAAAATAAATCTCAGCGCAATTACGCACAGGCCTTTTTGGCTTAGTGCATTTGTGGACGTGTTGCCTCGGTTTATTGCGGGTGTGTGCAGCTGATAGGCCGTGGTGTTGATTTATTCATGGGGTGGAGGACTCCTGCTCGGGATAGGCCCACTGTCAGCTGATGACGCGCTGCAGGACAGACGCCAGGGGACAGCTGGGCCTGCCGCACTACTCGCTCTCATTTTAATGCAAATCTCCAGGAGTTTGGGAGTTGGCTAACGTCAAGAAGGCCTTAGTACCTTTGCCATCTTGTCAACAGAGACACATCATGTGAGGCTGGAGACAGGCTGGAACTACCTCGCGTTTTACACTGGGACCTCATTTGGACTAAAAGAGCAGAAGGATTCTTTTTTGAACAGTTTCAGGGTAACAATGTCGCCTTAAAATAGGCTACATTATTCCCTTTGCTGTTACAAAACATTTCATCGTTTAATTTTTTTTTTTACAAATCATGTATGTGGGATACATTCTGGATAAAGAAAGCGGCATGTATCACCAGGGGCCAGTAAGAAGAACGGGCATCAATCTGCCTCCACAGAACTTTGTTTCTACACCTCAGTACGCCGACTTCACTGGATACCATCATGTGCCAAACATGGATACGCACGCACAGTCTTCGGGGAGTTGGGGACCCACTTATGGCGCTCAGAGGGAGGACTGGGGCGCATACAGTCTAGGACCACCTAATACGATTCCTACACCTATGAACAACTCCTCTCCTGCACAAGTTCCTTACTGCTCATCTGAGTACAATCATATGCATCCTCCAGGAGCTGCGGTGTTACAGCCGCCGCCGGAGAACGTTAACGTTGCACAACTTTCTCCTGATAGAGAAAGGCGCAATTCATTCCAGTGGATGAGTAAAAATGCACAAGCATCTTCTACAGGTGAGAGCATCATCCTAAACATTGTGCCACACTTGTGTGTTACAATCGCCTTGGTCTTAGGACATTAGTCTCTTGCGCATCTCAGTTCGTGTTTCCGCTCTGGTCTTTCTTTCTGGCAGCTCCGTCATTTAATAAAATAGTGTTGCATTTGTTTAATAAAAACAAGGGACGAACTTAAAGACATATTGAAAGGAATTGTCCAAAGAAGAGTAGACCACCTCGTACATTTGGGCTACTATACGTTTAAAATGTAAATACAATGAGAATGTAGTCTAGAATCGCATAGAAATCTATTAAATATGAATACTGAATTACATAATATTGGCAGCAGAGAGAGCCAGTCAAACGTGTCCATAAAACATTTCCATATATCATAATTCTGATGGGTAAATGGAGCCCTGTCTACTGTATTCTCTCCTGTGGTGTGTATCAAAAAGGTGTGAGGAATCGGCGCCAGGCCCAGTTGTGATGGTAATGTCTTATTCCTGGAGATGTGAGGTCGACTTCCCTGTCACATTGTTGGGTGTTTGGAGTGTTATCCGTCATATCCAGGCGGTGGCCTTTGCTTTCATCACCTCTTCACTTTGATATGCACCAACCTCCCTTTCCTCTCCGAGAGTTATATTGCCGGAAAGAGGGACTCTTTTCACAGCCTGTGTCGAGTAGTACGCGCTGTAGACCTTTAGAGAGGCCGTTTAAAATCACATAGTTACAATGATGAGGGTCTGGGACTTATATTAATTACGTTATTTTACCTCCGGTTATGCGGGGAACTACTTTTTGTATACTTTTGATAACATTTGACATCGCCCGCAGTTTGTTATCAAACTTGCTTACAGTAAAAGTGAACATGCACTTTTATAACACGTCTGTAAAATGGTATCGAGCATCAACTCCACGATGTGCGTCCTATCTCCTGTGACGTGTGTTTCCTTTTAACTTGTCAGAAGATCTGGTTGGCAGTTTGAGATTCACTGTACTCCAGCTGTCATTAAAGCGAGATGAAAAAGCTCAATTTGTGTATATCTGTGGAGAAAGCAGAGATGTGGATTGAAGAGGCAGCTAATAAAGATGCCATGTGCAGATAGGCCGGTCCTGGCATGCAGCCTCCTCTGTGTACATCTTACAGTTCAACCGCCTGGCTGCTGCTGCAGGGAAGAAGCGCGATACCAATGCTGTGTGTTTTCCTTCTTGTCGCCTTCGCAGGTAAAACAAGAACGAAGGAGAAATACAGGGTAGTTTACACAGACCATCAGAGGCTGGAGCTGGAGAAGGAGTTTCATTTCAACAGATACATCACCATCAGGAGGAAATCTGAACTGGCTCTCAACCTCGGTCTGTCAGAAAGACAGGTATGTCTAAATCAGAGGGTTTCGGCCTGGTTTATTTTGTATGCAGAAAAAATACGACATTTAAATATACGACACACACAGCCTGTAGGAGCAGTAATGGAAACCTCATTAAAATATTTTCACACTTGCAACTTATAAAATGAGGCCTGTAGAAAACGTGCCAAATTCATCATCAAAATAATGGTTATTCTGCTTATTTACATCTATGAATACGTTTGCATTGGATATATTTAAAGACACCTCAACCCCTGATAAACAATGTCTTAGTTATTTTCTATTTATTATGTATTATATGTTTGATAATTAAATCCTAAAATTACAAATATGTTATGATCATTTGTTGTTATTTTGAGTATTATATGTTTGAATGCTTTTAAAATTACAGCAAAATTAAATACTAATTATTGCAATGTAATTATTATATTTATATGTATTATTGTTCATTTCTTATGTCCTTTCCGTTTGATAATAGGCAATGTGTTGCATTTTATTTTGGTAAGGAATGGCATGGCATGTCTAGGCATATCGTTTATTTTAATTATATTACAAATATAGGGCTGGCATGGAGATCAAAGAGTTCAAAGTCTAATAAATGGTATTAGTATATTATAATTGCGTGTATTTAATGTGCATTATTTGTTTCCTATCCAGTAACATCCATTCATAAATTCTGTTTATTTTCCTTATTTTGTATGCCAATGCATGGCAAGTGAGAAGTAAGCACCCACTGATATTAATTTCATTTTCTTTTCTTGGTGACACTTCAGGTTAAAATCTGGTTTCAGAACCGCAGAGCCAAAGAGAGGAAGCTGATCAAGAAGAAGCTGGGCCAGTCCGACGGCAGCGGGGGTTCCGTGCACAGTGACCCGGGTTCGGTGAGCCCTCTGCCGGTGCCGGGGTCCCTCAGTCCCTCAGACATCCACAACTCTATGTACCCTCCTCAGGGAATGAACACCTTGCCATCTATCAGGAATATACAGCAAGTGACTGTGACCCAGTGAGCCGCTCACCTCCGGACCATCGAACACAAAGAGCACTGCGACAGCTGACAGGACACTTGATGGGCAGCCATGGATCTCACGTCCCGAAGCACAACGCTGTGGATAAAGGGTGCATTTATAGCAACAAAATGGAGGCTCTTGACATATTGCTTTTTAATAGAATAGTTCTAATAACGTGGGGATTGAAAAAAAAGAAAAGAAAAATCGACGTGTTTCAAACTTAAAAGCTTTTAATTGTTTGTGAGTTAATAAGATATACATATCATTTTTTTTTTGTATGTGATGAAGTGTATGTGAATAAAACGATAATTCAGGGACATTTTAATGAAGTTTTAAACTGGATTGTATGTAGCGCGTGCCACACAAACTGCTCTGACTGGACAAATCATTTACAAACGTGTTTTCAGCACATTGTTATAGTAAAGCAGGAACCAGCTGATACGGGTCGTGTGGTGGCAAAATGTAAATAAAATGTTGTTGTTTTTGCAGTAAGCCTGTCATTTTTGTTATTTCTGAGTATTTGCAACGCTTGGATACGTTTTGTATCTGGAATGCTTTTATGTGCTACAGTATTATACAGCATGTACGCGTTTCTCCACGGATACAGTTACACACCCAGGCACACACCTGGGAGCCTTTCAGAAATTAACATCTAAAAGCAACTGTATGGCTTTTATTCGTATGCTTGTTTTAAATGTGTATTCAACATGCTCCTAAGATGATTTAAGAAATATATTATTCCCCATACAATTAGCATAACGATCTTTTGAAATAAAATAAAATATGTGTGGAACTGTAACAACAATAGGCTATTTCTCTCCTAGTTATACAGACATGTTCATTCAATGCATCTATTTTTCATTTGTAGAGCAGCAAAACAACAACACGTGTTCTCGTTAACTCTGAAAGTGACTTAAAACCAACCAGCATGTGTCAACAATGGAAATGCTGTTGTGTTCTTCAATAGCAAGAACGGCAATAGAATGACATTTATTTTCGTTTTTTAACACACTTCAACACCGGTAGTATATGTCATCAGCAGGTGCGCTTTCAGAGTGTGTCAGAGTATTTACACCTATCGGGACATATTGTAACTCATTTTTAAGCTCGACTCCTGAACCTTTAGGCTGTGAGGCATGTGCAGGCTTAAGGGTTCACAGTGTTGTTTAACTAGTTTAGGCGACATGTTAATTGTCATGTGGTAAGACTGACTATTTTGAGAGCTGGACTTCCCTGACTTTGCTCCATGTGCATGTCTGAAGAAGTTAATTCCCCAATGTAAACTGAAGAAGTTAATTCCCGAAACTGTAAACTGAAGAAGTTAATTCCCTACTGTAAACTGAAGAAGTTAATTCCCCAATGTAAACTGAAGAAGTTAATTCCCGAAACTGTAAACTGAAGAAGTTAATTCCCTACTGTAAACTGAAGAAGTTAATTCCCTACTGTAAACTGCAGGAATACACATCTGTATTTCAGCATATTACACACATATGACTGTTTGCTTATTGTTATTATCTACATCTGTCATGTCTTATGCCAGATCGTGTTGGTGTTGTTCAACGTGCTCGGCTCCGGTCCCCCTGCACACGGAGGGGCGATGATCACTGCGCGTGCAGGCTGTGGTCCGCGCGCCCGCTCGTGCGTCAGTGCGCGGCCCCGCTGGAGACGTCATGAGCGTCTTACTACCCAACATGGCGGACTTTGATACCATTTATGAGTTGGAAGACGAAGAGGATGAGCGCGTCGTGAGCGAGGAGCGGCCGCCCCGGTGCTGCCCGGAGCCCGTGGTGCTGCGCGGCGCCGGCCACATCACAGTGTAAGCGGACTCGTGCTCGCCGCGCGTGTCTTCCCCGCGTCGCTTTGTCGCGTTGTTGTCCTCATCCTTTAGCCCGAGTAGCTAGCCTGCTAGCTGCCGCTCCGCTCACAGTTGACCGCCCGTCCCGCCGCGGGGACCGGACCGTCGGTTTCACCGCGAACCGGACGCTAAACGGACGTTAACGGGTTTTCATCCCCATGGCAACAGCGAACGTGGTCGGCTAGCAACCGATATTCGTTGCGAGGCAAAGTGTACGAGTGATGTTTTGGTGCGCTAGAGGAGGTTATCGGCTCGCGCACCATCACCACACATGTGAAAGTTAATTAGTGTTCTCTTCACATTGTCAACATTATAGTCCGAGGCGTTTCTTCACTGCGAGTTTCCTAATTGTTTTCTGTCACGTGGTGTCCGCTACTCAAGCTTTAGGCACGCCAGTCCCCCAAAGTGACGTCATGTCGTGAGGTGAGTGTTATTTCGGGGGATCTTGTCATCGCTGACGTCATCGTCAGATCCTCCCTCACCTCCCCCACAGCGGCGGCCTGACAGCAGACTGTTCTAAGCAAATTAATTATTAACAAAAATACTCAGGATGTCCGTTTTCTTTAGCTTAATACTGTCTGTTACTTTTCCCACGTGCATTGATCCTGTGAGCGTTGACCTTTACGGTAGTTTTCTGGGGAAGCTAAATACAAGTATTATCAGTTATTACCAGTATTATCCACTTTAATTACTAGAAGCGGCCGACCACACAACACCTTGTGAATGTTACATCAAGTCTCCAGTTTTAACTAGCCACAGCTGTACAATAAAGCAGCAATGGCTTATGGGAAGTTTGGAACCGTTCACTTATTCATTCATATTAATGTAGTTATTGGGATATGTAAATAATAATATATTGCATTGGTTTGTTGGTGATATGAAGCGTAGTCATCTGGACCCCTGCATGTTTAATAATAATAATAATAATAATAATAATAATATAATATAATACATTGGTTTACACTGTTTTAGAGGAAAACAGTCTTAATTGTACCATCCTTTGAGATGTGTGTGTGTGTGTGTGAGATGTAATTGAACTGAAATAAACTTTAAAAACTTTTTTTTTCTTCTTCTTTTTTTCTAGATTTGGACTGAGCAACAGATTTGACACAGAATTTCCCTCTGTTCTCACGGGAAAGGTATTTTTTTTATTTTTGCACTTCATTCTTGCAAGCAGCTTTCTGTTCAATTCCAAGTGAGAATAATTAAGCAATTAAGGCCACAGGGAATCAGTTGTTCCTTTGGGCCTTTAACGGCCCCTACTTCCCCAAACCAGCCCATTCAAACCTCTCCCAGAGGTTTTGATCTGGCGGAGCTGCATTTGAAGTAACGCACCATGGTGTATAGAAAGGAGCCTGAATGTGCTGCTGTCCATCTCTGTAAATGAGTAAGCCGTCTATGGGGCTCGGTTGGCGGGGACCCCAGTGTTTCTGAGGGTCCGGCTCCCGGTGATAAAATAATGAAATGAAGACTCTGCTGTAGACAAGAAAGGAAAGCTTCCTGGGTCGGACGCAGAAACACAAAAAGGCTGCAGGGGTAAGAGCAGGCCGAGGGAAGTGTGGGGCAATAAAAAGTACCTTCAGTATTGTGACCCAGGGTGACATGTGATGGACGAGGTCACAATTATGATGATTGAAGGGTGCAGATCAGGCCCTGCTGGGCTTTATTCTGAGGTCTTTGGCTGTTTGCAAAGAGACCGTTGCATCCTGTCATAAAAGATTACGACCCCTGTTTTATGGCGTACAGACTCGGCGAGGAATGAGCATCCATTCAAGTTGTTTGGTCGGCGCGGCCACAGGCTCTGCGCTTATCTCTCCTTTGAGCCCCTCTGCCTTGAACAGTCTGGAGCCCGGTTAGCAAATCAGAGGCATGCTATGGAGATCTCATCTCATCTCTGGACAACATCTGCAATTATCTACCTGTTGTTGTTTCTGAAGCTCTTTGATCTTTGTGCCCACTTGTGAGCAATTAGGAATATTTCATGTCAGCACCACCTACAAACATTTGAATTGTCTCTTTTGTGTTTTAGTCATTTGGGTATCGCTTACATTTTCTGGTATTGGAGCTGTTCCTTTTGGTTCACGCACATCTATCCCTTCTCTCTTCTCTTCCAGGTAGCACCAGAAGAATTCAAAACCAGCATCAGCCGGGCGAACGCTTGTCTGAAGAAGAACGTTCCGGTGAATGTGAAGTGGCTTCTCTGCGGCTGCCTGTGCTGCTGCTGTACAGTCGGCTGCAGTCTGTGGCCTGTTATCTGCCTCAACAAGAGAGTAGGTTCCACACCTCTCGTGACGAGCGTCGGACAGTTTAACTCTCCCTTACATCAGCGCTGATTACTCAGGGGCTGTTATGGCAATTCAGCCGCATTGGTCTAAGTGTAGAGGGTCATAACAACTCGTGTTCAATTAGTGGCTCTGTAGAAATGACGCATCGCGCTGCATAGCTGCTCTCCTGCCCAGCGCGAGGGTGTGTCATTTGAAGGTGGTATTACCACTCAGAATTGATGGAAACAAAGTGGAAATTACTAGCTGGTAAATTGGGAGTTCAGTCCATAAATCCTCACACTGTGGCTGTTTACTGTTACCTGTTAAAGTGTTCATTTGAGTAATGAGTATTCTGCTGCTTGGCTTAATGTACATGCATTTGTTTTCTCCTCCAACAGACAAGGCGGTCTATTCATAAATTGTTAGAGTGGGAGAATAATCGATTATACCACAAGGTAAGAATGACAAATTGCAGATTAGCACCTGTGTGAAAGTGCTTATTTGTCTGCGCCGCTGTGCAGCGCAAGTTGAGTATCATCGTGATGGATAATGACTATTAATCTGTCTTGTAAACTCAAACCTGCCACACAAGTCCCTTAAAGCCGAGTCCGATCTGCTGCACGGGGTCTGAGAGGACCGCGAGGTCAGCAGTAAAACGCCGTGTTAGTTTTGTCTCTCAGCAACAAATTACAGCGAGTAGCTGTGCAAAGGTATAAAGGAAGCTCTTCAGGGTGTCTGGCCACGGTTTGACCCCGGCGGGACCAGACAGTCCTGCTCCTAAATTCCCCCGACACTAAAGGGAGATTTCAGACAGATTTTCCTTTGTTTGTTTGTGCGTGTGCGTGTGCGTGTGCGCGTGTCTTTGTGTCTGTTGGAGAGTGGGAGAGATGTTAATTCATTGTGTCTGTGTCTTTTCTTCTTTCAGCTGGGGCTGCACTGGAAACTCAGCAAAAGGAAATGTGAAAGCAGTAATATGATGGAATATGTAAGTAGACAGTCTAAAAACAACAACAATGAATTATTGTATTATTGCACAACTCTATAAACGTGTAGATTGTATTCATTAGCGATTCCTCTGTAGATCATTTTCTTGACTAATCGATCAATCGTGTCATAAAATAGTAAAGACCACCTGAGGGCGACTCAGACACTGACCTCTTTTAAGACTGGCCTAAAACAACTTTTATTCAGGAAGGCATATTTTTTTTACCTTGAGTTTATTTATTGTCAGCTATTCCTTTTTTGAATTCATTTTTTTATGGGTTGCTTTAACTATGTTATAATTGGTTTTATTTGTTTTTACTATCTGTATTATTATTGTTATTATTATTATTATTATTATTAAAGAATGCCCATTATCATTTCCCAAAGTCCAAGGTAACGGCCTTAATGGTCTTGTTTTGTATGACCAACAGTCCGAAACACAATACATTTCATTTACTATCATTATTTCAGAGAAATACCAAAAAATGCTCACATTTGAGACGCGAGAGCCAGAGTGACTAAAAATATGACTTCAACAATCAGTTATCAAAATAGTTTATTGATCTGATCTTCAATAAGTTTCCTTCAAAAACCCAAAGCCTGTTGCACCTGAGTTGGATCCAAACATTGTTCTCGGAGACAGAGTTCCTATATCAGGATTCTGTTGTCTGTGTTGTTGATACCCGATTGTAAGATGTAGCATTACATTATGTGTATCCACCCTGCAGTTGTATAATCCTTTGCTTTGCATTCCTCTCTGTAGGTCATTCTTATAGATTTCGAAGTGAAATATCCTATATTCCGCCCGGACTGAGGCGGCGGGCCAGAGACTGGATGTGTGGCCCTTGAATCCTTTCCTTAGTGCCTTGTACATACAGTATGTTGGAATGAGGGTCTGCAGCGCTGACCCAGTGCGTCGCCCACCGTGTACATTACACTTTGCAACACTGTCACTTTGCTTTAGAGCAGATTTTTGCACATTTCCCGACAGAACGCGACACGTCCCCTCGGTTGCACTCGGATGAGTTTCTGTTACACGTGACAAACGAGTGCATTCACCCCAAAGAACCATCAACCTGTCCCATCACAGTAATCCCTTTGCAAAGAATGTGATGCCTCCACCTTCCTTAACGACCCTTGCCTTATGTATACTTTTAGAAATGACTCTACATGTAGGAGGAGGACGGCTCCGGGTAGTTCATCAAGTCTGTCGATGTTCCCGCTGCTTGTGGATTACTCGTTCAATCCGGTTCTTTGCCAGTCGATGGGATGGTTGAAGTTGCCTGACGTGCAGTACGTTATCAAACTGTTACTTCTTTACATCTGAACTTCTCTACATGGGAACTAGCTAGTAAAATAACTTGACCTGTACATACCATGTTAGGATAAGCTGTACAGTGGTTTACCATTGTTTACATATACGTTACCTAGTTCTTTAGCTGTTTTGCCAATATATTGCTGTACCATAGTTTTAATTATTGAAAGCTCTCCGTACCTTTCTAGTTTATATGGACCTGTTGACCTTGTAAGCCATATAGTGACGATGTACCTGACGCCAGATCGGACCGGTCGTTGCACTTGAGCCCAGGAGAAAGTAGGAAGTCAGGATCTCAGCCGATGACCTGAGGTTCCTCCACGTGGTGTTGGCCAATAAAGATGATATTCAATCGGTTGTCATCCGTTAAACCGTAACTTACACATGTTCACATCCCGGATGTGCAGCCGTAGGAGGAGGATTTAAATTCTGCATATACACTATCTATTTTTAACAAATACTTTCATCCCAACTTTATATTTTATAGTTTTGTACCTTTCTCTTTTTTTTTTGTGTGTGTGTGTGTGTGTGTGTGTGTGTGTGTGTGTGTGTGTGTGTGTGTGTGTGTGTGTGTGTGTGTGTGTGTGTGTGTGTGTGTGTGTGTGTGTGTGTGTGTGTGTGTGTGTGTGTGTGTGGTACACAACGAGCAGATGGGCCTTTTGTTTCAGTCATTTTGTGTTGGTATTATTTCCTGACCCTTGGTCCGGAGCGTCGGCCTCGCGGTGCATTCGAGAGCCTCTGGAATAATTGTTGAACCACAGAGAAGACGGGTTGAAATGATTTCTCTTCTTGTACAGAGGAGGTATTATTGTCCATGTTCCCAATGTTTGTCATGTGACCTAACCCCGACACAGAGAAAATAAATTGTTAATTTTGAAATGTCTTATTTTTTCATTTCAAACCATTTTGTCATTTACTGTCACCCTCAATGCATGACGTCATCTTAGTAAAACAGATCATCATCTTCATCATCCTCCTCATCGAGCACAGCCCGCCACAGGAATATGTCCATTTGTCATGTTTAACAAGAGGTTAGATCGTTAACTTTAACAAGTCCGTCTGCAATTAGTCGACACCTTTGTAAAAGTCAGGAATGTTGTTCCTATAACTGCTACTTTCTCAAGTTATGGATCAGTGGTCAGAGAATACTGGACCATGTCTTCACTTTATCTCCACACAACCCCCGAGCACCGGGGGGGGGGGGGCTTCAGTCTGGCTGGTTTATGGTCCTTTGTTTTCACATTCAGTCGTCTCCTGATTAGCTCCCAGTAACCATTTACTCCAGGAGCTTTAAGCCGCCACGAGTTCAATTAGTAGAATTTATAATGTAGTACAATGTCTATATACAGACTTTAAACCAAATGTCCATCACCAAACTGAAATCTCGGTATAAACATTAACAATTTAGAACATTTTGCGTATTGAGAGCGTAGGCAGGCTTATATTTTAAGCGTCTTTCTTTAAAAAACATATCAATTATTTTAAACTCTGGGTAAATTAACACGTGATTATAAAACATTTACATGACTTTTCCAAAACTTTTAAGATTTAAGTTTTTTCCATGACTTTTTCAGGCCTGGAAATGACCATTTTATAATTCCGTGACTTTTCCAGGTTTTGCATGAGCGTACGAACCCTGTATATAGATTAAGCCATCTGAAGAACAGCTACAATTATTATCATTTATTTTTGAGAGACTTGCCTAATTTTTACGTTTGGATCTTTACTTCTACATCGAGAAATATTGTACATACTCCACGAATTTGATCTTTACTTAGTCAGGGTTCTTACACATTTTAACCAATGGATTTTCAGGACTTTTCCATGACTTTTCATGACTTTAAACCAAATTTCCATGACCGAACTGAAATCTCGGTATAAACATGAACAATTTAGAACATTTTGTGTATTGAGAGCGTACGCCGGCTTATATTTTGAGCATCTTTCTTTAAAAAACATTAATTATTTCAAACTCGGCGTAAATGATGTGATTATAACACATGTCCATGACTTTTCCCAAACTTTTATGATTTAAGTTTATTCCATGACTTCTCCAGGCCTGGAAATGACCATTGTAAAATTCCATGACTTTTCCAGGTTTTCCATGAGCGTACGAACCTTGTTAGTTCTTATGGTTTATGAGGTCACCAGTCAGAATCATAAAGTCTAAACTCGTCCTGCAATAAGAATTATGTTGCTTTGTATATCCGTGCTGATATTCATGTGGGTAGAGGGTCTGACGGATTGTTGTAATTTAATGTTGCGTGTACACATGACTGATGAACAAAAGTTGAATATGGAAAACATTAATTTCTAAGACTGAACTAGGTAAACACTTGGGTCACTTGTGTGTTCTTTACAGTTTCTGTCCACTAGGTGTCAGACTGAGCCATGAACAGTCTGAACACTTTATTGGACATTTCAAACTGGAATATGTGTTTAATCATTTTTACATTCATTAAATACATTTATTTTATTCGGGAACATGGCATGTTCTTCTTACCTTTTTAAAAAACACTTGAGGATAACTTGTGAATCTGAACATGTTTCTCTTATAGCCCCCAAACAGAAGAACGTCGTGATTTGTTATGATTTTATTGAACATGATACAACAGTGGACGGGCTAATACACACATCAACTGTATACACTGTATTCCACTGGCAAGCTCCAAAAGCAACTGAATCATTCAATAAGTCTTGTCTCGATTGAAGCACAAGAAAGGCCACTGGGAACGAGTTGAAAAGAACGAGGTCACACAAACGCATCTATACAAAGTGGTTCTCCTTTGAAGTTCACGATATAATGTGAGGAAATAATGATGGGAAACACATTTTGGTACAATGGAAATTTAAGGCAAGTATACATTCTGGTTTGTCCTTCAATGTCTACAAGGCACACGCTTATCAAAGTCATTCGGTATTACATAATGCTTCTATAGACCAGCTCACAGTTTTAAACAACAATATACACGTTTAGTTCCTGTTGCGGTATTCGCCAACATCAACGCCGAACAGAAAAGAAACAAAGACGTTCTGGACCACTAGCGTTCTGATTAAAAGCTCGCTCCAGGTTTCCTCCCTGTTAAAACCAAAAGTCTCTTTTTGTAGCTGCAGCTGTTGATTTGACCTCTGATGTCACCTTGACGCCATCGAACTGAATTTACCTCATTGCTTCATCGCTCTGATGCACGTTTTGAAAGTATAAATTAGGTTGATAAAATCACGTGATACAAAAGCTACAGGACAGGATGATTCTTCTGTCTTTGGCATGAGTCGATACATCAGCAACCGTTTAGTTATATGTGGTTGATTAAATATATAATTCTTCATCTCAACTGTCTAAACACACATCGTAAGCACTACGTTTCATCTTCCGATGTTTATGAGAATCACTCCAATGACGGCGTTATTTAACAGGAAAGCAACGTGATGTATTCAGAAAAAGTTATTTAAAAACAACAACAACAACAACAACCGTCCTTCCAGTTTGTCCACACACTATTTTTCACTGATTGTCATCGTTGTTGCACCCTGATTAATCACATCAGACAGGACAACCAGCAGCCTGCTGGGAGCGGGCTCGGGAAGGTGGTTTCTATTGTACACGGGATGGTTATTTATGTTCGGTTTACACGGACTGAACATCGATGTAACTAACGAGTTGCACATGAAAGCGTCAGTGAGCGGCTCAGTCAAGCATCTGTGCGTGCTGTGAACTCTTAACGAGGGCGTGACTGTGCAGGTGAGCCGCTCTACACCAGACTCCCGGGCCAGGACACCACGGTCAGAGTGACTTTGTTCTTCTGCAGCTTCAGCATCGGGATGAGGGACGAGTTGTTCATCCCCACCGTGGTCGCTCCGTTCACCGCCACGATCTCATCGCCGCACCTGGAGGAAACCACAGAGCGTTAAGGTTGAGCGGGAGGGAGAGAAGCCGGCGGTGTTCTATCATTTCACCAGGGTTCTTACACATTTTGACCAGTGGATTTCCAGGACTTTTCCATGACTTCAAACCAAATGTCCATGACCAAACTGAAATCTCGGTAAAAACATGAACAATTTAGAACATGTTGTGCATTGAGAGCGTACGCCGGGTTATATTTTGAGCATCTTTCTTTAAAAAAACATTAATTATTTCAAACTCGGCGTGATCATGACAAATTTCCATGACTTTTCCAAAACTTTTATGATTTAAGTTTTTTTCCATGACTTTTCCAGGCCTGGAAATGACCTTTTTAAAATCCCATGACTTTTCCAGGTTTTCCATGAGCGTAGGAACCCTGTACTTGTTGAGAACTGCTACCTTGTGGTATTGCATGGTTTGACACGCCCATAATGTTTTGCCACCCTGTCGATGCACGTCTGATAACGGGGAGTGACATCCTCAAAATCCAGATTATTTCCCTAGTTAAAAGTACATTCAGCATGTATATTGTACAGGTAGTAATAATATGTAGTAATGACATGTAGATTAATGAGTGATAAGCAGTTGCTATTTCTTTTGTGTCAACAAATTATTGTAAACATGAGTTTGTTCACATTATCATAATAAAGCACTATTAGGGTATTAGGGTATTTAGTGTTGAAGATAAACACTTTAACAGTGATAAGTGAAACATTGAACTTTGAAAGAAAAGCATATTGTGATAGTACAATAACATCCTATCAGATAGGGGAGCATGGATCGACAGACACACCTATCGGTTTATGCAGCGGTAGCACATTCTGACAAGGCAGCAAAAGATGACAGAACACCGTGCGGCGCTCCCGCTGGGCGTCACTCACTTGAGGCGCCCGTCGAAGTGCGCGGGTGTACCGGGCACGATGGTCTTGATGAAGAAGGGCTGCTGGCCGTGGCTCTCCTCGTAGCCGCCCACGATGCTGAAGCCCCAGCTCTCGCTGTTGGTCTTCTGCAGGACGATGTCCCGGCACCAGTGCATGGGACTGAGACGGACAAGAGGCAAAGTCAGCATCCGAAGGATTTGCACGCGCTTGAAAGTGGAGGAACGGAATCCCGGCTCTACCTCGGGAGTCCCAGCCAGCGGGTCCACAGGGGCGTCCAGTTGAAGGCGTCGTCCCGCGGGTCGTCCCCGGCGTCCAGCTCGTCCTTGCTGGCGGCCTCGACGTCCTCCTCCGGGTCCTCCGAGAGCGTCTGGATGACGCGGAGCGCCACCTGGGACTGAGCCGTCTGGGTCTTCAGCGCAGAGACGGCCTCGTTGTAGGTCAGCTGGGTCAGGTCCACGCCGTTGATGCTCAGCAGAACGTCGCCTGAGGACAGACAGGACAGGGTTCTTACACATGTTGACCGACGGATTTCCAGGACTTTTCCAGGACTTTAAACCAAATTTCCATGACCAAACTGAAATCTCGGTATAAACATGAACAATTAAGAACATTTGGAGTATCGAGAGCGTACGCCGGCTTATATTTTGAGCGTTAATCATTTCAAACTCGGCGTAAATGAACATGTGATTATAACACATGTCCATGACTTTTCCCAAACTTTTATGATTTAAGTTTTTTCCATGACTTTTCCAGGCCTGGAAATGACCATTTTAAAGTTCCATGACTTTTCCAGGTTTTCCGTGACCGTAGGAACCCTGGGTAAAGCTTTCACACGTCACCAGATGCCGCTCCGTACCTCTCTTGATGGTGCCGTCCCGGTGAAGACAGCCGACCGGCTGCACGCTGGTGATGTAGACGGGCAGCCGGCTGCGGCAGTCCCTCCCCCCGGCGATGGTGATGCCCAGGGAGAGCCGAGGCTCCTTCTTCAGGCTCACCGTCTTCTCCTGGCTGGAAAACCCGCCTGGAGGATCCTTTAGGAACAACGAACGTATGAATAATAAACAATTACAAACGCGCCGTGTGGCGTTTTGAGGTCACGCCGACCTCGTCCACGCTTCACATCTTTAGTTTGACAACACACACACACACACACACACACACACACACACACACACACACACACACTTGAGCCTCTCCAGGAGCCTTTGACTTAATGGATTCCTCTCGCAAAACCACTCGTAGAAACAAATGTGAAACACGTGAGAAGGAGCCGAGAGGCGAGGGGAGCGCTACGTGTGAGGAGCAACACTCGGCTCTCGTAGTGGGATAGATGTGTGGAAAGTGACAGCTTCCACCAGCCTCCTTGTTTCTGTGGAGTCTGTAAACCATCAGAGGGGAAGCTGGGGGGAGGGGCTCTTCCTCCGCTCAGCAGGGAGCCCATCCCCCCCCCAGCAAGACGAAAAGGCTCCACTCTGCAGGCAAAAGCTAACTGAGCAGCTTTGATCCTCTTCCACCCAAAGAAACAACCAAAAGACAACAAGCGGCGGCCCCGCGGCGGCAGCGAGCAGCACCCCGGCCTTTTGATCAGGGGAGGAGGGCTTTCATCTCCGCTCACAGATGCAGGTGTCTGCTCTCAAAGCTTCTCACCCCTAACTGGGGGGGGGTATTCTTTTTAGTGGCAGTGTATGGTACAACCGAGTGTGGCTGACAAAGGATCGTCACAACTACGCTGTGTAAACAGAAACGGAGAAAGTGTGTAAGATGCTGCGCACCTGGTGGCCAGCGGCGTGAAAGGGAAGCGAGACAGCTGGCCGGGCCGGAGCCAACGAGGATTACAGAAGTAGTTAGTAGTTAGTTAGTAGTTAGTTAGTGCGGCGGCATCACCTTCATGTAGGTGGAGCGGCGCCTGAAGTACTGCGGCTCCGGCGCCCTCCGGGCCGCTCGGCTGTGCTCCCGGCCGCTGCCTCCTTCTTCCAGAGCGTCCGCAGGTCTCATCACCACGAAGTTCACGCGCACCTCGCTCGCCTGAATGCACACAAAAAGAAATTAATACCACGGCAAATACACCCAACACACTCAATGCAGGGTTCTTACACATTTTGACCAGCGGATTTCCAGGACTTTTCCGGCCGGAGATACCACACATCGTATATCAATGAAGATAGTTTATTTGTTCACTTTTAGTTCTTTTTAAATGCTTTTATCAGGGTTCTTACACATTTTGACTGATGGATTTCCAGGACTTTTCACCACATTTCCATGATCAAACTGAAAATCTCGGTATAGAAATGAACATTTTAGAAAATGTTGCGTATTGAGAGCGTACGCCGGCTTATATTTCGAGTGTCTTTCTTTAAAAAACATATTAATTATTTTAAACTCGGAAATTAACAAATTTCCATGACTTTTCCAAAACTTTTATGATTTAAGTTTTTCTCCATGACTTTTCCAGGCCTGGAAAAGACCTTTTTGAAATTCCATGACTTTTCCAGGTTTTCCATGACCGTACGAACCCTGTCAATATGAATCGCATTGTTCCCAATTGAAGTTTTCAATGTGTCGGCTATCAACAACGTATCCTTTACATCAGTGGTTCTCAACCTGTTTTCAGTGATGTACCTACCTCGAAAAGACAGTCACTTTTTCTTTCTTTCTTATATTTATATTTTATTCTTGTGTGTTTAGTTTATTGGTGCTACTGTGTCCACAAATTTCCCCTTGGGGATGAATAAAGTATATTTCTATTCTATTCTATTCTTCTACCCCCTGTGAAATAATATCTTCAGCCAAGTACCCCCTAACCAGCGCGAGTAGTGCCGTCACGTTGGGTCAAACCATCCTGATATGGGGGGGACTCTGGGTTTTTATAATTAAATTGCCTACTTCATAAAGAATTCAGTTTATGAACTTATTCACTTATTTATTAAATAACTATTTTTAAAAGGATTTTTTAAATTTTAAATAGATTTAAAAAAAAAAATCTCACGTACCCCCTGGAGTACCTTCACGGACCCCCAGGGGTACGCGGACCCCCATTTGAGAACCACTGCTTTATATTACTAGCGATCATTCTCCAAGCCATAATCTTGTTGTCAGATGGACAATGGATCATATATCATAATATCAGAATATATTTGACAGGGTTTGCATCAGGCTGGGAGTCTGTGACAATAAAGAAGTTTCTTCCACTTCTCCCTTCAAGCTACACATCCGGACAAGAACCATCTAAAGAGCTCCGACATGTTCTGAGTATCCATGGTCCCCAGCGGATCGTTTTATTTAGTGTGGTGACCCTGTGACCTCTCCCCTTACTGCCACTATTACAACCATAGAGCTTATAATTGTCATGTTTGTGAGGTAAACTAATGCTTTTGATGTTACATCATTGCAAACGTAATCAAAAGAAGTGAAAGTCTCTTGTTGTTTTTTTTATGATTTAACTACATAATTCACATTCTCCTTTTCAGAATGTCCATGTTTGCATATTTCCTTTGTTTTCCTTGATTGAAAAATGGAAACGGAAAAAAGTGAATTAATACCATCCACCAAATTCTTAAAATGTACCAATGCAGATTATTCAAACTAGTTCATGCTCAGACATTTTCAAAATGACCTCAGCTTGGAAGAAAGGGAAGTTGTCTTTAAACATTATAAGATTATAAGCTTGATAGCTTCAGCCTTGACCCTTTCGTTTAGCCGCTCTCTCTTTTGTTGTAAAATAAATCTTGCTTTTTGTATGTAACCGAAATAAAAACTAAACTAAACTAAACGTGTGGCGTGCTGTGGAAGATGGCCGTCCCTCCTGTAGACGGTCCCTTGATGGGCTGGTGTACCTGTATGATCTGGGCGGCGCTCTCAGGTGTGCCGTGCCTCAGGTCGTGTCCGTTGATGGCCAACACCTTGTCGTTGTTCCTCAGCTTTCCGTCCTTCGCCGCCAACCCCCCCGACAGCAGGTCCAGGATGAACACGCCGCTCTCGTCCGACTTGCGTATGAGTTTGATGCCGAGCGGCTCGGTGCGCTGGCTCTTCACCAGCGTCACCTGCAGGACCGCGCCGGGGCTGTGATTGGAGGTAGCGTTGCCATGGGGACCGGGGGAGGGCTGCGAGGCGGCGGACGCGGTGCACGGGGACGTGTGGTGATCGGCTCGCGGATCCCTCGGCTTGAAACCTTTCTCCTGCATCACCGTGAGCCGCAGCAGGGAGGGCTGGCGGAGCACGGAGATGGCCCGGGCGTGGGGGACCGAGGCCAGGCTGACGTCGTTCACCTGGACAAGACACACCTGTCAGTGGTGCAGCAGCACAACCATCACTGCATGGTCTGCAGTCAGTGGATGCTGCTTTATGTGTACAGGTTGTAAAGCCCTCCGAGGCAAATTGGTAATTTGTGATAATGGGCTACACAAAACAAACTGAATTAAATTGCTTCTATAAAGCGTTCAGGGTTCTTACACATGTTGACTGATTTCCAGGACTTTTCCATGACTTTAAATCAAATATCCAGGACCAAACTAAAATCTCGGTTTATACATGAAAAGTGAGAATATTTAGTATTTAAACAATGTGAACTCCAAAGCATAAAGTATACAATTAATGAAACAAATGTATTAGAGACAATATTCTATTTAAAGAATAAACATTTGCTTCCCGAGCGATGGCCATCGATCGTTCCAGTTACGGTGCGTT
Organism: Liparis tanakae; assembly: GCA_036178185.1. Lineage (NCBI taxonomy): Eukaryota > Metazoa > Chordata > Actinopteri > Perciformes > Liparidae > Liparis > Liparis tanakae. The sequence goes on along the minus strand of CM070095.1, from coordinate 1,008,408 downwards.
CACTTGCAACGCGGGAAAAAAAGAAAATTGAGGCTCCGGTATGAGAGCGTATGCCGGCTTATATTCTGAGTCTTTCTTTCTAAAACATATTCATTATTTAAAACTCTGCGTAAATGAACATGTGATTATAACAACATTTCCATGACTTTTCCCAAACTTTTGTGATTTAAGTTTTTTCCATGACTTTTCCAATGACCATTTTAAAATGCCATGACTTTTCCAGGTTTTCCATGACCGTACGAACCCTGTGTGTTATTACATGTCATGACATCATAACTGTATTTCCTGCATCAGAATAGTCAGAACTGGAGCAGCTACTGGTGCTAATGTGTGGTCAGTTTGCCCTTTCTCTTTAAGATCCTGTCAAAGAGATATTCGCCTCACAAATCTGATGAGAAATTGGGCATCGATTCAAGAGGAGGGTTGAGTCACCGCGTCTGTTTACATCATCCAGCTTCCCACAAAGCCACAAGAAGGGCAGCTAACGTTTCACGTCCGGAGGGCAGCTGGATGGACGGCAGGTTTCTGTTTCCATCCCCAGGTTTGGGATCGGTTGGCAACACTTTGGAGGACGCACTGAAGCCAAAGCTGAAACATGACAGCGATACCACATTCCAGGAGAACCGGAGGGTAGACACACAAGGAGGAAACCACAACTTATTAAAATCCTCATTAATATTCTGCACTTCCATTCTCCTGTGAGGAGATGGAGAGCGTTGGATGACAAACGCTTCATGACTCCAGGGTCTGACTGACATACTGGAGCTGTGTGGGACTAAACCACATGCGGCCTCTGGCTCTGGGATATGGGAATAAAAGCGGAGAAACTGGAGGCCTGTAGTCATGACGGTGGGCGAAGGAGTCTTAGTCATGACTCCCAATGCCTTAGGGACAAGATGTAGCTGGTAGAGGCAGACGGGTTAAAGCGAGAAATTATCTCCGACCAGATATTGGTCGGACCAATCAAATCGTCCGGGCGGGCTTTATACGATGACGGACAGATGATCCACAGGAACGGAACCATCACGTCATGAAAGGCGCTTGCTTCTTCCAGTGTGCGTCGCTTAAATACGTCACGTACTGCGTTGCTCTGATTGGTTGTAGCTCTATCCAATTGAGAAGAGGTATTTTCCTTCCTGGTTGGTTGAGACACGCCCCTTAATACATAGACACGCCCCTTAATACATAGACACGCCCCTTAATCACAGCCCAACGGAGCGGATCAGACTCACATTCTGACTAGAATTATGAGGATGACATGGTCAGGCTAAGTGGGACCCAAACAACGGTGGATGGATGTACCACGCAAGTGAGGGCCAAGGAAGAAGCCGTTCACTGGTGGAGCGGATCAGAATCAGGGGACAGATACACACAGGGTTCTTACACATGTGGACCAGTGGATTACCATGACTTTAAACCAAATGTCCATGACCAAATTGAAATCTCGGTATAAACATGAACATTTTTAAACATTTTGCGTATTGATTGCGTACGCCGGCTTATATTTTGAGTTTTTCTTTAAAAAACATATTCATTATTTCAAACTCGGCGTAAATGAACACGTGATTATAACACATTTCCATGACTTTTGCAAAACTTTTATGATTTGAGTTTTTTCCATGACTTTTCCAGGCCTGGTAATTACCATTTTAAAATCCCATGACGTTTCCAGGTTTTCCATAAGCGTACGGACCCTGTACACAGATACGACTACCGAGGTGTAGGTGTGCCCTCTCCTCGGTTATTAACAACTCATTCAGAATTCAGTCGGCTCCTTAATGTTTCAACACTGGCGCTCTCTAACAGAAAGGACTCAATCCGTCACAACAACATGAAGCTGCTTACGTCGACCCGGGAATATTCACCACGCCTTGTTACCAGGGAGAGAAAACTTGTTCATCTTGAATATCGACTTTCCCGAGTGTTTACACAAATATGCTTAACTGAGCCGTGTCACGCCACGCCAACGCGATGCGGTGGATTCCCACGGCGAAGGGAAGCCGCTCTCACCTCTAAGATGTGGTCCCCCGGGGCCAGCCGGCCGTCACGAGCGGCCAGCGAGTCGCGGATGATCTCCTGGACGACGATGTTCCCCAGCGGCGTGTCCTTCCCGCCCACGATGCGGAGGCCCAGCTCCTCCTCCGGATCCTCCCGGAACAGCTCCACCACCACGGCCTCGGCCACCAGGCTGGAGCGCAGGAGGGAGTTGTCTGGAGGAATCATCATCATCAATATCATCAATATCATCAATATCATCATCATCATCATCATCATCATCATCATCATTATGCCTGTTTATGAAGCCAATCTAACCATCACTACCACCAGAAGTTAAAGTGACTATTGAACTAACCATCACTACCACCAGAAGTTAAAGTGACTATTGAACTAACCATCACTACCATCACAAGTTAGTTACTATTGAACTAACCATCACTACCACCAGAAGTTAAAGTTACTATTGAACTAACTATTACTACCATCAGAAGTTAAAGTTACTATTGAACTAACCGTCAGAAGTTAAAGTTACTATTGAACTAACCATCAGAAGCTAAAGTTACTATTGAACTAACCATCACTACCAACAGAAGTTAAAGTTACTATTGAACTAACTATTACTACCATCAGAAGTTAAAGTTACTATTGAACTAACCGTCAGAAGTTAAAGTTACTATTGAACTAACCATCAGAAGCTAAAGTTACTATTGAACTAACCATCAGAAGCTAAAGTTACTATTGAACTAACTATTACTACCATCAGAAGTTAAAGTTACTATTGAACTAACTATTACTACCATCAGAAGTTAAAGTTACTATTGAACTAACCGTCAGAAGTTAAAGTTACTATTGAACTAACCATCAGAAGCTAAAGTTACTATTGAACTAACCATCAGAAGCTAAAGTTACTATTGAACTAACCATCACTACCATCAGAAGCTAAAGTGACTATTGAACTAACTATTACTACCATCACAAGTTAAAGTGACTATTGAACTAACCATCACAAGTTAAAGTGACTATTGAACTAACCATCACAAGTTAAAGTGACTATTGAACTAACCATCACTACCATCACAAGTTAAAGTGACTATTGAACTAACCATCACTACCATCACAAGTTAAAGTGACTATTGAACTAACCATCACTACCATCACAAGTTAAAGTGACTAGAAGGATAACTGTCAACTGGAGCAGAACCCTGATCCCCCAGTCAAAGACGTCTACAGACACACGGCCCAGTGCAGCTTCCTAAACGACCGCCGTACAGACACAGCGTTCCCCCACAGGGATGAATTATTGAACATTCACAAACACAACCCATCCAGTGGTGTGGCTCCTCTGCTGTTGGCTGGATTACAATGTATTATATATGATACGTTGAGTTCCTCGGCCCCAAAACAGCAAATACAACTATTTACAGAAACTGTGGAGAACAGCTTTACCAGTAGAGACATGCACAGTTACACAATACGGAGGCAACCAGTAACCAGGAGGCAACCAGTAACCAGTTCTTTAAGGTGACTTTGTTTTTACAGTCCACAGCTGACAGCAACACGACACAGAAAACAGAGAGAAACACAATGAACATCAACATTACATATTTCTAACAGTGAAGTGGTACAAGTATCGTTCGAGTCTTACAAAAAGTACAACGGCATGAATTCAGGGGATCGCTCAACCTGGATGAAGCAACCTGCTGATTTTATACTGAAAGAAAACCTCATTTCAACAATCAATGATCATAAAGCTCATTTGCAAAATATGTGCATGTGTAAACTCGTTGCATTTACAGCACGCAGCAGTAATCTGATTAAAATTGAGATTATGATGACGCCGACGGAATCGTCTCTGTGCACACTGTTTACCAGTTGCCTAGCAACTATGTTTTATTGGAACGGTGCCACTGGCTCTGGCATGCAGGAGGCGAGACCGACTGGTTACCACATCTCTGACTCGGTACACAGTCCCACCACCTGGCTGATGATTCACCTGTGACAACCCCAGAATCAAAACCTTGAGGCGGAAAACATCACCGATTCTCCTCTTCCCGTCTCGACGCCCACTGAGGGCGACGGCACGAGGTTTAGCTTTTCTTCAATCATTACGTCCGTTCAACCGAGAAACTTCTACCAACATTATTGAGTGTCTAACAGTTTACCAACTTCCTCTTGTGAATAATTTCCATGGAGGTTGTGTTTTTAATGACCGTGTTTGTGCGTACAAGGTTCTTCCACATGTTGACCAGTGGATTTCCAGGACTTTTCCAGGACTTTTCCAGGACTTTTCCAGGACTTTAAACCAAATGTCCATGACCAAACTGAAATCTCAGTATAAACATGAACAATTTAGAACATTTTGTGTATTGAGAGCGTATGCCGGCTTATATTTTGAGCGTCTTTCTTTAAAAAACATATTAATTATTTCGAACTCGGTGTGATCATGACACATGTCCATGACTTTTCCAAAACTTTTATGATTTAAGTTTTTTTTCCATGACTTTTCCAGGCCTGGAAAAGACCTTTTTAAAATTCCATGACCATTCCCGGTTTTCCATGAGCGTACGAACCCTGCTCGTTCTCGTGCTTGTACAGGAACTGATACAGCGATGTAGAATGAAAGGACTCCATACCTTCCTCACTTTCCTCATAGGCGGGGTTGATCAGCCCCGGCTCCTGACTTCGGGACTGCGTTGCTGAATGCTTGGCGTCGTCAGAAGACTCGCCGTCGCTCTTCCGTCCCTTCAGCTCGTTCCACGAGGGCCTCTTCCTCTTCTCGGCTTCCTCCCTCAGTCTTCTGAAAACAGGACATCTGAGGAAAGATAGGAAACCGGTAAAGAGAACGATACGGCGGACTAGTGGAATTGGAAGAGGGTGTTCTTAAAATCAATAACTTCTTTTAAATCACTTCTTAAAACCCACTTTTATAGAACTGCTTTTAAATGATGTCGTCCTTTTAATGTTCAGGGTTCGTACACATGTTGACCAGTGGAATTCCAGGACTTTTTCATGACTTTTCCAGGACTTTTCCAGGACTTTTCCAGGACTTTAAACAAAATGTCCATGACCAAACTGAAATCTCGTGTACATGAAAACTTGTAGTATTCAAACAATGAGAATTACAAAGCATACAATATACTTTAAATAAAACACATGAGAGACGATAGTTTGATTAAAATAATAAACATTACTATACATGTTTATTCTTAGAAACACTTATATAAATGTTTATTCTTTTAATCAAACTATTTTCCTATATGTGCAAATCTGTTTCGACTTGGCGTATGCCGGCTTATAATTTGAGTCTTCCTTTCAAGAACACATGAATTATTTTAAACTCGCCGTAAATGAACATGTGATTATAACAAATTTCCATGACTTTTCCAAAACTTTTGTGATTTAAGTTTTTTCCAGGCCTGGAAATGACCATTTTAAAATTCCATGACTTTTCCAGGTTTTCCATGACCGTACGAACCCTGTATGTTTTTATTTTAATTGCCTATTTGTTTGGTTTTAGTTGTGTTCAATGCTTTTATGGTATGGTCTTTGTTGTGTTTGTTTATCTGTAGAGCACTTTGTAAACCTTATTTTAAAAATGCTATATAAATAAAGGTATTATTACTATATTATTATTGAATGTTTCATGCCACCACAAAGTGCCAGAGATGAATAGGCATACGCAAACGGAGGTTAAGAAGTGAGACGAGGAGAGAGTATGTATGCACAGGATTCAGAAGACGAGGACGGGTTTACTGCAATGCAGGAAGTCTGGGGAGACGAGTCTGATCAGGACAGAGTGCCGGGCCCGCTGCTGCTTCTCAGGCCTGAACTTTGTCTCCTGCTTGTTTGCACAGAGAGGCTGCAGCCGGACTATCTGCCGCCCGCAACCGACTGCGTCACGGCTGGCCAGCGGCATGATAAGCAGCACCGGCCATGTGAAAAACACGACGACTGACCCGCACGTCCCCTTGAGCGCAATAATGAGCAGTTTCTGTGTCCATAGAGGGACGAAGCCAGCAGTAATGCAGCTTCACAAGGAGGAAAACACAGCCCTGGGGAGCGCATGAAGAGGGGAATGACAGTTATCTTACATTGTTGAGAAGTAGTACAAAGTATCGTCATGACTGAATGGTTGGATCTCATGGTCACTTTAGAATGGAGACGTGTGCATCAGGATATGTTTATGGAGCTATCAGAACTGTACATGTTTAATGTCTTCCACTTAGGAATAGTTTGACAATTTGGGAAACACAAAGCTATTTTGCTGAGTAAGATGAGAATATTGATACCACTCTCATCTATGTATGTTAAATACAAAAGTATACAGGGTTCTTACACATTTTGAATGGATTTCCAGGACTTTTCCAGGACTTTAAACCAAATGTCCATGACCAAACTGAAATCTCAGTAAAACATGAACAATTTAGAACATGTTGTGTATTGAGAGCGTACGCCGGCTTATATTTTAAGCATTTTTCTTAAAAAAACACATTAAATATTTCAAACTCGGTGTGATCATGACAAATTTCCATGACTTTTCCAAAACTTTTATGATTTAAGTTTTTTTCCATGACTTTTCCACGCCTGGAAATGACCTTTTTTAAATGTCATGACTTTTCCAGGTTTTCCATGACCGTAAGAACCCTGAGTATAAGCAAGTTTGTACTTCAAAGATACATCAAAGATACGTGTGACCTTCTGTCCTCACGAGGTCCAGTAGGCAGAACAACGACCGGCCTCTCCCTGTGGTTCAGTGGTCAGGCTGAGCTGGAGCTTCATATCAAACCGACAGCCATGAGATCAATCTTCAAATACAACTGACAGAAACAAAGTGTGTTTCCCAAAAAAGATTCCGTTAATGAGCGGTCAGTGAGATTTGTTCTCAAGGCTCAGTACACAATGCGATTCAACCCCGTCACTGCCATGGTTTCTTTATAAAATCGTGCAATAACTTATTACCCTGAGCTTAAATACCTAGAACAGACTGTCATGGCACACCGTCAGTATTTTATATTTTATTTTATTTAATTTTACACTGCTGTATTTGCACATATGTTGTGTATATATATACATATATATTTTATTTAGTATTTTATATTTCACTTTGTATAATTTATGCACAGTCATTTTCTTTCTTTCTTATATTTATATTTTATTCTTGTGCGTTTAGTTTATTGGTGCTACTGTGTCCACAAATTTCCCCTTGGGGATTAATAAAGTATATTTATATTCTATTCTAGTCTATGGTTTTGTGAACACCCGTTGGTTTTGATAAAGACACGTGATATATATTATTTTGCATTCCTGTCAAAAATAACACACATTGTGACCCATCACTTCAGCCGCGTAAAGGTTCACCGATATCCACCAGGACCAGAGTCCTACCTGTTGTGCAGGTGAGGCTGCAGCTCGCAGCGCTGCATCTGCAGCTGGCACTCTGCAGAGTGCGGACACATCACCGTCAGCTTGTCCAGCAGGTTCCTGACCAGCAGGCTGGAGGGCCGGCACTGATGCAGCTGCAGCCGCAGGCGGTCCACGGGGCAGAAGTCCTGCTCCTTCAGAAAGTTGCTGAGGCAATGAAAGCAGTACGTGTGGCCGCAAGGGGTGTCCATCGGCCGGAGGAGGGGCTGCAGGCAGATGTGGCAAACCAGCTCGTCGTCCACCTCGTCCTGGTACTCGTACAGGTGGCAGTCCAGGCCCTCGTGCTGCTGGCCACACTCCTTACAGACCCGCGCCCACGAGAGGCCCGCGGTGCACACGCCGCCGCCGGCCGCTTTGGTTTCCGTCGTCGCCATCGGCTGAAGAAGATCAGTCCGCACTCTTCTGGAAACGATCAGCGCTCTCTTATATCCTTAAAACCACGTCTGGTCACACGTCTACGTCCAACGCTAAAAATCCATTCAAACTGAAGATGAGAGGATGAGAGGATGATCCGGAGTGAACGGCGTTATCTTCATGTCTTCGTGCTGATTTTCTGTAGAGAGAGAGAAACACAGTGAGATCTAGTGCAGAAGTTGGATTGTTCCTCCTCAAACTGGCCGGCTCCACAGGAAATGACAAATCCACGAGCGGCAGCGATGTGGCAGCGAGCTGCAGCTGCTTCCTCTCAGCCAGTTTCCTGGAGGACAAAAGGAATTCTCATCTCAGCTGAAAGGGCTAAACTCTGTGAAATGAGGCAGGAGGAAAACTGGCCAGAGTCAAAGCCTGCTAATGTGGAGGAACAAAGGCTCTACGCTGGTAAGACTGGGCAGAAATGAAACCCCCATCACTAACGACCCCTCGCCTCCAGCCGGCGGTCGTCTCCATCCCTCTGTGGGGCTCCTGAGCTCCTTTAACTCTCACAATTGAAGATATATTTGGCCACAATCATAAACAAATATATAAGATAAATTGACACATCACAAATTACACCGAAAAACAAATAGTGAGAAATAGAATCTATCTTGTGAGATGAATGACGTCCATTAAAACAGCGTGTGTGGATTCATTAACGGCTCCCCATGGTTAGGAGCACAAAGTGCCAATAGTACGACAGCTTCGACGTGCCTCCATACGTCTTTGTGCCGAACACTTTCACAGGCGTCATTCCAGAAGACGTAATGCCGCCCGAGAGACTGAAGCAGCACAAAGATAAACACAACACCACCGAATAGCACCTTGAGATGCACGACTGTGTCCTATAAACACAGAGAGCTACAGAAAGATACTCTATTGCACATTACCACATACATTACAATGAGCTCACTACATGTAATGTCCCCAGCCCAAGATGTCAGGCACAGAAGGACGTCTTCGTCGTTGGCGGCGTTGCCTCAGAGCGACTCACCGAGCTGATATCTTTGTTGCAGCCGCTGCACGACAACAGTCTCACCTCGCCGCTGCCTGAAGCCTGAATGAAAGCAGAGCCCTGCCTCTGCACGGCACACCGGCAGAATAACGCCTGTGTGTGTGTGTGTGTGTGTGTGTGTGAGAGAGGACACATATTTGTGTGCGTGAGCGCGGACGTGTTTGAGCTCTCACTGCACCGGCGTGAGTAATGCAGCGGGGAATTGGTGTAACTAGGCCGAGTGAATGGAAAGTATCCCTCCTGTCTGTGAGTGTGTGTGTGTGTGTGTGTGTTGGGGGAGGGAGGGGGGGGGGGGTGCTCAAATTGCTGATGTTGCAATCCTACAGGTAAAGTACTCTGGACGACTGATTGCAGGCAAACATACAAGAAGCTCTAGAAATATGCGAGCGCACGCCTTTCATTACCCGTGACGCAGGCCTTCTCTCTCTCTTTGTCTGCACTCGGGGTGAGCGATACCTCGCCTGTAATGGAGACTCAGAGGGGTCATGGCTCCTGGAGCGCAGAGAGGGGAGCACAGGGGGAACCAGGCGGCGCTCCATTTATCTGGAAATCAAATGATGTGGCGCAAGAATGCAAAACAAAAGAAAACCGACACAATCTCAAAGCGCCGCGCTGCAAAGGCTTCAGCTGGTCCTCCCGTCAATAAGACGTTCCCAGTTCCACATCGCTTCACACCCGAGGTGTATCGTTTGCTTTGTGATAAAGGAACGAGCACAAGCTGAGAGAGAGAGAGAGAGAGAGAGAGAGAGAGAGAGAGAGAGAGAGAGAGAGAGAGAGAGAGAGAGAGAAGGAAGAAGCATGTCTCCATTAGAGCCGAGGTCGTCTTCTCAGACGTCCGTGACCCTGAGAGGACGGCCTCCTGCTCCGGGTCTGAAGACGTCTCCGAGGACGTCCATCGCCGGCCACTCACGCGGCAGCTTGTAGCTCTGAGCTCCTCCAGGATACGGCGTGACGTCAATAAAAGGTGCTCGTCTTTCTTGAGACCCTCCATGGGAGATGGTGCCTCAGATTAGTCGATTGATTGATGAGTTTGGGAACCGATTGGTTGATTTATTAATGACAGGCGTTTCTCTGTTGGATATCAAGTATCAAGTGTGGATGTTTAGCTTTGTGACTGCGGGTCAGGCACCTTAGTCTGGGTAAATTGTGACGGCATTTTTCACTATTTTCGGAAATTCTATATCAATCATTATAATTATAACTAGATATGCGCATACCTTCGGCGCAGGCACTTTTTTGGTATCTTTTCATGGCCTTGACCTTTGACCCGATCGATCCCAAAATATAATCAGATGGTCCCCGGATAATAACCAATCATCCCACCAAATTTCATGCCATTCGGTTTAATACTTTTTGACTTATGCGAATAACATACACACAAATAAATACACGCTATCAGAACATTACCTTCCGCCTTCTCGAATGCGAAGGCAACAACACTTTGAATTTATATAGCGCTTTTCCAGACACTCAAAGACGCTTAAATGCATTATCATTATTTGCAGCCCAGGAAAACCGGAAAAGAAAATGTTTACTTCAATCATTGTTTCAAGACAAATGTAGGCTCCAGTTTCTCTGAGAAAGTTTGAATCGACATCTCCGTTAATCTACCTCAACGTCACAAGTATCCAGTTTAATCTTAATCCTACACTAGAGAGCGAACATTCTTTCACAAGAACCCCACACTGAAATAAACTATTGTTAAAATGCCACAGAGCGCTCTACAATAGGCGGCTGAGATCTGTGTTTACAGGTCCAGAGCCAACCAAAGAGGCTCATACCACCCGCCGTAACGAGGGAACGCCTCATCCGAGTCAAATGCCTTGTAATCATGTGAGTCTAAGCTTTTGCGGGAAATATGTGTAGCCCTGCGGTGTCTCCCAGTCTCCAGGGGATTACGGGAGGTGGTGTTCCCTCGACGCTGAGCCCAAATCACTCGCTTTGATGGGTGAGTCACATGGCGGCCGCCACGCCCTCAGCGAGGCAGGTGAAGCCTGGCGAGACGCTTCTTCTTTTTCCATGAGACCATGAGACAGGAGGTGTGTCACAACAACTCTGACTTACACTAATGTCTGGTACTACCAATAACACGTCACATAAAGGGCACATAAAGGGAAAAGTAATCACATCGCTCCCCAGACATGAATGAGACTTAATCATCGGTGTTGGAGTCTGACACGAGCTCCAACACGTCTGGAATTAAACTTTTAGGGCTGCATCAATTAAAGATGTCATTAAAGTTATATGGTAATCTTCTCTGATTAATAATTAAAATTAAAATACCATCTCATTATCTATTTAGAACGCTGTTTGAGCTGGATAGCAACAACACGCAACCTTTTCCGACTATATCTGGATCAAAACACAGATTAGTGGCTCTTAAATATCTTATTGTGGTACTTTTGTAGTTTGACTATGTTGAGGAAATGTTACTTTCTGTATTCTTGTTGTTCTTAGTTTGTTCTCTAGGTTGAAATGCACTTATTGTAAGTCTCTTTGGATAAAAGCGTCTGCTAAATGACATGTAATGTAAAGTAATGTAACATGCTTTAAATACAAAGAACAATATTTGTATTGCATGTTTGTACGCAGATCATCTGAGCGAGATGAAAACCTTTACTCTCCAAAGTATTTCCTACTCCAACTTTATCCCAGTTTGTACTTTAATAAACAGTTGGATTTCCGCCTCGCTACAGACTCATACGTGGTCGGTACGACACGCGGAGCTTCAGCTCATCTTTACGCTGCAGGCCTCCCACTGTACACGGGGTTCCTACACATGTTGACCAGTGGATTTCCAGGACTTTTTCAGGACTTTAAACCACATTTCCATGACCAAACTGACATCTCGGTGTATACATGAACATTTTTGAAAATGTAGTATTCAAAGAATGAGAATTACAAAGCATACGATACACCTTAAATGAAAACAATTACATTATCCTGACCGCTTCCTGAGCTACTGTTGCTACGGCCGGCGAACTTTCCAGTTAAGGTGCGTTCACTTGCAACGGAAAAAATTATAATTGCACCGATAGTATGAGAGCGTCTGTCGGCTTAGATTTTGAGTCTTCCTTTCAAAAACATATGAATTATGTCAAACTCGGCCTAAATGAACATGTGATTAACACATTTCCATGACTTTTCCAAAACTTTTATGATTTACTTTTTTTCCATGACTTTTCCAGGCCTGGGAATGACCATTTCAAAATTCCATGACTTTTCCAGGTTCTCCATGACCGTACGAACCCTGTGTACAACGGCCTGCCTGCACATACAGAAACAAACACCACATGGTATTTAACTATTTAACCCATCATCATCCCTCATATCCAGCATGAAGGAAGAAGCCAACAGTTTTGAGTTATTCAGACGATTTGACCCAACAAGGACGGTTTCCAGCTGGATTTTCCAGACCAGAAATAAACGTGTTTATCGTCACAATGGATCCATTTTCCCACCACGACAATTAAACTCAATTACTTTCAATTAAAGACGTCTGTCTGCAGACTTGCGACAGCGAGTGCAGACATGGCACAATACTGGAATACTTTGGTCACACAGAAGGGAAATTTAAATTGGGCTCCAAGCTGCTGAATCACAGTGACCGTGTTTACATGCATTAGAATAACTGTCTTAGTCGGACTGAAATCGAATGATCCGTTTCATGTAAACACCTTTGTTCGACTATGTGCGGTCCGACTACGATCCGATTAACACCTGGATAACTCGATCCGATCCGGTTGATACTCCGACCATCGCGGCATGTAACAGTGAATTGGATTAGGAACCAGATTTTGCGCCATTGCGCAGGCAAGCGCAACGAGTATCGCCACGAGCATCGCCACGAGCATCGCAACGAGTTCCAGGGCTCTTAAGTGTCACGCATTGAGCGTGAGACTCACGCATTTCGGTCTTAACTCCCGCCACACATCGTATTTCTTCACGCTGAATACAACTCTCGGCTATTTTATGTTTTAATGTGCCGGAGCGCCAACATGAGCCGCTCTCCCCGTGGAGAAATCAAGCGCTCCCTGGAGGTCTGCTGTGAGGTGTCGCTTATCAGCCAATCAAAAACAAAGAAATGGGCTACACAACAGCCAATGAGAAAAAAATCTGTTATATTTGGGTAAGATTTAATCCAGCAACCAATGAACCAATGTCTTCAAAACTTGAGCCCTGGAGTTGTAGTGGAAACAGCGCCCCCTGTGGTATCGGAGGTGACGTGCTTTCAGCCAATGATTCAAATTACTCACTGCCATGTATATTGGGATAATAGCAGATCCCCCAAAAGATAGCATAGTCCGACTAAAGCAAGATTAGAATTATAACATCATGTAGACGCACTGACAGCCTCCCTGTGCCGACCCCGAGCCGGCCTCCCTCTGATGGAGGGGTGGGTGGAGTCGGCCTCTCTCTGATGGAGGGGTGGGTGGAGTCGGCCTCTCTCTGATGGAGGGGTGGGTGGAGTCGGCTAATCAGGGAGATTCAGCTCACCTGGTCGGGCTGCAGCTCTATATAAGCCGGTGGAGTCGCTCAGTCATTCGCTTCCCCCTGGCGTGTTTTGTTCTACTTCAGTGCCACACTAATTTCCCTTTATAGTTATGTAAACTACAATCCTTGTTAGTTGCAGCTCGTGTGTGGTTGCCCCTCCTTTGTTGAGCCTCGAGCTGGTTGTGACAAATTGGAGGCTCGTTTGGGATCAAATGAACCACTTGAGTAGGATGGAGTCCAGGCGTTGTGGTAATCTGGACTGGTGTGGTTTGTGGGGTTGCTACCTCCTGTGACTGCGGGGGTTTGTTAACTTTAATGTAGCCATTTGGCCTCAAAATTGCAGACTGTGCCTTTCTTGTTAAAATGCAAATTTGGTTTCTTATGAGGCAGAGCTGTATCCTACTCCGGTCCTGTTTTTGTTAAACGTTACTCTATTGTGCATTCTGGTCTACTGTGTCTTTTTGGTTACTGAAGTTCTCCCCCATTCTGTTGGTTGCAACTTGATCTCTCTACGTGGCGGTGTGAGCGGGTGGAGCGAGATGCTCTGGATCATGTGACGTCCGTGGCGTTCTGCGGCGCTGCAGGGACGTTCTGGACCCACTGGTTTCCAGTCCAGCCATCAGTGAATACCTGAGAACCAGGGTTGGGCTCGTACAGGACGTCAGATGGTTTGGGTTTGGGAACCTCCTGTTTGTGTGGGCTACCTTTTCAGATCTGTATATCTTAGAGCGGTTGTATATCATGTTTGGTTAATGTTGCTTGTTTAATCCCTTCATGCGTTGGCCTTGACACCCACACTGTGGTATTGTGCTTAGCTCCACATATTTGGTTTTGCATTTCACGGCACACACACGATCGTCTCCTTGTTTCAAAGAGGCTTCCTCTGATACCCAGGTCACATGTCTGAGGGTGGAACACCTGAAGGTAAGAAGTCGGTCTTAAAGGAGCCGAGGACGATAAACTGGTGGCAGTCGGACACATTGTCCTTTCATTTCAAAAACGTTGTAGAGACGACTCGTGTGTGGCCTCGTCTCGTCTGACATATGCTTTAAATTCCAGTAAGACAGTCATTTTACATGAAATAAATGGTAGTTCTGCAAGCAGCCATTGAGTTCATAATCTGTATTTAGTCGTTCAATCCCCTGAGGACAAACTTTTAATATAAAGGCTAAAGATAGTGATGACACTTGACTAATAGTACAGACTACACAACTATTTGAATCAAAGTGCTCCGTTTCACGTCTTATCTTTGAAGGAACTACAGCTGCACACAATAAAAAAAGATATGACCAATTTTAACATGCGTGCCTATTTTTGTAGCTCCACCCATCCTAAAGTAATGAGGTATGCAGAATGGCTCCTCGACAAAGCACGAGTGTTCAGCATACAATAAAAGCTGCTCGATGTGGAAAAATGTAACTCGCTTTGACTGTTGGAGTCTATTCTAAAAAGATTCATCTGATTTATTTATAAATATATAGAGTAACGTGCACTATACAATATGGCGTGTGTTGTATTGCCGTCCTGTATATTTCCATATCAATAAACACACCTTCAGTATAATTGCTTAACCATAATCATCTGATGTGCAATGTTTCATACAAATACTTTAATTTTCTGCTATTCATCTCATACCACCTCATTTTGATTTTATTAAGTTTCAGATTGTATAACTTTACTAATACAACAATGTACCTGTTTTCTTTGTTGGGGCTCTACAGAGACTGAGAAACATGAGATGATGGATGAGTCACGTCAATAAACCAAATACTAGATTCAACCAATCGATAGACGTATCACTAATAAACTGATGTGTTTTATGTGTAAAAAAACAACCTGTGATGAAGTATAAATATATGGAAAGGCTCAAAGTCCACTTCGCTCCTCTCCCCTGATGTTGAGTCACCGTGTTGAAGTTAATGTGGCCGGGGTCTCTGGGGGTCCGTGAGCAGGTACTCCTCCTCAGAGACCCTCTGCCTGTGAAGAAGACCATCAGAGACCCTGTGCACGTGAAGAAGAGCCTCAGAGACCCTGTGCACATGAAGAAGACCATCAGAGACCCTGTGCACATGAAGAAGACCCTCAGAGACCCTGTGCGTGAAGAAGACCATCAGAGACCCTGTGCACATGAAGAAGACCATCAGAGACCCTGTGCACATGAAGAAGACCATCAGAGACCCTGTGTGCGTGAAGAAGACCATCAGAGACCCCAGGCTGAAGAAGACCATCAGAGACCCTGTGCACATGAAGAAGACCATCAGAGACCCTGTGCGCGTGAAGAAGACCATCAGAGACCCTGTGCACATGAAGAAGACCATCAGAGACCCTGTGCACGTGAAGAAGACCCTCAGAGACCCTGTGCACGTGAAGAAGACCATCAGAGACCCTGTGCACGTGAAGAAGACCCTCAGAGACCCTGTGCACGTGAAGAAGACCATCAGAGACCCTGTGCACGTGAAGAAGACCATCAGAGACCCTGTGCGCGTGAAGAAGACCATCAGAGACCCTGTGCACGTGAAGAAGACCATCAGAGACCCTGTGCACATGAAGAAGACCCTCAGAGACCCTGTGCGCGTGAAGAAGACCATCAGAGACCCTGTGCGCGTGAAGAAGAGCCTCAGAGACCCTGTGCACGTGAAGAAGAGCCTCAGAGACCCTGTGCGTGTGAAGAAGACCATCAGAGACCCTGTGCACGTGAAGAAGAGCCTCAGAGACCCTGTGCACGTGAAGAAGAGCCTCGCTACCAGCAACAAGGACGTGTGTAACCCCCTCGCTGGATGTGTGCGTGTCACCGGGGCCATAAATAACGCTCCCCCCCTCCTCTCGTCGGCTCGTGACCGCTCCTCCGGTCCTAATCAGTCCGGCCCGACGTGACGGACCG
Organism: Liparis tanakae; assembly: GCA_036178185.1. NCBI lineage: Eukaryota > Metazoa > Chordata > Actinopteri > Perciformes > Liparidae > Liparis > Liparis tanakae. The sequence continues at coordinate 992,188 of CM070095.1, read as the reverse complement.
TCACGGGAGCGGGAATGACGGAGTCGGTCGGACTGTGTCGCCATTAACGGCCGTTAACGCGAGCGGCGGCTCCTTCACCTTCAGCTCGCGCGCTGCCCAGACGGCGCTAACCGCCGCGCACCTTGAGCACGGCGCCGCTGTTTAATGAGCCCAAACACGACCGTGTTCAGCCATTAAACACGAGATTAAAACACACACACCACGTGAAGCCGGGCCGCGTTGGTCCGGGGACGCAGCGGGACGCGACGAGCCGGAGCGGAGACCGAAACTCGGCTTACCTGAGCGGAGGTCGTGTTCCGGAAGCAGCTAGCCGACGGCCGCGTCCCGCTAGCGAACAAAGAGAGCGCCGCGAAGTCGCTGCGTTTAAAACAGTCGCGACATTAAAAACCGCCGACTGCGTCTTCCCGGACGAGGACGTCTGGCTCTCCTTTACCGCATTGCCGTCGTCGCGTTCTGCCCGCCTGACGCCCCGCAGGTGAAGCTCAACCTCCCGCCGAGGACTGGGCGACTTTCCCAGTTTCGAGCAAACATACTTGGAAGCCAAAAAAGCTGCACAGGAAGAAGTCCGTGCAGGTGAACACAGTAACACACAGAACAGCTGCACGGATGCGGGAGCAGCTCTGTTGTTGGCATTTATAATATGCATTACTCGCCTCTCTACACAGTCATAAATATAAAAGAGAACCCGTCATGCATAAGTGTACATTTGTTCTGCTTATTCTGCTATATATATATATATATATATATATATATATATATATATATATATATATATATATATATATATATATATATATATATATATATATATATATATTTATTTTGTATTTTATATTTCACTTTGCACACTACTTATGCACAGTCACTTTCTTTCTTATACTTATATTTTATTGTGTTTAGTTCTATCAGTGCTGCTACTGTTGTCAACAAATTTCCCCTTGGGGATTAATAAAGTATATTTCTATTCTATTAGGCCGAACTCGTGATACATTTTCTTCAGTGGTAGAAATATTAATACTTTAAATAGAAATACCACACACGTAATAAATTATAACCCATTATTAAAAGTTCTGCAATTAAGATGTTACTAAAGTAGCAGTACATGCATACTCGGCTAAATGTAGGCTATTTAAAATGAAAAAGGGATTACATTACATCCAATGGTGCATCACATTAATGGTGAATTAATTATTGTTACATTCCTGGTTATTTTATCCAGTAATATATTAATTAAAATGTGCAAAGTAACTAATGCTATGACATTAAGTGCAGTAAAAAGTTGAATATTTCTCTAATCAACACTATTTGTAGTGGAGTAAAAGTTTAGAGTAACATGGGAAAACTTGAGTGAAGTATAAGTATCTCAAATTTGTACTTAAGTACAGTGTTTGTAAATGTACTTGGTTATGTTCCAACGATGTTTCACTGAAGTGCTGATTACACTTATACTGTACAATAGACCAATAGCTAATATTATGCACTTTACACACTGGTTATTTTAATAATAAAGGACTGCATGTATTTACTGCAAGACTTGACTTGTTGATGCTCTCTATATATATATGGACCACCAACTTCTATGTACATACTAGTTCTGTATTTGTTTATTTTTTACCTATCTCTTCTGGTTTCTTTTTCTTTTTCAGCTCTATTTATATCTTCCTGTAAATTGTTCTTTATGTATGTCCAATCTTAAGGTGAAAAAAGTAACCATGCTGTCAAATAAATGTAGAGTAAAAAGTACAGCTCGACTAAACTGTAGTCATTCCGCCATGACGTGATGAAACACAAGCTTTGGAAATGACAAATAAGAGGAATATACTGGAGAGTTGTCTGTGACAATACTTTTTATATATCATAAGTGTTTGAAGTGATTGTCTTCCAAAGCTGACTTCATACAGAGTAAATAACTCACATTATATTTAGTAAATGGCAGACATATGGGCAGAGAAAAAGCTTAAAATTACTTTTTAACACCACAGGGTCTCAATACCCATAAATAAACCAGGAGGACCTCCATGTCAGTTGAGTGCGTTCGCTGTGATTATTCTGATTAATTTGGGTTTTCTGACTGTATAATTGTGATTGGCTCGTCTGCCAATAAAGCAGTGGTGGATACATTTACTCAAATATACTTGAGTACAAATGTGAGGTACTTGGGTATTTTATGCTCCTTACTGGTTAGAGGCAAGTATTGTTTTTCTTTACTTTACTACATTTACTTGATAACTTTAGTTTGTTACATTGCACATTTTTTATTCATATGATTGTAATTGAAAATAGCGAGCAGTAAAGAAAATAATTAGGCATAGTCCCACATGTAAAAGCTGCAACATTAGAGGGATGAACACGTTATTGCATCACTAATTATGATCCAATAATATAATACTTAATTCTGAAATGGACCATTCTATATATTGAGTACATCTAGTTTTACTACTTTAAGTTAACTTGTGTACTTTTACTTGAGTAAGCTTTTGAATGCAGGGCTGCTACTTGTAACAGTGCATTTCCACCCTGTGGTATCGCCACCTTTACTTCAGTAAAAGATCTGAATTCTTCTTCCACCATTGCATTTAAGTCACAGTAAGTTAAAAACATCTGAAATAGGGTTACATTACATTACATCACATGTCATTTAGCAGACGCTTTTCAAAGAGACTTACAATAAGTGCATTTCAACCTAGAGTACAAACTAAGAACAACAAGAATACAGAAAGTAACATTTCCTCAACATAGTCAAACTACAAAAGTACCATAATAAGATATTTAAGAGCCACTGAAGTGATAATCTGTGTTTTAATCCAGATATAGGTTGCATGTCTTTGCTTCACACAAGCCATTACAAACATCTTATCTTGTCCAAACATCTGTGAGTGAACACCTGGATGCTGCTGAATAGAAACCTCAGTAGTTATGGGCCAGTGCCAGTTAAAAGGACAGCGACACGCGAACACACGGCGTAAAGCAGCATACCCCCTGCAGAATAGAAGGGAAGTCTCTCTGCCATAAAACTTCTCTGTGAAAGCCTGTTTCCCCAGGATTTATAACGGTGGTAGGAAACCTCAATACAAAGTGACATTTGCTGAAACAAGCTCAGCGAATGAGACACTGCATTGTGGCCACACAGATGTCAATCGCTCTTTATTTCATAATACAGGCAGGAATTTCAGATGTTTTCCTATCAGTATTAAATACATTATAGATTTAATGGGAAGTGAAATGATTAGCCTGCTGCCTGCTTTACAAACTGCATTCATTCACCATCAGACCACACATTATTTCTCCCACAGATGTTTTTCGGAATGGATCAGTGAAAAGATTTCACACAATACTAAATACCAGATTTGCGTGAGCAGGTTTTTCAACATGTGACACAACCAGTTCTGACAGAAAAACATTTGCATAATGAACATCAGTCTGTTTCTGTTTGAATGCCAATAAGTTGACAGCTCATGGTTCCTGATAGATGTGGACTGGATGTGAGGATTTCCTCTAACTTCTATCAGCAAACATGAGAAAGAGTGACACCATGTGTTCAGCGGAGGTATCATATGTGAGATGCTGGACATGTTCAGTGATGCAAGCGTTTAATGGCAATTCGTTGTGGCTTGAATTTGACACGGGGATTGAATTGTACATAGCAGAGTGAATGAAGGAATGGATTATGAGACGGAAGTCACTTTCACTCATCGTAACATCAGAAAGTGTAATTACGTTGCTGATTGAAGACGTGTTGTAGACCTTGTGTGTGTTACGGCCTCTCGGTTTGCCTCGGCTTCCTTTTTGTGTCATTTTAATTCACTGTGTTGATTTTGGTCGTCTTTTGATGGGAAACTTGGAAGTGGGGTGAAAACACAAGAGACAAGATAAACACTGACCTACAATACAATACATCCTGCTGCTCTGTCTCTCTCGCACACAAACACACACACACACAGACAGACACACACTGTTTGAGCAGTGGTACCAACAAACAAGAAAGAGGCTGTTTGTCTTTTCTGGGATCAGTAAACATCCTCAACACAAACAAGTTCTTCTGGAGTGAGAAAGGAGAAACTCACACCGTCAGGGCAGCTGCACTCTCACTCCGCCGGCCTTTGAAGTCCTTCAGAGAGCGCTGATAATGAAGGCCCCTTACATCTTAATTCTTTTAATTGGAGCGTGGATGTAACAGGTTGCTGATACTTAGCTGTCGTCGTCTTGCTTGATGTGAACTAAGGATTAACAAAATAAATCATATTTGGATTTTCAAGTGGTGAGGAGAAACTAAAGAATGATACCTCTCCTGTTGGAAGTTACTAAAAATGTTCCAATTTATATATACAATATTTAAGTTATTGTCAATACATCCCAAATAGTTATTTAGTCCGTCAGACTTCTTGTCTCAGCCTCTGAAGCCCATTTGTTCACTTCCGTATACTTTTATTCTTAAAAATGTCTAAATAATTTCCTTAAACCGCTGAGCACTGTGGTTTTTACATTATTACATTACATGTCATTTAGCAGACGCTTTTATCCAAAGCGACTTACAATAAGTGCATTTCAACCTAGAGGACAAACTAAGAACAACAAGAATACAGAAAGTAACATTTCCTCAACATAGTCAAACTACTAAAGTACCACAAAAAAAAAGTTTATCATTTAAAGTTTATCGTGAGTGTTTCTCAAACAGGAGTAAGTAATGCATTTTTGGTGGACTATTTTCAGCTGCAGAGTGAGACACATTTGCTGAGTATTTACTGCAGCAGGAAGATGTTCCAGGGTATTGACTCAAAATAAAGTCATTGTGATGAAGGATGTCGGCCAGTGTTTTTTAATGGTTCTTGGAGAACAATAGAGGTTTATGGCACAGAGGTATAGCACACTTTAGATACTAAGACAATACTTCAAGTTAAGTCTTTTTCATGAGATTTATTGAGAAATAAAACAAGATTGTATAATATAATCACACTTGTCCTTAGACTTCAAAGTATTACACCTCACTGAGCTGTGTTATGTGAAAGAGCGTGAGGCTTTGGATACAATCACATGTGTGTCAGCCCTTATGTTTTTACCTGTTGCTAAGAAACCAAGGACACTTAAACGCCGCAGCAGCTTGCTAACCTCCCCTCTGGCCGCAGCAGGCAAAAGAAATCCCTCCTCCATCTCGCCCTGGGTGAGGCGGAGAGGCATTTGGTTCAGGCCGCAGCTTGCACTGCAGCCTGGGGTCCTGTCTGGCCTCCGCAGGACGGCTTTAATCAGAGACTTTTGAGACAAAAATACACCAAATCACCGTGTGACATGTAGGCGTCTCTTCAGAGGGATCACAGTGAGCTGTTGTTGTTGAATTTAATGCCACATCGTGCCTTCAACAGATTTTAGGGGATTTGCATGAGCAGAAATGAAGTATTATCTGCAGAATGCCACGACAGCGTGACATACTGAGGGCAGCAGGTTTTGGTGTTTGAGTGCATCAGTTGAGTCTTTTCCCTGTCAATATGCTGAGCTCCAGATGATCTTCAAGGGCTCGCCTGTTTGTACCTGCCGTGTAGTTCTGCTCGTCCGCCCAGCATGACACCCTCTAGCCCGGGATCAGCCCCTCCGACATCAAAAGACCTGGGTGATGCTTATCAGATAATATTCTTGTCCACCTTCCCTCCCCTTTGAGTCCAGCCTCCTCACACTGTTGACCTGAACCACGCACACGGTTCCTTACGGCCCTTTGGCCTTTCCTCTTCTTATCACCGTGATGGCCAGGTCGTGATAAGGTGGTCCAGCCTCGAGGTAGAAGGAGGGTACTGTCCACTCTTCTAAACCGTAACCGTTGTGTAACTTTGACACTTCGGGGCAGTAAAGAGGTTATCTCAGCTTCGTCTATGCGGTACTGTGTTTCATCTCTCCCCATGCCAATGGAATTAACCACGAAAGTGTTCTGATTTGTACATTGCAGATCATTTTAAGTGTCCACAGACAAAATAACCACCTCAGTGATGGTTTGATATGGTATTTTGAGTGTTGAAGGTACATTTTGGTGTCATATTTCTGTGCATTTGAATCATAACGACATCTGATCTCCTTGCTGTCATCCGCTTGCTTCAAAAAGGATGAAACCTGCCCCCAACACAGCTACTTATTTTCCTCACACTGACATGTGACACCCGTACATCCGCCTCAGTGTTGGATGTGTTTATGAGTATGCAGGCTGAGCAGACAGACAGGGAGCACTGGTGTCCAAAGTCATGACCCTGCCCTGACCTGGATGAAGGAAATGGTCACGCTGCTCGAGACAAAGCCGGGCGAAGGAGAGTCTGAGGGGCTGGCTGGTCGGCCTCCAACAATGGGTCCGTGCTCTAAGACCGCGGGCCACACAAAGGCCAGAGGAACCCCCCCATTCCCACTCCCACATTGCAATAGAGCTGGCATTTCACACTGGGCTGCGAACAGCTATTCAATCAAACTACTGTTTAACCCGACCCCTGGCCTACACAGAAATCCAAATCGGTCTGGCGGGATGTTTTTAAGGTAACTGACCTCTTTGCCCTTACTCTGTCAAGAGCTGTCAGTTACCACACAGCTCTGTATTTACCGGTATTATTGTATTATTCTAATCTTTAAATGCTATATGTTTCCTATTCTCTATGCGGCTCCAAATGCCAGTGAATATTCCTTAAAAGCGTGTAATCAATAGGCCACCCAATAAATAATGTGCCCAGTGATTGGTGTAAGGGGCAATAGCTCCCTGGGGAACAGGAGACACCACAAGACCCTTCGTCTGGGTCAACTGCCCTCGAGCCAGGGCTGAGAGAAGCGGCCACATGACCCTCTCACTTCTCAATGGACTGCTCCTCCCATCTACCTGTACGTGGCTCGGATCAAGGTGTGGGGGCTGCATATCAAACAGAGCGAGGCCTTTGATGTGGATGGAAACACAAACACTGAAATGAGCAGTCGTAACAGCTTATTTGTTCCCTTTAGTCATTCATTGAGCTGCTTGTTGAATGTGTATGTCTTCAAAGGGCTGCAGCACGCAGCCGTAGTACAGTAGCCGAGGCGGCCCGGAGAGCGCCCCGAGAGCGCCCGGAGAGCGCCCCGAGAGCGCCCGGAGAGCGCCCCGAGAGCGCCCGAGAGCGCCATGAGAGCGCCATGAGAGCGCCATGAGAGCGCCATGAGAGCGCCCCGAGAGCGCCCCGAGAGCGCCCCGAGAGCGCCCCGAGAGCGCCATGAGAGCGCCCCGAGAGCACCACGAGAGCGCCATGAGAGCGCCATGAGAGTGCCATGAGAGCGCCATGAGAGCGCCATGAGAGCGCCATGAGAGCGCCATGAGAGCGCCATGAGAGCGCCATGAGAGCGCCATGAGAGCGCCATGAGAGCGCCCTGGCCTGGTGGTTTGTGGGAAGGCCATCTGGCTTCCTGCTCCTTAGATTTGATATTGATTTATTGGCTGTACATGGGTAGATAAGGGGGCACCAGCTGCCAGAAGTTCTCCTCTGCATCCTCACAGACAAAGGACCTCCTGGTCATCCACATCCTGACTAAATAGGTGCTGCATCATTACTTGTTAAGTTATTACAAGATGCATATAAATCACATGAAATAATTACCATTTTGTACACATTAAATTGTTTTATTAAATCAGTTCTTTTCCCTCATAATTTTTTTTTTTTGGGGGGGATTAAAACAGTTGCTCTTAAAAATAAACTGACTCTATGTATATATGTCACTGCACATGGGCTAATATTATTTCCATATAAGTATATTCATTTATGAATCATAGAGAAGAATAGAATAGAATAGAATAGAAATATATTTTATTAATCCCCAAGGGGAAATGTGTTGACACAGTAGCACCGATGAACTAAACACAATAAAATATAAATATAAGAAAGAAAGTGACTGTGCATAAAGTATAGTATACAAAGTGAAATATAAAATACAAAATAAAATAAAATATATTTTCTTGAATCATCACTTGAAACACAAAATATATCATTAAGGAAACATAATTGCTGCATATTTGACACTTTATATGTAGTATCTTAGCACATGTCTGTATCGGCAGGGATAACAGACGTTTTAGTGTTTGTTGTAATAAAGACTGGTCCCAGTAATGAGGTGCAACATTACATTTACTATTCCTAACAAACACTGACAACCTTTCACAGTTTAACCCATCACAGAAACCATTAATTCAGAATGAGGCTCCTATGCGTAACACGTCTCGTTCCTGTGAAGTGAGCTGGGGCTGCAGCAGTTTGGCCTCCGCCTCGTCGGCGAGGTGTCGACGTGGTGCCACAGTGAAATGTACTTATGCCGGATTTTTCTCACCAATGCACCCCCGGCCCTTAAAAACAGACACACTCACATACAGACGGACTCTGGTGTCGCCCACCCCAGCCTGTTCCCCACCCCCACGCCTTCTTCCCCTTCCCCTCCCCTGCCAACACGAGCCTGTGATGTGACTGTCTCAGATAATGAGGTGAGATCTTTATTGCACCAGTCTGTGAGGATGACAGCGGCTCAGGCCTCCCTGGTCCCGGGCGCCCTCTGCTGTGGGCTCGCAGACCGCTCCCAGTCTCCTCCAGCAGTGCACTTCAAAGTGGGAGATCAAGGGGTGACTTGCGCATGACATCCAGGGAATGACAATGCCTCAGCCGGCCTACACCTACTGCTACGTGCCGGTCCTGGGGACACAAAGACATGCAGGCTGCTCCCGCACTACTTTGCTGCATGGAGGAAGTTGTCATTCAGAAGGGGGGACATACATACAGGAAGAGGGCAGTGCTCTATGTGTATTCTCTATGAATACTGGTGGGTAAAGGGCAGAGGAAGGACAGCGGAGGAGACAGAGTGGCAACAGATTGGTGGTGCTGTCCTGTTTGATTGCTGAAGCAATAATTGATAAGATACAGCATCAGACCACTTATCTTTAAAGGGAGACATCTCATTATCTTGAGCATCACAAACCTCGTATGACAGTGGGATCAAAGAATGTCTCAAGCTATCAATGTGAGCTCTTTTATTGCTCTGAGGAAATAATGTATTGCTTTGGTATTCTTCTGTTGGACCACAGTTATGACTTTATATCTTGGCTCTTGAGAATGTATTGATTTACTTTTAACACAATTCAAATACCCTTACAATTTTAAATAATTACTTGCTTGCCTGAGTAGCTAATATGAATTATAGACGTATTGGATCCACATTGAGTAATATGTTCACATGTTTCTAAGCCGTCAGTCCAATTATGCATATTGCTTCTTGAGTTTTCAGAAGTGAAAGCCAGTATCCTATTCAAACACACACACACACACACACACACACACACACACACACACACACACACACACACACACACACACACACACACACCTTTCCCTACCCCCAGTAGGCAGCAAGAGGGGGAGTGGGGTCTTGTGATGAGGCTGTCATTTCCTCTGCTTGGCTCTGTTATTCCAGATAGCCTTTGTGAAGGAGCCAAGTGGTCCAGCCGCAGACAGAAGGTGGGCTCCTCACATGCATCTGAGGTTGTCAGCCCGGCAGGGGAGGGAGGTGCTGGTGGTGGGCCAAGACGAGCACACAAACAAACATGGTGCTGAACCCAGACAGCCACAACAAATCCCTGCTGATAAAAACAGTAAGACTGTGAATCAGACCGGATGTCACTGCAAAGGATATTACATTTAGTTTAGCTTTAAATTAAACCTCCATCCTAAAAACTCTTTGGTCTTTTTTTACTCAGGGCCTCAATAAACAAGAGGCTGAATTTGCAGTTTAAAATAATGCCAAAAGGTATATTCTCCTTTCAATGAACCATCATAAAGAAATGTAATTATTTTGGGTAGCCTCCAAAAAACATGCTTGTATACAGTTTATAGTCAAACTTATAGGATTTTCTAATTATTTTACCACATGTTGCCATGTGGACAGAAAGTGTGAGTATTGCGCCACCTACAGAGAAAAAGTCCCTAAAAGAAGTGGCCACCAAGGAAGTCCTCAAGTGCACCAGTCAAGTGGTCGCCTGCAAATATGAAAAACGGTTTAATGCAACGACTTCACTGTTTTCAATTTACTAGAAGTTAGACAGAGACGTAAACATAAAAGAATAACTGCACTCACAAGTATCACATAGATATATTCCCTTGAAATGTTGGAGTATATTATTACTAAATGTAAATAATCAATTTGCCATTGCTACAAAAATGTAAAAAAAAAATGATAAATAGAACTAAAATATAAAATTTTGAAAACCAGACAAAATTATTTTGTGGCCCAATAATAATGAATAAAAATAATAACGATCTACTAATTTCATACACACACTTTGCATTTTGCATTGTCTATATTTAATTTAATTTACACTGCTGTATTTGCATATATGTTGTGTGTATATATATATATATATATATATATATATATATATATATATATATATATATATATATATATATATATTATTTTGTATTTCACTTGTATAGTTTATGCACAGTCACTTTTTCTTTATTTCTTATATTTATATTTTATTCTTGTGTGTTTAGTTTATTGGTGATACTGTGTCCACAAATTTCCCACTTTGCATTTTGCACATTGTCTATATTTAATTTAATTTACACTGCTGTATTTGCATATATGTTGTGTGTGTGTATATATATATATATATATATATATATATATATATATATATATATATATATATATATATTTTATTTTGTATTTCACTTGTATAGTTTATGCACAGTCACTTTTTATTTATTTCTTATATTTATTGGTTTATTGGTGCTACTGTGTCCACAAGTTTCCCCTTGGGGATTAATAAAGTATATTTCTATTCTTCTTCTACTGACTTAACTTCACTGGAAGTTTGACAATCCCTTTTAAACTACAGCGCTGCTGCTCTTCAGGGGGTCACGTGACGTGTGTCTCAGATTAATAACAAATGATTGACTTCGCTTTGGCTCTGCGTCAAAAGCAGGTCCCAGAGCGCCCCCTGGTGGGCGGGCACGGGACTGCAGCGCCGGTCCGAATGACGCGTGTTGTCCCATTAACAGCGCTGGTCGCGGCAGGAGACGGACACCTCACCGGCCTGCACGGTTAGATGTCTAACCTGCAGAAACACACGTCCTGCTGTCTTTGGGAGAAGACTGACGTCACCGCAGGACGCGGAGAGGACCAACAGTGATGGCCTCCGTTAAAAAAGATGACAGACTGACGAGTTCTCAGAGCTTCACGTGCGTCGGTTTCGCCGGGATTTTCAGTAAAACCGTCACGTCCCCGTTGGAGGTGGTTAAGATCAAGAGTCAGGTGGGCACTTTTCACTGTAAGAGGGGTTTCTGGCAAAGTTTCCTCCTCGTTTACAAGAATGAGGGACTTCGAGCGTTCTGGAAAGGGAACCTCGCCTCTTGCCTGCGGCTGTTCCCTTACACCGCAGTTCACCTGGCAACATACAAAAAGTAAGTAAAGTTGGATCGAAATGGCTTCGTATCGACTTGAAGCGTTTATTGTGGGTGTTTGTATTCAATGTTTTGCTCAATGTTGATGCTATCTATGCTGTTAGCCACCTTGGTCAGCTGACGTCGACTCTGCAAGTTTGTGTGGCGTAAACAAAAACGAGTAGACTAAATTTAGTAGAATAATGAGCGACCACCGTGTTGATATTTTTGTATAGTTTGACACGATACAAATATGTCAAAGGATTCTTTTAAAAGATCTGTTTACTTTAATCGGAGCAGCTAAATATGTACTTCCGCTTTTACCGTTCTGAGTCGCGCTTCTCGTTTCAACCAATCAGAAGGCAGCATTTGCTCAGTCGATATACAGAGTGGGCGTCATGCTGCCCTGCGTCTTGTCTCACAGGTCTGCTGTCTAGTCAGTCTCAACGTTAACAACTGTAACGATTAGTCAATACATACCAACAAATGATTGGTGACTATTTTCGATAAATCTGCCAATTATTTGCTTGATTAGTCGCTGTGTGGTCTTTAAAACGAAGACGCATTCAGTTCATAACAGCAGCCTCTATCCACATATATTCCCTTTATTATGACGTTAAAAAGATAATGTAAATAAGTACACTAAGTCGCATTCAGTATGTGGTATGCAGCCCCTCGCGCTTCGGGCACTGGTGCATGTAAACATCGCGGTGTCCTGACTGGCAAAACAAAGAGTGTAGAAAGTACATCGTGTTCCCGATAAATAAAGCCACTCCCTCTTTAACACGCGCAGGCGCGCGCGCACACACACACGCACAGGCTTGTGTTTCATGGAAATACAATCTATATATATATTTTAGAGTAATTTATTATTAATTTATTCTATAAAATGTCTGAACATGGTGAGAGATTCCCATCATATTTATCCTGAACTCAAGGTGACATCTTTAAATGTCTTTCAGTTGTTCAAATATTCTTTAACCCACATATATTGCATGTAATCCTAAAATAAATAAATTCATTTGTACGGCAGTTGATCAGAAAATCAATAAGCAGATTTTATAATAAACAACTAAATGATGAATCACTACAATGTAAACATCATTGACTAATTAAGAGATATTTAAGATAATAGTTTGTTTCAACTTTAATTACATAAAAATCCAACTCAATAAAGCAGCACATCATCACATTTGAGAAGCTTGAACCGGGAAATGTTTGCATGATAATTTATTTGGGTTATTTGGATATTACTTTTCTGAGTTCTGCTGATAGGACAATCAGGTTTAAAATATACAATAAAAACATTGCTAACAGACAGAAGCAGAATGAGTGCACTGAAAAACCTCCATCTGTTAAATAACGCTGGCGAGCTAACCAAGATGGATGGCTGAACCGTGCACTTTCTAGTCATTAATTGTGCATTTGTCTGTGCAGGATCGTCCACCTTCACATGGATGAACTGGGCTTCATCTCTCAGTGGAGAGCCATATTCGCCGGTGGACTAGCTGGCTTTGCTGCTGCCATGACGACGTACCCTCTGGAGGTGGCAGAAACCCGGCTCATCGCTCAGAGCTGCAGACAGCCCACCTACATCGGCGTCGTACGCACTGTTGCAAAGATCTACGGGAACGAAGGGCTGCCTGCTCTCTACAGAGGCTTCTCTCTCACCTTGTTGGGTGTGTATGCACATGCAAAGCAATTAGTTCTGTTGGTCCAGAATATCCTACACCTCCATATAAAGAGTTGTCTACAGTCTAAACATTTAACTTACAGCACATTTCATTTGTCCATAGGTGCATTTCCCTTTTCTATCGGTTGCTATGCAGTTTACATGAACTTGGACAAACTCTGGCAGGAGCCTCCTTTTCGCTTCACCCCCCTGCAGAACTTCGTTAACGGCTGCCTCGCAGCGGGGGTGGCCCAAAGCCTCTCCTACCCGTTTGAAACGGTAAAGCGGAAGATGCAGGTAAATGACCACCAGAACTCCTCACTTTCTCAATGTAGGTTGAGTTTTTTAGGCTGACTGAAACGGACCAATTCAATAAAACAAGGTTTTTTAAAGGGAAATATTAATTGGTAAAATGTACCTAAAATAAATAAACAATATTCTACCTGTAAACAAAACAAGTTTACTGTATTTCGGGTCATGTACACTTGCCTGTGTTACAACATTTAATCCACAAGGGGGCAGTCAGCATGTACCTAAAATAAGTTCAGCTTTTCTTGGTCACTCAATGTTTTTAAACATGGAAAGTTTAAATTCTTAAATCCAAATAACCTTAGTAGTATGTTTAAAAATAATCTCGGCCACAGGAAGACACGTTGGTCCGAACCCTTTTCCTCTGAAATGATGCTGGAGATCTCTTCTATATGCTGGGAGGACACACGGGAAACAATAATACCACATCCGGGTTGATCATCCTATTATTAGCTAGCACAAGGTTCAACAGCAGCTGGGAATGTGAACGAGTCTCCGGTCTGCAGCAGCTATAGATAAAGTCTCCAAACATAGCCGGTCACTATCAGACAGCAACGTGAGAGTTGTGTATGTCCAGTCCACCGACCCATCACAACAATGTCACCTGGACATCAGGGCCACGTTACATAATGATTGAACTTGAGGATCAGCTCTCTTCTCTGGCTCAGAGTTCAACAATAAAAAGCAGATAGATGGATGATAAAGCGCTGAGGCTGCAGAAGCTCCGTCGTGCTCTGCTCCATGGTTACCTGAATGTTTTCTCTGCAAATGAAAGTGTTTGAACAGTGTAACGCCCGTATGGCTGCGTGTCCCTGACGCGACCTTGAAACTTCTGAAGCAGTGATCGTCTACCGGCGGCTCGCAGAACATTAACCGATTCATAAAATGTGAGGAGGAAACCAAATGCTTTCTCCTCTCGAGGATATCGGCATTGCATTGCTTCCTATGTGGAAGCAACTCCTAAAACAAGTGAGATGGAAATAATTTGATTAGGATTTTCTTTTTAAAACGCTGATAAAAGCTTTAGTGTAAGAAAGTGAAAATATTCAACAAGAATGTGATTATTTGGCCTAAAAAGTAAAAAGTCCAATCTCAACAGTGCCTACTTATAAAATCTGTCCTTAAAGAAATGTTGTGGGTGACCCCTATTCTAAAGATACATTCATACTCTGTCACGCGACCGTCAGCCTGTACAGTTGTCGACGTGGTACACACACACACACACACACACACACACACACACACACACACACACACACACACACACACACACACACACACACACACACACGCACACGAGGCAGTGTGACTGAGTCTGCTGATCTTTAATATGCTGTTCACTTGAATAATTACATATCTCTCTCAAAGCTTCCGATGCTGCTCAGTGGCTTTGATCTAAAGGACAACGTTTTGTTTATTATAGGCTCCTCTTGTCAATGTATTTAATTTGGTAATAGCGTAGTGGATGTAGAGAGTCGACGCCCACGCAGTGACGTGTTAATCATAGAACCATCCAGTTATTTCCCCTTTATGCTGATATACGGGCAAATAACTTCATTAACATTCAATCTTCCCCCAAATAAATTCTCTCTGTATTTTCACGCTTCCCCTGAACTTTTGTGGTTATTACTTCACAGACATATAACAGCTCTAGTGATACACTCTTTACATTTGTACTTGTATTCCTTTTCCAGGCGCAGAGTGCCCGTTTGCCCCATTTTGGTGGCGTCGACGTCCATTTCAGTGGAATGATTGACTGCTTCGTCCAGGTGGTAAAGAGCAAGGGCATCTTCTCCCTGTGGAACGGCCTCACGGCCAACACAATAAAGGTACTCACGTATACCATTATCATTTACATCTCAGCCACATTGTATTCTCTATCAATCATATAGATTATAGATCGATCACTGGTCTCCTTCATCTTTGAGTTTGGAACGGAAATAGCTGCACGTGCTCAGGAACATGAGTGACTCCTGGAGGGGAGGAGTCAGGGTGACTGTCAGGAACATGAGTGACTCCTGGAGGGGAGGAGTCAGGGTGACTGTCAGGAACATGAGTGACTCCTGGAGGGGAGGAGTCAGGGTGACTGTCAGCTGACGCCTGCTAAGGGGAGTGAGGAGGAGGGGCGGGGCATGCAAAGCTATGTTCAGTGTGTAAATCATAGGCGTTACGAGTTGGGTGAGCAGTCTCTCTCTCCAGAACAGCAGCTCCATTCTCCCATTGCAGCCGCCAATGTCATGATAGTTGTTTTACAAACGTGAGTCTTCATCACGACCAGCTTTTCTTTCACTGAAAGGTCAACCTGAGTAAGAATGAGTTGAAGGTGCATTAAGCCCTCTAGAGGTGATAATCAAACCAGACCACTAGAATAGAATAGAATAGAAATCTACTTTATTAATCCGGGATGACTGTGTGTGTGGATGACTACTGGACCATGGACTCTGTAAAGCGACTTTGAGTATCTAGAAAAGCGCTATATAAAATAAATGGTTATTATTAATCCCCAAGGGGAAATTTGTTGACACAGTAGCACCGATAAACTAAACACAATAAAATATAAAAATAAGAAAGAAAGAAAGTGACTGTGCATAAAGTATAGTATGCAAAGTGAAATATAAAATATACATACAACATATATGTAAATACAGCAATATAAAATATATATATATATATATATATATATATATATATATATATATATATATATATATATATATATAGACAGTGTGCAAAGTGTGTGTAGTGTAGTGTAAATTAAATTAAATGAGTGCAGTGCAGGTCAACAGTGTAAGTATGAATGTGAACACGACCTCCTGTGTGTGGATTCATGGTCGATGACATCACACAAGGTGTTTGACCCCCCGACTGACGCTCACCTGTGTCTCAGGGGCGACTGTGGGTCAGCGGGGAGGAGGTCCGTCTTTCAATCAGGGGGTTGGCGGTTCAATCCCCTCCCTAGTCGATGTGCCCTTGAGCAGGACACTCAGCCCTGACGTGTTCCCGGTAGCTGAGTCTACGCTGTATCAATGGAACACGACTGTAAGCCTCTCTGGATGAAATGTAATGTTACGTAACGTCTCCTTCCCTCCCAGATCGTTCCCTACTTCGGCCTCCTGTTCACCTGCTTCGAGATGTGTAAGCAGGTGTGTCTTTACCGCAACGGCTACATCGTCTCGCCGCTGAGCTACGCGCTCGCCCCGGGCGTGGACCAGAGCCTCGGGCCGCACGAGCTGCAGGAGGCGCAGCGCTACCTGAAGAAGAGGGGCTTCTTGTCGTCTCTGGGGAACCGCTGGTGAAGGTTCCCCCGAGAAGAGGTCTCACTGCTGAGCACGGCTGAACCGTTCAGCTGGACCCATCAGAGGTGCTCCTGTCTGTAATGACCTGTAACATTTTAACATTTTAGGCTTCATTTCTGCATACAAGTTGCTAACGGGCAGCAACAGTCTACCTCATTCATAAACCCTTTTTGTTTGTTTATCTGACTATTATTGTTGTTCATTCACCCATCTTGTCTCTCTGCGACATTTAAAAATCATAATATGATGTTTCTTAAGCATTCGCTATTTATTTTGGGGCTTATTTCAGTTCTTTATATCAAATCGTGCCATACTGTAATTTATCCAAGTGTGTTGCAAATGCATCTTCACTTCTGTGATGGATGATATGTTTAATGTGCAATATATGTAAACATGTTGATGCTTCATTAGTGAGTAGGTTATGATCAATCATGTAAATGTGCTAACATGGACTGTGCTGGGAGAAATGTGTTTCAAACATTAAACATTTCTCCCTTTTACATTTTATGTTTTGTGATATTTTTTCTATTTTCTGTCCATCGTTTCTTTTCCTCTTTTTTCTTCTGACATGTGCTTCAGTGGATGCCTCCATTTTGTCTTCTAGTTAACATGCAGGTCATGTCTTCACCACTGGAACTTGTTTCCCTTACATGTTCTGTGTAGTGCTCATTTATGATCACTTCTGGGGAGGTTTCAATCAGTCTGAATGGATAGTTAGTCATTATGATTGAATCAGTCAGCTGAGTTAAGCATGTCCTCTTCCTCTGTAGGGCACCAAGTGACAGCCAAAGGACATTGACAGGTGGGATGACCTTTACCCACCATTGCCTTCACGACTCGCTGCTTCAAAACGACATTTGACTTTGAGCTCGGTCTGATACAGAAAACTAAAAAACGACGTAACAGTTCTCCTGATATGCGAGTAAAGCAGAATATAGATGCGAGTTAACATGCTAAGATAGGGCAACATTTTGAAGAGTTCACTTCAATGACGAATGACTGAATGAAAAGACATTGGCTAACTCCGCCCACCTGCTCAGCAGCCGACCAATCAGACGCAAGAGTCGAAGTTCACGCTTTCTCTCGCGCTCAGCCTCCTTAAATCCCCTCTCCTCCAGCTCTCAGTCGGCCATTTCACCTCTACCGGCAAGCACCACCGAAGAACAGTGACGGGACGGAGTCTGAGTAACATCTGAAAATGAATGAGACCGCACTTTCCTTCGCCAAGGACTTCTTGGCCGGCGGTATCGCCGCTGCCATCTCCAAGACAGCTGCCGCGCCCATCGAGAGAGTCAAGCTCCTTCTCCAAGTGAGTGTTACGTAACGCGCTTTATTCTCATGGCGCCGCGTTTAGCCGCCGTCGTCTGGTGTGCGCACGACGCGTTAATGCGCAGCGCTTATGCGCTGACATGTCTAGAGAAGGGAGGGCGGACGAGCTGCTGCGGTGGGAGATACGTTTCAAGGACAGAAGCTGGAGCTTCAAGGTTGAGAATCCCGGCAGCTGGTCAGAGATTGCCGCAGACAGAGATGAGGAATGAGCGGAAACGAGGCGCATCAGACGCGTTAGGTAACGCGCCCGCAGCAGGCTGCGGCTCCACTGCGCGTTAAAGGCCCGCGACGCGCAGCCAAGGTCACCGCAAGGTGCGCGGCGCCATAGCGGATCCGCCTCGGCTCAGCTGCAGCAGCAGCATGCACGAGGGGCCAGGGAATTGTTGAACGCATGCCAACAGTTGTACTCTGGCACGTGGATGCAAATATGTCAAATGGCGGTTGTGATAAGAGAAGTTAGCGGGTCAGGTTGAATGGTCGTTCACATAATGAGGAAATGAGGCCTTCTTTTTGTTCTCTCTAACGGGGTTCTCCTTCGGTCGCAGGTGCAACATGCCAGCAAACAGATCACCGCTGACATGCAGTACAAGGGCATCATCGACTGCATCGTGAGGATCCCCAAGGAGCAGGGAGTCGCCGCCTTCTGGAGAGGAAATCTGGCCAATGTCATCCGGTACTTCCCCACTCAGGCCCTCAACTTTGCTTTCAAGGACAAGTACAAGAATATTTTCCTCGACGGCGTGGACAAGCACAAGCAGTTCTGGAGATACTTTGCAGGTAACCTGGCGTCTGGTGGTGCTGCCGGAGCCACCTCCCTCTGTTTCGTCTACCCCCTCGACTTCGCCAGAACCCGTCTGGGTGCTGATGTCGGCAAAACCGGTCAGGCGCGTGAGTTCAAAGGCCTGGCTGACTGCTTGGTGAAAATCTCCAAGTCCGATGGCATCAAGGGTCTGTACCAGGGCTTCAGCGTGTCCGTGCAGGGCATCATCATCTACAGAGCTGCTTACTTTGGTGTCTATGACACAGCCAAGGGTGAGTGTTCGTCAAAACGCTTTGCAATGCAGGACATGTTTCTCTGTGCGTGGCCATTTGAGGGTTTTAGTTTCTGTTCCTGATTGCTCTTCCTCCTCACAGGCATGCTCCCCGACCCCAAGAACACCCCCATCGTCGTGAGCTGGATGATCGCTCAGTCCGTGACGGCGGTCGCCGGCCTCGTGTCCTATCCCTTCGACACCGTGCGTCGTCGTATGATGATGCAGTCTGGCCGCAAAGGAGGTAATAAACGCAAAATAGAAAGGTCGACCTTTCTCTTTTCTGTGTGCCGTGTTGGTAGAATAAACACGTGGCGTCTTTGGTAACTCCGTTTCCCCCCTCAGCCGACATCATGTACACCGGCACCATAGACTGCTGGAAGAAGATCGCCCGTGACGAGGGCTCCAAGGCCTTCTTCAAGGGGGCGCTGTCCAACGTGCTGCGAGGCATGGGAGGAGCCTTCGTGCTCGTCCTGTACGACGAGCTTAAGAAAGTCATCTAAGCGTTTTCTGTACGTTCCCTGTTCATGTCGTGAAGTTTAACTGTAACATATATTGTACATTTAAGGACTTAAATGCCAAACTATATTTATAGGGACCAACTAGTATGTTCTACTAGTTGAACTGGGGGAATCTGTTTTGCGCTCTTCTCCTGGCCCCGTGCTTTTTCTTTTTCTTTTTATCTCTCACCATAATGTCATTCCCTCAACACAGGAACTTTACCTAGAAAAAGAAAAATAAACGCAAACCTACCGAGTGAATTTCTTGTCTGGCTTTGTGACCTGGTGTCATGTCTCAAGGGTAACCGTGGAGACGGAGCGACTGCAGGACGCCGTTGGGACGCCTGCTGCGTGACGTAAGCTCGGAGTGGCAGAGCTCTCCGGGTTGTCTTTGGGGTCGAGCCAAAGTCATCAGAGAAAGTCGACCTGACTATATTTCATCCAGGGCACGCGTGCAGAAACATGATTTATTATTATAAGTCTAGCTTGTGCATTCACATATATTGTTCAACACAAGGGAGTTGAAAAGCAGCCAGGATTACCTGTCGTGAGGTGGATTAATACAACCGTCTAAATATACTTTGATCCCCTGTCAAGTCTCTTCTGGCTAACTGGTGTGACCGGAGGACTTTACCCTTCAGCTGACCACTCACCAGTGTGCCGTGCTGTTCCAGTGATGTATTATCCTGGTCATGTGTTCTATAGATGTATTAACTAAAATGCATTATAAACTACATTTTAGCTGTTTTACATAAATGGGCCGAAGGGCACAGAGACCGGTTCTAGGCTGGTGGTGTGTATTTTTAGAGTGTTTTTAGGGTTGCCACACATTGCATTCCTCCTGATACACGATCCTGTCTTCTGTAAAGAAGCAGGACATTGTGTACTTCACGTTAGGAACATGTTTCTCGTCATCCAAAGGGTCCCTGTCTGAATGACAAATAGTTTCCTCTATTTGACATCTCAAGTGTGCAACGGGACACATTTAAATCCTCTGGAAACATGATCTCACTAGAGTTCTGTCACTTTGAGACGCTTGGTAGCTTTGATCAGTCTTAACTCCTCGGAAGTTATCTATCCCTTTTAGGATAATGATGACAAATGAAGCCGTTTCAATTATAAAGCTATTAAACATTCGTGGTCTGACTTTCTTATCAGCGGACCTGAACAATGGCCGTCGAGTTTTGTGTCTGCTGCTGACTTCACTTCACAGAAAACCTCTATTCAGTCACTGCATCTGTAATTACATTTATTGAAAGTGTGGCTATATATATTTATTTTTATTTTGCACAATTCAAACCATAAAACAAAATAAAAAACACAATAGAGATAAATGAATATCACAGTACAGGAAGAGACAAAAAGCCAGCTAGGCATATTTGAAGACTCCATCCATATAATATTTAACATTTTACAAAATTACAAACATAAAATGAAAAATGCACAAAATAGACATAAAAAGAAAAAAGAAGGAACAATAATCTAATTATATCGAGTCTGTGTAGGCATATAAACAGAGTTTATATAAATAAGTTAAATTAGGCCAAACATATTAGACCAGCTGAAACATTATTCAGTCCATCAAAAGTTGAATTCTGTCTAATATTTTTCCCATGTGACTCTTCAATTATGAATCAAAGGAAATGTCCAAAAGCCTTACGACAATTCAAATTAATCTTTCTCTCTGTATTTAGTATATTTCATTAGATTTACTCTAAATTCTGATGCATTGAGATGAACGTGGTCCTGTGAACTAAAAGACAAACAGCTATCTGAATAGTTTGTAGACTCAATAACTGTCCTGGACACTCAACCCAGACTCATCTTGAATCAAGGACTTAATTTTAGCAACACAATCAGATTACTTGATGTACGCAGCTGAACGTAGTGTAATCTCCTTCCAGTGATTCAGGAAGTCTTGGATGTAAGCGCTAACCCAGGGGAATGAGTTGTAATTCTGTTTTGACCTCTCCATCCCCAAAAGGCTCTCAGCAGGTAGCCTCCTTTTACAGCTGCTCCATTACAACCTCAACACGGATCAGTGGAGCGGGATCCCAGCCACTGACTCACTGTCTGTCTGTCTGTCTGTCTGTCTGTCTGTCTGTCTGTGGCTTTAGAGACGCCCACGCCTCCTCCAGGTCGCGTCAGAGACACAAGGCCGTCTCTTCCGGTCAGGGAGAGTTTAATTCCCAAATATACATGGTGAAAAAGATTCTGGTGAATGAAGCCGTTAAAGTAAACATTTAAGCTTGAGATTCACCGGGACAGATACAGAAATCGGTCCAACACTGACTCAAATAGATGGATCAGGTATAGGTGACCATAGACCATAGATCTGGTATCAGATACCATTATTTTAATAAATTAAAGTTCAGTAGACAACACGTGTCGATGTAGTTGTGTTACATTTTGTTGAAGTCAAGTCTGATGTTGTCTTAAACACTAGTATTGCATCTGTATCTGCCGATACCCAAAGGCCATAGCATTGTGGGTACTAAAACAATCTCAATGGTGCATCCAGTTTTAGCCCTTCTGCTGCCATTATTATATATATATATATATATATATATATATATATATATATATATATATATATATATATATATATATATATATATTATAGTGAGAAGTACACAACATTCTTACTTAAGTATATCATTTGAGTAAATGTACTGTCTGTAAATACTGTTGCTGACAAATACTGATATTTCAATTACATACTTTTTTTTCATAAATCTATAAAACAAATGTATTTATTTTGTTAACTCATTGTTTTTATTTTATATGCAACATCTTAATTTGTGCAACAACTGTAAAAAAAACAGTAAAATATTTCCCTCTGAGTGGTAGTGAAATAATACTGCGGTAAAGCATATTTTACATAATATGTGACTTGACTAGAAGTACTTATGTAACGCACCACTGGAAGGGGCGTGGCCGCCCGTCAGTGTGCTGACCACGTGGAGGTCGATGTACGAGTGGAGCTTCAGCCCTTCACATTAAAAGCTTCTGCCAGGCCGACTGTTGCATAATATCCGCTGTTGAATGAAATACGTCATAAATCCACCGGGTCATGACCTCAGTGATTTACTCCCATGTGGAATAAACACAGTCAGATGACTTATCCGTGTAGATGAATGCGGCTATGATTTTTAAATGTCAGGCAGTAAAATTAAGGCTTTTCATAACTTAAGCGTTTAACTTTTTTTTACATAGAGCTTTATTAGTATACAAGCCGTTCTGCTCAACAGTCATAATGTTGAGAGCATCGTATTATTGAATACCACTGCAGGCTTGTCTTCAGCTTCAAGTCTTTCGCACGAATGCAATATCTAGCCATTATTGATTTATTTCTCCCGTGTATTCACTGTCATTCTTATTGTGTATTTTCCTTGTAAAAATCTCCAAACAGTTTTCTCTCTTCGTGGTTCTTGTCGGTTGTTTGGTTGAAGCGCAGTGTGAGCGCCACCGTGTGGCAGGTGTTTGTCTACTTCGACCTTAAATCAGAATCTGTCATTACAAGTAGGTTTTTACATAACAATTAATTAAGTGCTTTGGTGCAAAACATATGCATGTTAAAAATAAAAAAAAACAACAATAGAAAAAGTACGAGAAGCATTAAAAAATTAAATGTTACAATAAAACCATGTAAATCACACACACACACACATATATATATATATATATATATATATATATATATATATATATATATATATATATATATATATATAAAATTAAGCTATACAATATTTGAAAAAAGAGGTTGAATTCAGTATGAAGTATACAGAACAACTGGAAACTACTTAATAATAAAAGGTAAATTGATAAATATATATATATATATATATATATATATATATATATATATATATATATATATATATATATATAGAGAGAGAGAGAGAGAGAGAGAGAGAGAGAGAGAGAGAGATGGATGGATAGATAGAACGTTAATTATTATTATTATGATAGATAGATCGATAGTGGGCTACTTACACACTGTTGAATTGATTTAATAATTAACGTTCTATCTATCTATCTATCTATCTATCTATCTATCTATCTATCTATCTATCTATCTATCTATCTATCTATCTATCTCTCTCTCTATCTATCTCTCTATCTACCTGATGGATGTGATCACCTGCTGTTCCTCAGAGTAACCTCTAGATGGCGTCCTGTCATAATCAACAACAGGCACGCGGCCCTTTCCTCCAGCCAATCACAGCGCCGCTGTGCGCGGGTTATTAAAGTTGCTTCTGTTCGCGGCGTCAGTTCGTGTTTCGAGGAAGCAGCGGCGTGTCCCTCGGCGCTGAGGATGTAGATGCGCAACCCGCTCATGTAGATGCGCAACCCGCTCATGTAGATGCGCAACCCGCTCATGTAGATGCGCAACCCGCTCATGTAGATGCGCAACCCGCTCATGTAGATGCGCAACCCGCTCCGGCTCGGTGCATCACACGCGAGCAGCGCGCGCCGCGTGCCTCGCGCACACCAGAAGATGTCTCTGTCGCGCCTCTCCATCGCCATCGCGCTCGGCTTGCTGTGGTATTGCGCAGACTGCGGCCACACGCTGACTCAGTACTTCATATGCCTCCTCTTCTGCTTCTCCACGCCGCTGTTGTTCGTTACCGGGGGACGAGAGAGCAGCACGCAGACCGAGGAGGAGGCGAGGGACCATCCGCTCCGGGTACTACATGCATGAAGTTGTTTCTTTGTCTTTTATTGCAGGAAATGGTTTCCTAGACGACTGTTGTCGCAAAACGGAGTAACATGTTGCATTAGTTGGCGCAAAGTGCACGAGTGGATCATGTGATGCCACTTTAAACACCATTACGCGTTTACACAAAAGAGACGAGTCTGCTAATTAATGTAGTAATACTACAGTAAGTTAGGATGCCTTGACATAACTTGTTTCCAGGACTTTACGCACAGAGCTGTGCGAGTATACTTCAATATGGAAGTATTCTCATTCGTAGCCTGAGGTGCTTTTTTCTGTACTGAGGCCTGAAGAACTTGTTTTCACACATCAAACGGCATCAAGCGGCCTGCTGTCAGCCAGAGTTCACGCGTGTGGATGGTGAAGTTCCCTCAGTGGCTCATAGTTGTGTGTGTGTTCCAGGAAACAGTCGAGGGGGACTTGACGGATGGAGAACGCCTTCAGCAGGCCGAACCGCTGGTGTCCCAGTATCCACATGTAAAGACGTCTCTCCAACAAGGTGAGGCATGTCTCACCCAGAGGAGGAGGATGTGGCATGAACGGTGAACACATCGGACTTTACAGCTCACACACGAGATGGGAGCGAATGTTGAAAACAAAAACAAAAATGAAGGATCTGCTTGTGACTCGAGGGTGTTTTGTCAGCTATTTTTGTTTTACATCTGTTTTGACTTGACACATTTGGAAAGGGCAGTTTTGCAGAGACGCAGCTGCAGCTGGGTCTCATGTTACAGGAGGCGAGGAGGGGCCTAACAGAAAGGAGCAAAGGATGAGAAACACCCCTCAATAGAGTGAGATACAGCAATGAGGAAATGGGATGACTGTGTTTGCTTTCTGTATAATTGGTTTGATATGTAAAGGCTTTAATATTGGCATCACAGCTCTGAGCTCAGTTTTCTTGGCCTTAAATGTGTATTGACTCAAGTCAGACATAGAAAAAACATTGACAAACTGGAATTGAGAAAGCGACATAAGCTTTTTGCAATCATTTTCATTTTTCCAGTTCCCTCTGGAGTCTAGCATGATTACGGTTCATGACATCAAACTATGTACTCCTCCTTTTTTCTTTTCACCTTTTTAAACTGTTCTTACCTCACATACATGATGAACCTGGTCGGAGTCTTTCTTCTAATTTTGTCAATTGAACAAAGTAGAAAGCTGCGTTTGTGGTTTATTCACACAAAAAAATGGAATCCGTTCAAAATAAGATTAGGTTGTTTCACTATTTGTACACACACATATTTTATATAAAATGTCTTTAAGTGAAGCTTGTTCTTCTGCTCGGCTCATTGAAAGTCAATATGTGCTTCTAAATAATTGAAGAAATTAATAATTCATAGTTTTTAATAAAACCTCATGGTCTACAGACATCTCAACATTATATATAAATAACGTTATGTTGCTGTAAATAAAACACGCCTTCAGAAGGGACCCGTCTCCATCGGGTTCATATTTGTGCTGCGTTTTGAATTTCATTGTTTGGGCAGCAACTTTGAAATAAAAACGCGGCGTTTAAATCCACCAAACGGGCTTTTCAGTCGCTCCTGGAGTTTGATATCCGGGCGCCGAGCGTAGGAGTTTGGCGCGAGTGTGACTCTTCCTCCGCGGTCCTCAGTGTTCGAGTGCGCCTACGCCCAGCTGGTCCTGCCGTGGTACGGCGGCCCCGAGCCGCGCGAGCAGCAGCCTCTGCACCAGGTGCTCGGCCGGGAGTGCGACTTCATCATCGAGCGGATCATCGAGCGAGCCAAAGACTTCGACGTCCGCCAGGCGGTCGTGGGCTCCGTTCGCATCCTGACTCAGCACTTGCATAACGCGAAGCAGTCTGACAGGTGAACGTCTCTGTGAATTCATGCAGCTTCAGTTACTCTTTGCACTTGTTAAGTGTCTGAAGTTCTGAACTCTATAAATACCAGCGGACATTTCATAACCTGTAAATAATTTACCCCACCATTACGAGATGGGACCCACGGGGACGTCCTAATGGTTGTTTTTATGCTGGATGGTGTAACAGATTTTCATTTAATGGTTGTCAGATAGTGGTGATAAACATTTATGATCCAGCATACTTATAATAATAATAATAATAACGACCGTTTGCTTTGCGTTTCAGAGAGCTCTTGTTCAGCTCCAGAGGAGAGGAGATCGCAGTCCTCCGGAGGTTTTCTGACGCTCTGGTGCGTAACCTTTTCCCCGAGTCGCTCAGGGGTCAAGAGGTCAACCGCTGCGTCTTAAATGAGATTATTGCCTTACAGGGTAAGAACGTGTTTAATTGTCTTTCTGCTGGAATACACTCTCACAAAGAGCTTAGCGGAGCTCCTTTTACAAGTGGGACTCGTATTTAATCCCTTTTTGTCAGCCGCATTGTTGAATTGCAGACATTAACTTTTCGGCAGGAAACTTCCGCATTGAATTCTCAGTTCCCTGTTTGATGGTTTTGTTTTTTGATGACATGTCTTATCTCGGGGAGTCTTTCTGTGCAGTAGGTTTTTTTTAATTTAGCATGTGACTCAGTTCAAATAAGCGATTTTTGACAGCTGTAGTCAAAACCTTATCTTCATAGTTTCATCTTCTAAGTCGGAAGCGGCTCATTTCTAAATATATAGCGTTGATCATGCATAGATGCATAACTGAGTGTTTGCAGTCGTTGGGAACTGTTGGGAGATCATACAGGACTTTGCTTTCACTGTGAACTTGATAATATGGTCATGTTTTGTACCACAACGACACATTAGAAGTCATAAGAAATGTTTCAAGGGGGCCGATATGTCAAATTTATAGTAATATTTTGACATTTCGGGAAATAAGAGTATTTTCTTTCTTGTGTGAATTGAAGTAAACAAGTTACAACATGTAAATTAGAGCTTGTGGCAAAAAAGAAAATGAGTATAATGTTAAACCATTCCATTAAAAACGTTCCATTAAGGAATCTGTTATCACTGACTGCAGCATTTTTTTAAGAACACACTTTATAATTATATATAACGGATCGTACACAAATACATGAGGATGAGCATTGTGGCTCTCTTCATGAACGTCACTCATTACAATCTGTTAATACGTTTTAGGGGCGGCTGCAGCTCAGTGGGGTCAGGGGGTCGTCCCGTAACCCCAAGGTTGCCGGTTCGATCCCCGCTCTCGCCATTAGTTTCAAGTCGAAGTGTCCTTGAGTAAGGCACTGAACCCCCAGCTGCTTCCCGGGCGCATCACTGCAGCCTAAGGATGGGTTAAATGCAGAGAACACATTTCGTTGCATGTGCACCTGAACTCTGTGCAATGACAAGAGAATTAATCCAATCCAAAGTGTGTGTGTGTGTGTGTGTGTGTGTGTGTGTGTGTGTGTGTGTGTGTGTGTGTGTGTGTGTGTGTGTGTGTGTGTGTGTGTGTGTGTGTGTGTGTGTGTGTGTGTGTGTGTGTGTGTGTGTGTGTGTGTGTGTGTGTGTGTGTGTGTGTGTGTGTGTGTGTGTGTGTGTGTGTGTGTGTGTGTGTGTGTGTGTGTGTGTGTGTGTGTGTGTGTGTGTGTGTGTGTGTGTGTGTGTGTGTGTGTTCTCTCCAGGGCTCGGTCTGCTGGTGAGGTGGCTGTCGGACCCCGACAACCTGAACCAGCTGGTGGTCAGCCAGCTGGACAGCGCCACGCCGAAGGGCTCCGTGGAGGAGCTGAGTGGATCCGACCCGGATCAGACCTCTCTGGCCTCTCAGGAGAGCGAGGGCCGGGATGAGTGAGCGTCTGTCGTCTCTTCTCCAGCGAGCCTCAGAGCAGCAGCTGTGAAGCTGGAGCCGACCTGCTTTAGTTTGATGGCTGTTTTTATGTTTATTGTGTTTCTAGGAGCTTGGAGGGAGCAGCGATTTCAACCAGAACACGGACCAGAACCAAAAGAAAAGGTTTGTTTTTGTGATTTGAGTTGTTCTGATTAAACGGCTGAACCTGAAGTTCCCTTGAAAACCTGGTGTTCGCCTCCGAGTGTGAAAACATTTCAGATTAAGATAACGGAGATGTGAGAACCCAGATGGAGTGGTCTGTGGGTGTTGAGAGAACGGAGGCCTTGGCTTGCATAACGTCGACTGTTTGACGAACACAATGTGTCGTCTCCTCCGTGACGTTCCACCTTCACCAGCTGCCTCAGCACAGCGTTCATCACCTGTGTTGTTTGTTTGTTTGTTTGTTTGTTACGGACAATTACACAAACACCCACAGGAAGGCCAAATCATGTCCGTGTCGTCTTCAAGCATCTCTTATCTCTTATCTCTTTGTCCTGCTAACAGCCCAACAGTAATAATCACTAAATAAGACTGGAATATACCATAATAATAATAATAAATATGTCTAATATCTATAATGATCACAATCATTAATTATGACTTTAATAATAAATATGTCTAATATCTGTAATGATCACAATCATTAATTATGACATTTTTGTTGTCATGATCTGTAAGAATTATTTAAATCTGATGGGACATATGTTAATTATTAAGCCATCCTATTGATTATAACGTTAAATGTGTGATTACTCATTGTGCTTACAGTGGAGTGATGCTCCACCTCATCACAGAGCAGAGAGACAAATGTTGAAGTGTTGTTACTTACGGTAAAATGCATTGCTCCGCTCTCCATGTTCAGTACTCTGTACATCGGACGAGGACGTTGTGCCTCCTCTGTGCTGAAAGTTTAGAAAATAATAATATAATATACGTTTTATTGTCATATTACATATAGTTATATACGTATATGAAATGTGTTCTCTGCATTTGACCCATCCTTAGTTAATAAGGAGCAGTGGGCTGCAGTGATGCGCTGGGGGTTCAGTGCCTTGCTCATGGACACTTTGACTTGCAACTAATGGGGAGAACGGGGATCGAACCCACGACCTTGGGGTTGCAGGACGACCCCCTGACCCCACTGAGCTACAGCCGCCCCAAAAATGTAATATACCGATGACACAAGTTGTTGAAATGTCTCTGACTTGTATCCCCTGGTTGTTGTTGTTATTCTCAGCTAACAAGTTGAAAGAAGGATGGTCTAAATTTGTGGACAAGGTGAAGTGTAAGAAAGACAAGAAGAAGAAGAAGATGAAGAAGATGGAGCAGGAGCTGATGCTGAGGATCATGGCGATCCCGGGAGACGAGGGCGACGTGAGCAGCAGGGAGGGCTCCCTGCACAGCCCGCAGGACTCGGACCGGGTGAGCAAGCTGCAGCTAACGCCGCGTTAAAGCGACACTATGTAGCGTTTCCCTTGTAGCGCCCCCTTCAGGTGTTTAACGTGGGGGGGGGGGCTAGTGCGAGTTTGTACTACGGGTACTACAGCCTGCGACCGGGCGGCCAAAAAAAACTTACATTCAGCAGTCAATTCTTTTCAAGCTGTTATTCAGACCTGTTCATTCATCTATAAATGCACGCACCTTGCTCATATGCTCCCGACACCTTTCAAAGAATATTTTCAGACCAATTCTCAAGTTCACGATTTCAACACTAGACAATCTGCTAACCTCCATCCTCCCTTCAGTACCACTCTCAGCACTTCTCCATCAACACAGAGGTTCTTCACTCTGGAACCATCACATTCTTATTGCTAACTCTTCATCTTCACTCAGTCACTTCAAACATAGATCAGGGGCCAGCCTGGTGAATCAGGCCTCTTCATCATCTACATCGTGTTTTGTTGTTGTTTGTTTTAGCACGTTAAATGTTATTCTTGTTTATTATTCATTACTTTAGGTGAGAACCTTGCATAAGCCCTTTGGGTTTCTTTTCTCACCTGCACTCATTTCTGTGTCTTTTAATAATGTTACATTTGTTACTTTATTTTGTGCGAATAAATAAATAACATTTTAAGGTGGAAAAGTTACATAGTGTTGCTTCAAACTGCCACAGGGACAGTTTGTGAAACGTGACGTATTCATTGTTGCTTTTGTGGCCGACTCCCACCAGGAGGACAGTGATCTGGAGGACTACTTGACGGGCGTGCAAGAGGACATGATGGAATTCAAGCTTTCGTTTGAGATGTGGCGCGTCGGCCGCTGGGCCGTCAGCATCCCTCATGTGAGTTATTAATGCCACGCGCCGTGGGGAAGGTCCTGCAGCTTGTCATCTGTCCGCCGAGGCGCGGCAGAAGCTCGTCCTGGGAGGAATGTTCATGTTTTAGTGGACTGTTGCAGGCCGACTGGGAGGAGGAACTCGTCTTCACCATTCACCTGGAGGAGAAGGGAAGCCCCGAGAACCTGCAGTGGGACATCAGGAAGACCTACATGGATGTGATCTACTTCCGCAACAGATGGCAGGTAAGGAAGATGGGAGGACATGCGTTGTGTTTTATATACAATGCTCTACTTTTGAACTGATCCAAATCACATCTGATATAAACTCGTTGTCAGTTTGTTATGTACACCTAGTTCAGTCCTCTCATAAATCAGTAGTTTCTGGTGCTGTTGTATTGTGCGATATTTGTTTCTATTATTTTGTCCACCCCATTCATTTCAATGAGGGTTGGCTAAATAACAAATGTTGTGTAATGCAAACAGCTGACTCAAATGATGGAAGTTGAATATACATGTTGTTTAAAGCTTAATGAAGAAGGGTGTTTTTCAGGAGGTATTAGACTTATGTTCAGCTAAGTGTTCTTACATCTAGCAACAGAATGAGTAAAAGGTTTGTTACAATACTGTGGACCAACTTACAACCATCTGGTATTTATTTGATGAAAAACCACATTGTGCTGAATGAGACTCTGTTGTTCTTGGCTTTGCGTCGTCTGCTTTGACCCGACTGCACGGCTCGTGTTCTCAGTTAATCAGAAATGCAATCTTTGACTTAAGTTGCAAATCAACCATCATGATGCACCAGGTAGAATATGCTAATATGTTATAATTAATATTATCCAACATGTTCAGGGACTATTTACAGTCACCGCTCCAGCCTGTGAACAGATTAGAGGAGAGCGTGGGACCGAATGACAAGCAGCAGTGTGTCTCATATCAGATGTGTACCAAGCCCCTGGGAATACTTGTGAGGCTTTAGGTGTAGTTTGCTTTGCTATTTTGATGTGTGATCCA
The DNA here is from genome assembly GCA_036178185.1 of Liparis tanakae. NCBI lineage: Eukaryota > Metazoa > Chordata > Actinopteri > Perciformes > Liparidae > Liparis > Liparis tanakae. The sequence continues at coordinate 960,873 of CM070095.1, read as the reverse complement.
TTTTACTGGCTTGTATACAATAATGTTTTTTCCTTTTTGAAAAAACGATAAATTATGGAAAAGGAAGGTCTTTTGTTTATCAGGATTTATTCTCCTTTGTCTCTGAGAAACTCGTTGTTGCTTTCTGTCTATTCAGCAGGAGCCGAAGGCGTAAGCATTGTTGTGAAAACAAACCAACGGATTTATTTACGAATTCAAGTCTGAAATTCAACCTCCACTCATATGGGATCCAGTTGAAAACATTTGCCAGATGTTCAGTGGGGTTCAGTCCTGAGGCCTTCTTGTCTCTTTGCAGGACTCAACCAGCCTGCCCACTATTCTGGTGCTTGAGAAGTCAGAGGTCAACCAGGAGGTCAAAGAGGAAGCCAGAGTGTCGGTCGAGCACTTTCTGCAGGTGAAGGACACCAGAACACCTGAGATCTGGGGACAGGTGAACACTTGCATCATAACCCTCCTCACTCTATATGTTGTTCTTTGCGTTCCAGGAGTTGGTTTCCGATCCGCTCATCGGCCTCACTCAGCCGGTGTTCCAGTTCCTCTGCCCTCTCGACAAGCTGCTGAACGAAGTGGAGCACAGTGGAGGCGTGTGGGGCCTTCTGAGCGGCTTGGCCTACTTCCTGACTCCAGGTCAAGAGGAAGACGAGGTAACGGTTCACATGTCTGTTACCTCGTGTACATTCATTCCCATCGGTAATAGAAAGACTGGAACCAAAAACATTCACGCCTCGTGGACCAGAACCAGGGAGACGCTCAGGAATTTAAACAAACTCTTAGGAGAGAAAACCGACAGATGGTAAAGTCTTCACTCAAACTGTCGAGTGTAAACATCCTTCAGTCTACAGACCCGTTTCAGCCTCGGCACAATGTCCCATGGCTGTGTGCACATACCGTTTTACGGATTCACTCGTCTGACAGCTTGTGTTACATCACATCACATGTCATTTAGCAGACGCTTATATCCAAAGCGACTCACAATAAGTGCATTTCAACCTAGAGGACAAACTAAGAACAACAAGAATACAGAAAGTAACATTTCCTCATCATAGTCAAACTACAAAAGTACCATAATAAGATATTTAAGAGCCACTGAAGTGCTAATCTGAGTTTAATCCAGTTATAGTCGGAAAAGGTGCGTGTTCTCAGATGTTCCCAATTACTTTGTTTGGTTGGTTAAGGAAATAACCCGATAACCAGACCTGGGGTCGCCTGACTAGCCTCTGATTGAGTTGAGCTCTAAAAACAATGGATTCTACTCATAAAGGAGTTGCTTTAAAAAAAAATTAAAAACATTTATCGTAACATCAAAATCGGTGTACTATTCTCCAGACGTTTTCCATCAAAGTGAAAGTGTTTCATGAAAGTCATCGGATGGATCGCATTTCTTTCCAACTCTGCATCACTCGTTCACACAGGCTTTCTGTTAAAAACTTTAAGTTTCAAGCTGACGTGACTATAATGCTCCTTTTTAAATGGTAAATCTACTTTATTTGCCTTTTCTTCTTTTTAAGTGCACCTTTTTTAAGTCCTATTAACCGGCGTGGAGCGGCTGTGTCTTCTGCCCCAGAGGCAGCTGCTTCTGGCTCGGCTGTCACAACTTGATTCCTCTGTTTTCCTCTGCAGAGCTCCAGCCCTCAAGCAGAAGCCCCCAAAGAAATCATCAAACCGTCTCTGCATCTGGAATCGACGGCCGTGCCGCTAGAAAACCCCGGCGCCTTCACCGAGGAGGGCGGTGACGTTCCCGGGGCGTCCATCCCAACTATCGTCATCTCCGAACACGGTTCTCCTTCAGAAGCAGAAACTCCCTCTGCGCTGAACTCTGACTCTTCAAACGGGAACTGTTCCCAAGACAAAGCGGAGGACTCTGAGAATCCCTTAACCTCCCACTTCAAGATGATCTTCAAAGGACTGACCCGCTCGCGCTCACAAGAGTCTCTGGTCTCCGCTAAGAACCCCGGTGACCCAGACCCGCCCGATCCGGAGCCTCACGGCGGCCACAATGGGGCCGCGCAGCAGGAGAGCGCAGAAGGCCCGGCGCTGCTCAATTTCAGCGTCTGTTTCCGGATGTCGGGCGGAGCCAACAAGACGAAGGGAAAGGACCAGGGCGCGTCCTCCAGAGGGGAGGACGCCCAGGGCCAGAGGAGCCAGGTCAACTGGGAGCAGCTGGAGGCCACCAAGGCCGTCTTTGACCTGCTGAAGGAGATATCTGGTTCGCTCCACCTCTCGTTCACAGCATTGACGGCTTGAGGATCACACTAGTGTCTGTATTTGTGGTTTTAAAGCATACTGCAGCTTTTTAGATGCATGTGTGCATTTTACTCGAAGTCTAGGCAGTCGGTTGTTTTGATTGATTTCAGCACTAAAAGAAAATCCGCCTGTCGAGGCCCGACACTCGCTTCACTGGAAAGTAGAAGGAAATCATTAACAGTGTAAACATGTGTTAAGCTATAGATCATCATTAGTCTTGTTTAACAAGTATTAATCCATATTTTTACTAACCATCTTTACCGACTGACTTACACTGGTATATCAAATATATCTTAAAGGTGCCTAAATTGCAGAGAATTGTCAAGTCTATTTTATTTGCCTCTAAGGCAAAGAGTTTCATAGACATGCAACACCCTCTTACCTTAGAGGGATGACGAGAAAACACACCCAACACTTTAGCTACAGAGCTTTGTGAGCGTGAACATGCAAATGCACTGAAAGGGTCCTCTTGGTAGGATGTTATCAAAGATGAACCCAACACTCTGTTAGGATGTTATCAAAGATGAACCCAACACTCTGTTAGGATGTTATCAAAGATGAACCCAACACTCTGTTAGGATGTTATCAAAGATGAACCCAACACTCTGTTAGGATGTTATCAAAGATGAACCCAACACTCTGTTAGGATGTTATCAAAGATGAACCCAACACTCTGTTAGGATGTTATCAAAGATGAACCCAACACTCTGTTAGGATGTTATCAAAGATGAACCCAACACTCTGTTAGGATGTTATCAAAGATGAACCCAACACTCTGTTAGGATGTTATCAAAGATGAACCCAACACTCTGTTAGGATGTTATCAAAGATGAACCTAACACTCTGCCTGTCTGTCCTAACAGGGAACTCCATCCTAATCAACATATTTGATGCCATATTGAAACCGGTTATGCCCATCTTGAAAAAGTGAGTTTGGTGATGACCGCCAGACCCATCAGAGTTGTGTAGGTCACCTGGAGCCTCGTCTATAGGAGTGACTTCTGGTTGTATTTCTCTCTAGATATATATATATATATTTAATTTTACAGTGTTATCTAGATATATATATTTTATTTTGCAGTGCTTTATTTACATTTACATATATGTTGTGTATATGCTGTGTGTATATATATATATACATATATATTTTGCTTTATGTTATTTTGTATTTTATATTCCACTTTGCACACTTTACTTTATGCACTGTCTCTTTCTTTCTTATAATTCTATTTTATTGTGTTTAGTTTTATCGGTGCTGCTTCTGTCGTCAACTAATTTCCCCTTGGGATTAATAAAGTATATTTCTTCTTCTTTTTCTTCTTCTTCTTCTCCTCCAGAAAAGTGAACTCCTTCCTCCAAAAGATGAACCCCACGGCGGTGCAGATGGCCGCCTTCATCGACAGCATGCGTGACAAACAGTGGCCAGACTTCCCACCTGCAGCTCTTCCTCCCTCTCCTCCTCGCACCGATGAGCAGAAGAGCGAGACGAGGGAACGGGCGCACAGCCTGATCAACGCCAGATGTACGTGACTCCTCTCGGCAACGATGGGAAATGCACAACTATTTCTGGCAGTTGATGATCTATCTAAATTTATTTCCTCTGTAGATTCAAACTATCTCGTCCTGAAGAAGACGGACATGGAGACGGTTTTTAATCTGTTCCAGAACAGTAAAGAAAACAAAACGCTGGTCTATGTGAGTGCTCAACATTTACTTTGACACCATTGTTTATTGTATTTAAAGGGTTCCTACGCTCATGGAAAACCTGGAAAAGTCATGGGATTTTAAAATGGTCATTTCCAGGCCTGGAAAAGTCATGGAAAAAACTAAAATCATAAAAGTTTGGGAAAAGTCATGGATATTTGTTATAATCACAAGTTCATTGACGGCGAATTTGAAATAATTAATGTTTTTTTAAAGAAAGACGCTCAAAATATAAACCGGCGTACGCTCTCCATACGCAACATTTTCAAACTTGTTCATGTTTATACCGAGATTTCAGTCTGGTCATGGAAACTTGGTTTAAAGTCCTGGAAATCCATCGGTCAAAATGTGTAAGAACCCTGTATTTAATTGTCACATCTTAATCAACATAATACACACATCTGGTTCTGATCGAGTTTCTTTATCTTTCATAACAGATGCTCCTGTCATTCCTACTGAAGGAATTCCTCCCCCATGAGAATTCCCTGAATGTGAGCGCCGCTGCCCTCTAGAAAGTGACCTCGTCCCTCGACTGATCTGTGAAGCCTCGACTGTTTTTAATGGTACTTTCGCACGTTTTTTTTAGAATATCAAATTATTTATTAAACATCTTAAAATGACTTGAGATATGTGTGACCCTTTCTGTATCTTTCAAACATTCCTCTGTGATTTTTTTTTTTTTATTTTTTTTTTTTACCTCAAACATCGAACGTACCGTCAACCTTTCTGTGAATTTTATTTTGTATAGTTTAACTTTAAGTGATTAACCCTGACTTAAATGTGTATGGGACATTAGAAACATTTTATTTTTGGGGGGCCGGCTTTGTCTTTTGCAAAGAGGAGAAAACGATTTAATATTTACATTTTGGATTGCACCATTCACATCTTGATGTAAAAAAGCAAACGTATACATTTACATTTTCTAAAATCTTATGTCACTTTCAGCACTTTTGTATGGTGAGTGTTTGTTTTCTGATTTATTTTTTTATTATTGAAAGTTTTATGTAGTAATAATAATGTAATATCTCACACTTACCCATCAGCTAACCTGTCAACGTGGACAGTATCAAAGGAAACTGTAAATAACTTGAATGTATTTCAAATAAAATATTTTAATAGTTTTTTTCCCTGTTTATATTTCTGCCACCATGTTTTCAAGGGAGTTAAGACTGATTCATTTGTTGTTAATTCCAGCAGATTATCAACAATATTTAAGTAAATGACAATTTAAAACAAGTTAATCCAAGAGAAATTCTGTCTGTAAATGTGTGATGTATTACAATAATGACTAATACAAATACTTAATATATTACTAATGTTATGATAGTATGCAGGCACTTGCATCTGTTTCTACTTGATTGGAGAACTTCAGTCGTGTTTCTATGGCCCTGGATGGAAATGCGGACTCAGATAGTGTTTTCATTATGTAAGTGTAAGATTGTAAATTACAGGATTATTCTGCTCCAAATCACACAGGAGATTATCAAAATGGACAAACCTGATTAAAATGTTGACATGCAGGTGACCTTAAAGGCTGATTTATAAACCTCTTGCCAGACTTCATCCTACGCATTCATTTTGGTGTGGGAGCTGCTCGGCTTCAGGCCGCCAACTGCTGCAGAAGGTGGTTAAAACGGCCCAACACATCATAATGATAATAATAACCATTTTATTTTATAGACAGTCATCCACAGTCTATCCACCTCCAGCGTGTCAGGGACCCGACACCCGCCCCCGGCTGTTTGCCCTCCTCTGGGAGGCGCTAGAGGAACCTCTGGTGCAGGACCAGCCCCCTCATGAACAGCTTCCCCCCTCAGCGGTCAACACCCTCAACGCTGCACAAAGTTGACATTTGAATGTGAATCTTTTTTTTGCCAATTCAGGTGCTTTCAATAGGACCTCATGAAGATGGAGTCCGTCCACTAGTTGTCATTCAAGATATTTGAATGTCATGTGCACATATAACAAGTTATTTGTACAATGAAAAGCTTATATTGCTGGGTCCTCCAAACTAAACAAAATTACAAGGTAAGAAATAAATAAATACAAATGGTCACAAAAAATTGTATTGCACAAGAGTAAGGCACACAAATTACAATATAGCACAGATAGTGTATAAATAATGTATAAAGTGCACTATGCATTGCTGCGAATGTACAGAGTGTTTGTTGGTCATGGAGCTGTAGACTCTTGGCTTTACCGATGAAGATCACGTGATGTGACTGAGTCCCAGAATAGATCTACTTAAGGACCTCTTCCTACTCACAATAATGGGTGAACACAGCAGTTAGAGTTTTTTATCGCTTGCAACTGAAAACAAACAGATTATTTCAAGTATATTTTGTATAGCCCAAAATCAAAAATGTAAAATGTGCCTAAGAGTGCTTTACAATCTGTACACGTATGGCATCCCTGTCTCCCAGGATCTCACATCGGATCAGGAAAAAATATCTTTAGTAGAGCAACAGAGGAGGATCTCCCTCCTCATTGGTCTAGTCACTAGAGTCTAGTCTCTTTCACGATGCCTCCTCCCTCATTGGTCTAGTCACTAGAGTCTAGTCTCTTTCACGATGCCTCCTCCCTCATTGGTCTAGTCACTAGAGTCTAGTCTCTTTCACGATGCCTCCTCCCTCATTGGTCTAGTCACTAGAGTCTAGTCTCTTTCACGATGCCTCCTCCCTCATTGGTCTAGTCACTAGAGTCTAGTCTCTTTCACGATGCCTCCTCCCTCATTGGTCTAGTCACTAGAGTCTAGTCTCTTTCACGATGCCTCCTCCCTCATTGGTCTCGTCACTAGAGTCTAGTCTCTTTCACGATGCCTCCTCCCTCATTGGTCTCGTCACTAGAGTCTAGTCTCTTTCACGATGCCTCCTCCCTCATTGGTCTAGTCACTAGAGTCTAGTCACCAGACTAGAGGCCATTGCAGGCCCTTGAGGCAGGAGGCACAGAGAAGGAGGCAGAGCCATTGGGAAGGAGGCCAGGTCCAGGTCGGTGGCCTGATGCAGGAACCAGGGGGGACCGTCTGCAGACACAGCCAGGTCCAATGGACCCAATGAGGGGAGAAGACACGGACTCCGGAGAAGAAGCAGAGTTAGTAATGTGCAACGAAGAGCCATACATGTTTCCATATAGAGAGAGAGAGAGAAGAGGAGAGAGGAGCTGAGTGTATCCTAAAACATATAAGTGTATAGGAGCATATCTACGGGCTGGACCAGGTGAACCTGAGCCCGCCCTAACTATGGGCGCTGTTAAAGAGGAACGTCTGAAAGTGGAAGAGGGTTCCATAAAAGAGCAGCTTGATAAGTGAATGCAGTGAAAGGAGTATGTGGTTAGGCTCAGAGGGGTGTGGGGGGGGGGGGAGGGGCTCGGGGAACAGGTGCCGGGAGGAGGCCTAATTGGCCTCAGCTACCGGGGATTAGGTGACGTGTGTCTCCTCCCTATATGAGGTTCCATAGGGATGGAGGCACGAGACAGGAGAGCAGAGGACAGACTGCTGCATGATGAAGGACATTACAGAATAAACGAGTGTGCTCATCCCTGGGTGGTGCTGGGGAGGGGGGGGGGGGTTGTTACGGAATGATTTATTTGGTGGAATTATACATGAATTACATAAACGGACAGGAAGTTAACATGAACTCAAGCTGTTGCTTATTAATGCAATTCCCTCGGAACCAAGTTAGTAACAAGAGAACATTATTTATTATCACCAGTGAAAAGGAAATCCATTTAGTCACCATATGAAGCACCGCAGAGTCATTCATCTGGAAAGATGAAGCATACGCAGAGGAGCTGAACTGAAAATAGTAGATTAATAAACAACAAGGATACTAAATAGGTCAGACTGGATTTGGGGGAAATGTATATACAAATATATAATATTTTGATGGAAGGGTTCAGTCATAGCAGACACCACGTTGTGGGTATAACTATGCACCCAGTTTCAAATTGTATTTCCCCACTGTGGGATTAATAGAAGTGTATATTATTTTATTTATTATTATTTGTAGGCAGTCTACCATATATGAAGAGTTGGACCCAGCTGATACATAATTCATAGATGTCTGCATTCATTGAATGTGTTGTAACTATGTGCTTCATTCTTTACACATGGCATCTATTTCTTCTGTCCATCCAGGGAGAGGGATCCTCCTCTGTTCCTCTCCTTAAAGTTTCTTCCCTTTTTCCCCCATGAAAGGGTTTTTTCTATTTTTTGCGAGTTTTTCCTGATCCGATGTGAGGTCCTGGGACAGGGATGTCTATGTGTACAGATTGTATATTTTTAATTTATGATATTGGATTATATAAAATAAAATGAATTTAATTTAATAACAGCTATGATAGTGTCCTGAAAGGTCTCAGAGGGATGGAAGATTGGAAACATGGGGGAAATATAAATGGAAGAAGTACCATTTTTAACACCTCAATTTGAATGAATGAAATATACTTTATTAACCCCCAAGGGGAAATTTGGTGACAACAGAAGCAGCCCGATAAAACTAAACACAATAAAATATAAGTATAAGAAAGAAAGAAAGAAAGAAAGTGACAGTGCATAAAGTAAAGTGTGCAAAGTGAAATATAAAATACAAAATAACATAAAATAAAAAATATATGTATATATACACAGCATACACACAACATATATGTAAATGTAAATATAAATAAAGCACTGCAAAATTAAATTAAATATATATATATATATATATATATATATATATATATATATATATATATATATATATATATATATATATCTGGATAGTGTGCAACATGCAAGTGTGTCTATGTGTGCAGTGCAGATCAACAGTGTAAGTATGAATGTGAATATGTACAGTGAGTTTTTGCAAGTTTTTACACAAACACGTTCATGACAACTGGGCTACAACGGACGACCCCAGAGCAGCTCCTGCATCGTGTCAAATACGCGATAACATTCTGTCATATATCTATAACCCCCCAGGTGAAACGTCCTTGAGCAGCACCTTGTTACCCGGATGTTGGCGCTGCAGCTGCTCCTCCGCGCCGCCAGGGGGCAGCGTGGTGATCAGCAGCAGCGACCCGCGCGCGGCGTCCAGCAATCCAACATGTCTGCGCCCTGTCGGATGCTGCTAACGGCGTGAAGGTGCAGGACAAGTCTCAGGTGAGACAACACGAAGGTTTATTTCGTGTTTTAAAAGAGGTGTACTCTTTCCGCTTTTACCCGTCGTACAGGTCTTAATCGGTGTGTGGCGACACTGAGCGATAAGCAGGTCACGTGCTTCTCACGCTTCAATGTGACTGTGGACACAAAGTGTTGCAGCTGCTCGTCTCGCTCGTGTTTAAGGAAGCTGTGAAGCGTATTAGTGGTATACAAGATGAACGATGTACCCTCTTATCGTGGGTCCTCGTCACGTGGTGTGGGTCCTCAACGGAACGTGTTTGTAAAGACTCGTTGATGTTCAGACTTCAGCTGAAAGTCAAACTCATTCATGAGGACGTTGTTCTGTCATTTCATGCTACTTGTCGAGAACTGCTACCGTGTGGTATTGCGCATGCGCCGAGTCGATTTTCCGAGTTTTGTTTGACACGCCCATCATGTTTTGCAACCCTGTCGATGCACGTCTGATAACTGGGAGTGACATCCTCAAAATCCCGATTATTTCCCTAGTTAAAAGTACATTCAGCATGTATATTGTACAGGTAGTAATAATATGTAGTAATGACATGTAGATTAATGAGTGATAAGCAGTTGCTATTTCTTTTGTGGCAACAAATTATTGTAAACATGAGTTTATTCACATTATCATAATAAAGCACTGGTTTATTATTAGGGTATTTAGTGTTGAAGATAAACACTTTAACAGTGATAAGTGAAACATTGAACTTTGAAAGAAAAGCATATTGTGATAGTACAATAACATCCTATCAGATAGGGGAGCATGGATTGATAGACACACCTATCGGTTTATGCTGCGGGTAGCACATTCTGACAAGGCAGCAAAAAATGACAGAACAACGTGACGTTGAGCCAGAGGGTCCGACGTGGACAGGTTGGCTTATTTATTGTGGTATTTGTGTTTTTGTTTGAGAGTAAGGCTGACTTGACATGAGCCTTACTAGTTTACCTGCAGGACCGGTGCGGATTTAAAAAATGTAATTTATTTATTCTTTATTTCAGACACCAAGTTCCATATAAAAATAACAGACATACAACTCTAAAAGAGAGAGAAAACAAGAAGATACAACATACAACATACATAATACAGTTCATGAAAAAGTATGAAGACTTTTGTGCCAATGTCGTCTTAAGTTCGAAGTATATTTGTAATATTTGAGTCTGGTGACCTTTGACTCGTAGGTCTCTGGTCTCTGCAGATACATCCCGGTCCAAGCCCAGAAACACAGTCGTGAATATTCAGATTACCTGAGATTTTGAGTGTTAAACTCGTATAAAACATTCCCTAAGAAACGTTACTTTAATTGTTACTAATGTGTAATAATTGTTTAATGTCATAAAGATGATTATAGTTATTGTGGATGATATGTCGACATCGGCTTCCATGCAGACTCCCAGTTTAACAACTACAGAATAAACTAGAATGGCACTCTGGAGAGCGCATACCTTCATATCACAAGATTGAGCATTGAATTATGAACATTTTGTTATTAGTTGCCAATTTGATACACATTTTTTGACCTTTCCATGACCTTTACCTTTGACCCGATCGATCCCCAAATATAATCAAATGGTCCCCGGATAATAACCAGTCATCCCACCAAATTTCATGCGATTCAAGAAGATGTTGACCTTTTTTATGACCTTGACCTTTGACCCGATCGATCCCAAAATCTAATCAAATGGTCCCCGGATAATAACCAATCATCCCACCAAATTTCATGCGATTCGGTTTAATACTTTTTTACTTATGCGAATAACACACACACACGCACACAAATACGCGGCGATCAAAACATTACCTTCCGCATTTTCAATGCGAAGGTAATCACACAGTAAACCTTCTGGTTGATGCATCATTACACATCTTCACACGTCAATGAGCTTTTAGAGGTCTCTTAAGATGAGTCTCAATTCTAATTGGCTGAAAGTACTTTGAGTAAGCTGACAGAAAACCTGACATCTATGAAGCACATCTTTATTTGCAGATCTAAGTTATTGTGCTGATATTGTGGGGGAAAGATCTTGATTTGGCTGGTGAGGGCTTTGGTTTTGGGGGTGACTAAATGAAAGAAGCAACTTCTTTTTAATACATAAACAAATATTTTCAGACAGCTGTTTGTAGGATGCATAATGATAGTAATTAATGTTGATTGCCTGGTTTACGTTGCTCATCATGCTCATATTCACATGAAAGCGTTTTGAAGTGCTTTGTTCAACAAATGCTGCATTGAGCCTAAATCGACCTCTAGAGAGGGTCGAGCTAATCAGAGCCGGTGGCATTAACAATAACTATGTAGGAAGAATAGATAATCTTCTCTCCGTTCTGCTTACTAAGGTCATAGACGGATCAGTTTAAATCAAGGCAGCCATAAACTCCTTGTTGTAGCTTTAAACTGTAGATAAAGATATGGTTCGTACGGTCATGGAAAACCTGGAAAAGTCATGACATTTTAAAATGGTCATTTCCTGAACTGGAAAAGTCATGGAAAAAACTTAAATCATAAAAGTTTGGAAAAGTCATGGACATTTGTTATAATCACATGTTCATTTACTCCGAGTTTGAAATAATTAAAATGTTTTTTAAAGAAAAACGGCCAAAATATAAGCTGGCGTATGCTCTCGATACGCAACATGTTTTAAATGTTTCATGTTTCTACCGAGATTTCAGTTTGGTCATGGGCATTTGATTTAATGTCATGGAGAAGTCCTGGAAATCCATCAGTCAAAATGTGTAAGAACCCTGAGAGAACAGACGTTAGCCTCAGCTCCCCAGGATGGAGCAATGTTTGTTTTTTGTAACCTCCACTTGAGCTTTGAAACATATCAATGACATGTAATGTAATGTAATACCAACATTATTGTATTAGCTTGTTGCCTTTTCTGGTTTTAAAGGCTGAATTACTGAAAAGTTATGTGTTTTTTTCGTCCTGAACTTATGATACTGTTCTAGTATTTGCTTTTACCATCTTAGTCATTATATCTACTTTACTGATGATTTATTAATAGGAAATTTCATTGTTAAATTTGGTGATGGCACCAATGGCAATCCTGCAATGTCACTTTTATAAAGATATTGGGGTGTTTGGTAAAAGAAAATGATATATTATTTATATATTTTTGACTTTCTCTCTTGCCCATCCAGAGCCCCCCCAGAGGCTTGTGCATCTACATGTTGCCTAGAGATGGTATGCATGTTTGATGCATGTTTGTGATCATCTGCCCCCCCCCCCCTCTCCCTTTGGTGTTTTGTTGGTGAATGGCATAAATAAGTCTAATGATGTTGTGAGCAATGCATTGCTTCTCTTGGTTCATCCAGACTTTATAAATCATTTATCCAGACTTCAAATTCAAGTTACAGTGGAACCCTTAATGTAACTTTTTTCTTCATGTGCTTTATGCTCAGATACTAGAGAAAACGGTTAGCTACGTAGCCACAATATACGATCTGAATCGTTTTCCCTTTGTTATATTGCACATGGACCATAGCTGTTGCGTCATTGTTGCTCTTCTATATTTGTTCAAAGTACACGCAGTTTTGAACACGTTGATTCTGTCTGACGATTCCAACACGACGGGGAGAGGGTCGTTCATTCAGGGGAGAAGGGAGGAAGACGGAGATAATACATGCAGGGAGTTTACACTATTCAAGTACACGGTCCTGGTGTGAGTCCAGGCTGCCGGGATGGGAACGTTTCTGCCGCTCCAGACGTCGGCACAGAGAACAGCTGCTGCCCTCATTAACGCTCTTACTTCTGCTCCGTGACTGCTCGACAACTGGAAGACAAGTGAACTGATTAAAATATACCGAGTGGCCACAAATATAATGAACATCAAACATTACGCGCATTTGTGATTGGCCCACATTTGGTGCAGGAGTTCATACCAGAGGAGGGGTTAAGGGTCACGCCTCCAGCAAGAGCGCCAAGTTTTGTGGCAAACTTCACATCGTGAATTGTGAATGACAATTTATCGCCTGATTCCATGGGGCCAAAAATACTTTTTCCTATTGACCTACATTGGGAAATGTCTGCTCAGTTGGGGGTTAAGGGACCTGCCTGCTCAATATATATAAATATATATAAATATATATATATATATATATATAAATATATATATATATATATATATATATATATATATATATATATATATATATATATATATATATATATAAAAAATAATGTTTTGGACTGTAGAATCATGCTGAAATTGTCTGACTCCAGTATTTTATAAAATATTTTGGCACACAATAATTAAATATCTGTCTCCACAATTAGAACACCATCTTCATGTAAAACATTAATTTTAAGTGGTAATAAATTAATTAGAATATTATATTTTCTGAAGGTAATTCCACCCTGAAAATGTGATGTAAAGCAGTTCCTATAACGTGGTGCTTGATTTGTAGCTTAAAACAACAACAACAACAACAACTAAATTAAATCAGACACCAGGCTATTTGATGTAAATTGTGTTTATTCCTAAAATGATGAGTTATTTATTTCTGAATTTGCAGATTAGCTGAGAGCTCGGAGAGAAGAGACCTCTCGGTTCAGGTTAAATTAGATCATGCAAGATCATGCAGCGTTGTGGGATCATTCAGACTCTTCTTGAGTACTGTGTTTTATTTGACTGGCCTTTAGCACTTGGCATTCAACAATCAATAGCTCCAGGAACAGATGTTGAATACTAATGTTGTGGAACACCATTGGCATATGGCAGGTTCGCTATAGATTTATATCCGAAGCTTTGTATCTTAATCTCGTCTCTGTTCTGTCAGTGAATGATCAAAGCACAGTTGGTTTTTTCCTTCTGTTTGGCTGCAGTCGACTCATCGATTACCATTTATTTGCTGCTTCTATAATTCCCAATGTGGCGCCGTCTGAACAAATACTACATCCAAATACTACATCCCAGAGTTCCTGCTGCCATTGCGGTTCTTCCTGTGCTGTTTATTGTGCTGCTAACAGATTCTGCATCTTGTGTATTCAAGCACGCCATGTCATTTATTGTGACTGTAATGTTATGCAAACTTTTCTGCAATGATGGGCAGGAACATGAAATTGCTTTTATAATCTTGAATATGCCTCACTCTGTTTCTTTTAGTACCAAGGGGCTTCATTTAGTCTGCAGGGCTTTTCTTTTTGTTTATCTTCAATTAGATTCTTGCAGCATCTCAGAAATTACACACGAGATTTACCGCTAATTTATTGTGATTTAATCTCTCATCTTTTGTCTCGTCGTGAATGCAACCACTAGATGGACTGCCACACTAAGAGTTGAATAAAACTGATTGTCATAGTTTTAATGTTTTTGAAAGATAATAATTAATTATGTCCCTTTCCTTTTTTTAATTTCAAAGGAAACTGATTATGGTTTCTGAAATTGCCTCTGTCTTTTATCTTACCCATCCTTTAGGCCTTTAGGGGTTTCTGTTTGCGGTGGTGGACCCACACCGACATCCTTCAAACCACGAGCTGCTGTTGTGGCTACAAAATAAGATTATTTTAAACTTAAATGAAGAGGGTGATGAGCTTCATCCAAGTTTCCCATAATAAATCATTTAAAATGGTAATGAAGCACACGTCCGCTGTATAGTCTGGTGGGCAGAACGAATCCTACAAAGATGGTTGAGGAGGATGTCGAGAAAAGCTGTAGAGAAACATGTGGCTGCACCGTCAGTTTCATGAGAAAGTATTTCACTTTGTTTTGTTTACTGATTCTTCGTTAAATTAGTTGAGAGCTGAAGATGTGAAAACACAAAGTGTAACAAAGAGGATTGAACCAGAGCTGATTCTGAGTCGTTCCAGACGAACGCATCGTCCCACGGAGAGATCAATTCATATTCAGCTTTTATCTCATCAGACTGCAGCAAAACTAAATGAAAGATATAAAGAGAAGAAGAGGATATGATTTCCTCAGGGTTGGTACTGTGTCTATATTTTATATTGAGGACGGTTTGGGAATTTAAAACCCAAGTGATTAAATTCTATTTTGTAAAGACCATTTCTTCCATTTTTCAAAAAGGTAATTTAATAAAAGATCAATATTCAGTAACCTTGCAGTGTAAATAAATAACATGATTCATGGATGTTGGCCACTGTTCGACGTGTCTCCTTAATGAAGACGAAAGAGGGCCGTATTATCCCAAACAACAAACGGCCATGGGCTCCTCCAGTCCAATTAGACGCAGATTCTTAATAGCAAACTGATTAATTTCTTGAATCAAAGTCATCTTTATCCTTGAAGTGCAGTCATTGTTAATTATGCTGAAACAAACCAAATAAGCTGCTGTGTGAAACTCTAAAGGAGTTTTCTGACTCATTATAATGAACAGAGGATAAAAGATTTAATGACTTTGTACAGGGGGAGTTTTATGTTATTCTATCTTCTCACTACAGTTTATGGAGACCTGGACATTTTAATAATGGGTGGGATTTCTCTCCAGCTTCTCTCCCTGGTGCTCAGTTTTTATTGGCTTGTTTACCTCTGTGTTTCCGTCCCAGCTGGTTTGTCCGACAGGCGGCAGGAGATGACGGCGGTTTCTAACTAAGAATACATTTGTTTACCATGGATTTAAATATCAGACGCATATACAGTCAATATGTGGTTAAAGTGTAGACTTTCAGCTTTATATAACGGAACCATCGCATTAACGGTTTATGAATTACAACCATTTTTACATACTCCCCCACATCTTTAAAGGCTCTAAAGTAATTGGATTGTCCTGCATGGGGTTTGAGGGCCAGGTGTGGCCCGTTCCCTCGTTATTCATGACAAAATAAGCAGATAAAAAGCTCTGGAGATGATTCAAAATGTTGAGTTTGCATTTGGTAGCTGGTCCAGGGAACTTTCAGCATGAGGAACACTCAGTGCGTTTACATGATGGTATCATTCAAATCTTGCTTTAGTCGGACTATGCTATCTTTTGGGGGATCTGCTATTATCCCAATATACATGGCAGTGAGTAATTCCAATCATTGGCCGAAAGCACGTCACCTCCGATACCACAGGGGGCGCTGTTTCCACTACAACTCCAGGGCTCAAGTTTTGAAGACATTGGTTCATTGGTTGCTGGATTAAATGTTACCCAGATATAACAGATTTTTTTCTCATTGGCTGTTGTGTAGCACATTTCTTTTTTTTGATTGGCTGATAAGCGACACCTCACAGCAGACCTCCAGGGAGCGCTTTATTTCTCCACGGGGAGAGCGGCTCATGTTGGCACTGCGGCACATTAAAACATTAAATAGCCGAGAGTTGTTTTCAGCGTGAGAAATACGATGTGTGGCGGGAGTTAAGACCGAAATTCGTGAGTCTCACGCTCAATGCGTGACACTTGAGAGTCCTGCAACTCGTTGCGATGCTCGTGGCGATGCTCGTGGCGATACTCGTTGCGCTTGCTTGCGCATGGGCAACGACGCAAAGTCTGGTTCCTAATCCAATTCACCGCTACATGCCGCGATAGTCGGATTATCAACCGGATTGGATCGAGTTATCCAGGGTGTTAATCGGATCGTAGTTGGACCGCACGTAGTCGAGCAAAAGTGTTGACATGAAAGCGATCATTAGAGTTCAGTCCGACTAAGACAGTTATTCGAATGCATGTAAACACGGTCACAGAGGTGTCGATGCAAGTGAAGGAGGCCGTTGAAAGGCTGACCAACTCCACAAACCTCTCAGGCAGAGGGCAGAACCATTAGGATGTACAGAATAAGCAGTTCGGTACATTCCTAAAAAATAAGGAACGTACTGGCGAGCTCACCAACAGCAAAAGGCCTGGAAGACCGTAAGACATGTGAAGAGACTTGGTGCCGAACCTGATGGAATAATCTCCAATAAAAATACATCACACATAAAAAAAGGGCAGAAATGTGAATGACATTGTTTTGGTGCAATAGCATTTTGGAGGCTTTGGAAGAATAGTGCAACATTTGTAGTTTTCTCTATTTTCGCTCCCCTTGCCTTTTGTTATTAGCTGGTATTTAATCACTGGCGTTGCAGCACGTCATTTATCCAGCATGTTTAAACAAAGTGGTTTCAGTTGCAAATCGACACGGCCCCAACACGTTGCTCAAACTGTGTATTCAGCGTTATCGAAGAAGCTGTTGCCAGTAATTGCCGTAGGGCGTAATATTCAGCCTAAAGAGCAGCTCAAAACTGTGTCTGTTTTTTTCAAATTGCTGAGGCGTTGATTTGATTATTTTCAGCAACATGACCCCCGCTCTGCTTGTGTTGCCTTGATGCACACTGGAGGCTCCTCCAGTCCTTAAATCGAATGCAAATGCGTCTGTGTGATGCGCACAGTGCAGTTGTGTATGTAGGTCAATTCTTCTTCAGCGTTCACCGTTTCGCTTTGTCACGAGTGATTTCATTTTGTGAAGGAACTGCGGTGCTAACAGAGATTGAGGCTGCGCTGCATTAAAGCATGACGTCGTCGTTTCCCCACTCGCACAACCGTTATTCCCTTTGCCCCAAATTGGAATTAAACCCAACATCTGAGGCCGGCCCTAATTGTTTTTCTCTCGCAGCCTCAAAACTGCAGTTAAGCCTCTGACTGTACAGTATGTCATTTTAATGGTTGCAATTTATTTTACCCCCTCAAACTGCTATTTTGCTTGTTTTGCTCCAGCTTGTCACTTAGGACTCATGAGCCTTTCTGTCTGGGGCTTTCTCACTCTTGATTTTATTCACACTGGCTCCCAATTTTATCGGAACCGCATCACCATTTTTCTACAAAAAGTATCTGAACACATTCGGGGAGTAGCGTGAAATTGACCTGAATGGAAGACTTACATCGTAAAGAAGGAGTTCTGAATGGATTGTCTTTGCGACTCTTCCTGCAGAATGCGCAACACCCTAAACGCTTCTTACGTTAACAGCTGCTCGATAATCAGCAGAGAGACCTTTCCTGGGAGCAGCTTCTCCCTGTTTGTGGCTCTGAATCAGCGTGAGGTCCCGTATATCTTGTTGGTCTCTTCTGCTGATCAAATTGGATTCCCTCTGTTGCCTACGATGAATCATTGCTGGTCCTCCTCTCTCGACTCAAGTGCTTTATTTTTATTGAATGCAGGGTTCCCCTGAATCACAAGGCTCAACCTTAAAACTTGCATTCGTCCCTTGGCTCTAGTTATTGATTTCTTTTCTTCTTCCCCCAGCTGTGTCAGTATCACTTTTATTCCAGCAGAGGATTATGGGCTGAGAGTAAAGCAAGGAGTTCAGGCTGTTCTCCCACTCCGCGAATTGACTCCTAATTTGGCAAATGCATTTTGGGGTGGAATGAAAAAGGCGACCCCTCTTTGTGTTCATACGTGGGGATGCCACTTCCAGCCCTCCTCTGTGTATTAGTATTGTTACTTATCCATATTCTGCCCTCTGCTCTCGGCCTCGGCTGCTGCAGAGGAAGCTCTGCCGCAGCACGGGGAGTTCAGCGGTGACGTCTGAAGCTGAAGTGAGGGTTTTTTGTCATGCGCCACATGATTTTTGGGAGTAAAGTTTGAGTCCTACCATTTTTCAGGCTCTTAACATGGCGAGTGTTGGCTCTGGTCCGCACTGCAAACACCTCGAGGAAAGTGAGGCGATCGAAGGCAACGGTTATTTAATTACTCACCCGCCGCAGCATGGAGACCCAGCGGGTTTTGCCCGTGGGTTTCCGTATTGATTTGAGTGTGTGGTGATCGAATGAGCCTGGCGTGTTTATTTGTCGCGGTTGTGTATTCACGTACGGCTGTTGTTTGTGTTCCTTCTGCCTTCTCAGTGGATGGACTCTCAGTTGACGTGGAGGCAGATTTAAGGCTTTTGGGAGCAGGATGTCGAAGATCTCGAAGGCTGCCAAGGCGGTGAAGAAAGTGGATGCCAGCAGTGTCATCCGGGCTATCGTGAGGTCGGGACAAGCAGCCCCCGGACCCCCGCTGGGCCCCATCCTGGGACAGGTAAAAATACTTACAATTCCACTTCTTATTCCATCTGTTCACTCCGGATCATCAGGAGCATTATCTTAAAGGGGAGGTATTACGCCCATCTTTCCACAAGTTGATGTGGTTCCTTGGGGTCTTAATGTAATGTTTGTAACATTTTTTGGTCAAAATACCACAAGAATCATCAAACAGCCTTTGTACCTGTCAGAAACACCTCCCCACAGACTGACCTGTCTGAGGGGCGAGGTGCTCCGGGTTGCCAGGTTGGAGGTGAAGTATCGTACCAAAGGCTCAACATGGTTATATTATTTGGAGGGTAATTATCGTGTATCTGGCAACCCTGAGATCGGTTGACCAATGACTGCTCTCTACACCGTCAGAGCTCCCGCCAGAGCTCGGGAGATACCATTTCCAAAACGTGTAAGGAGTAAATACTTTTTGTTTGTGAAAACCCAGAGAAACACAAATATCCCACGAAGCAAAATCATGGACGCTTTTAGAATCCCTGCCAGACACTTTGTTTAGGTCTCAGAAACAGGACATGTCCGGGGAAAGATATCGTTTCTAGAGGAACCACAAAAAGCCGCGTGAGTTGTTTATTTCCAGAGTTTGTGTGTTGGGAGACGTGCCAGATACCCACATTAACGTATAGAAGCACTTAAAAAAGTGGAATTTTCATAATGTGTCCCCTTTAATAGCAAGAGCAGGTCTTTTATCAGCTGACCCTCTGCAAACACATCTCATTAAAGGCGAGACAACCAGATCCTTCCCCGTTTCCCGTTGGCCTGTCACATCGTTGCCTCTCTCTCCTCATCCTACATCTCCTTTCATATTCATATCCCATTCTTATTCTAGTCGCACTGCTCCATTGTGGTAGGTGTTGCACTCGGCTTCAGTCGGCTACTATTTCCTCACAGTACCCAGGCCAGAGACACTAACGCCTTCATCCACAGCAGCTTTCCATAGACATTAGCCTCCCTCTTCACCAGCCAGTCGATGAAATGGGGCTGAAGCCGTGAAGATTTCCTCTCAAATGATCGTGTGCTTCTCTCTGCCTCGACGCTCCAGAGACAGCTGAGTTTCTTCTTGTTTTGCTCAGGGATGAACCGCCGTAACTTTTTCACCAGCGATGCCAATTGCTGTGAGAGAAATGTATGTATCTGCTGGCAGATTCACAAAACAGGTCAGCAGTCCTCGAGCGATGAGCAAAGGACAAAGATTTATTCTAGTAAGTGGAGAAAAAGAGGCGGAATTTGTTGTTGTTGCTGTAAATAAAGTGATCCTCCCAGTGATGATGTTCCCGATAATCCGATAATTGGAGGTGTGTGTGTGTGTGTGTGTGTGTGTGTGTGTGTGTGTGTGTGTGTGTGTGTGTGTGTGTGTGTGTGTGTGTGTGTGTGTGTGTGTGTGTGTGTGTGTGTGTGTGTGTGTGTGTGTGTGTGTGTGTGTGTGTGTGTTACTCTTGAGAACAATACATTTTAAGCTTGTGGAAATGAAAATGAATCACATTGGTTGATTGATTTCCTTTGTAAACAAAGCATTTGATACATGAAAACTTTTTTAGTTGATGATTAAAGTGATGAATATTGATCCCAGTATTAACTCTCTTTACCTGTTTTTTGGGCTCTGCCATCTTCTGAGAAAAGAAAGAGACACTTTAGCTGCTAAATGCTCCATTGTGTTTGCCAGCTGCTCGCTGACTGGGTTTGTCCAGCGTTTGCTGAGCAGGTTTTGTACTGGAGGTTTTTAATGTTTGTTTAACTGCTGCTGACACTTTGAGAGCAGCGAGGGCGAGTTGAGGGCGGAAAATCAAAACTATGATTTTAAAGCTGGAGATCTGCAGAGTTGAGTGTTGGTTATCTAAAGATTGATCCAGAAAATAATCAACAAATGAATAATGAAATAAACGTTGTTATTTGCATATAACAGATGAACAATTAAGGGGACGTGTAGAGCAATACAGAGACGGTTTAAACAAAATGGGGGAGGAATGTGTATCATTAAAACGTGTGAGCATTTAATCATTGTCCCAGTCTGGCAGGGGCTTCAGATTTTCATTAATTAATTACATTTATGTTACAGTTTATGTCGCTGGTAATATCGGAGTATATCATTTTGAACAAACCCATAAAGTACTGACACCGTTGCAGATAATTGAAGTCGAATGTTTCCATGTTCTTTAACTCGTTTGTAACATCTCAACATTTGCTCCTGGCTGACATTATTTATCACGCGTCGCTGTTTTCTGCCAGTTTTGTTGGCTTTCCCATCTCGTCTCCGAGTGGTGCCGCTGTCGGCGAGATGGATGAACTGTGATGATTGATCTGGTTTCCACGCCTTTAACAGTGTTTAAGGCTGATGAGTGCTGTCCATTAAAGAGCCTGACTGGATCATTTATAGGAGAGTTCATTTCATTCAATCTGGCAAAGGACAATCAAAGTTAAAGAGCTGAATCGCCATTAAAGCCGGAGCAGATTGGGCTTTTATGGCGTAAAATAAAATAGACATTTTACATGTAGCATATAAAACAATACAGTTGTTTGAACATAGATGAAGATGAGCTTAACGACAGTTATCGATGTAACGCGTTACAGCCGAGTGATCGCACAACTAGCTATGTTTTCAACAGATTGTAGAGTTGAATTCATGTTTGATGTCAGTTATATTCAAGTATGTTAAAGATGTACCTGAAAATTCAACAAATGAAATCCCAAATCTAAAAAACTTTGTTTACAAAACACTGAACACATCAATTGTGGTATTATAAGAAGATGAATAGGTAAGTAGTGTGGCGATGAAATGAATATATAATGACATGAGTCAGAAGGTTTGGACTGATGTTTGACAGTTACTTTACTTCTCAAGTAATAAATAATACAATGAGTAACAGTAATGAGACATTTTTGAGGATTTAATCTAATCCAATTCCAACATCTTTCATTCCCCCTGAAAAATACAGCAGCCGGAGTTTTAACTGTAGCCAAGTAAATCGACCGTAATAACCCAATTTTACCATCTCTGCACTGTTTGCCAGTTAGATGTATAATTGATTTGAAGATTTTCAACGATCACTTTTAAGGCTCAGCTAAAGCTTCTTCCCCCTCGGCTACACTGAGACCTCCGAGTTCCTTCTGATCGACCAACAGTTGAGGATTAAGAGACTTGTTCTGACTGTCACTCAACTCTCCACCCTAAAGGTTATTTCATTGTTTTTGTATGTAGTGCATCCCGACACCAAAACTCTGGATAAATCACTGTAATCTTCTTTTTTTGTAAACGTTGCATTACAAAAAATACTGTACAGCTAAAACATTGGGTGCAAAAACTTAATTTTTAATGGCAGCTCCCCAGAGGCATACATAAAAAATCCAAACAGCACTTTGAATAATCCTATCTATCACATGCTGTAAAAAATAACTATCACATCCTATAAAACCTGCCACAGTGACGAGTGCTTCATCAGTGGTCGTTTGTTGTAATTTCAGGTATTTTCTCAGTAAAACTTTAGTTTACATTATTACATGTCATTGAACAGACGCCTTTATCCAAAACGACTTACAATAAGTGCATCAACCGTGAGTACAAACT
Source organism: Liparis tanakae (assembly GCA_036178185.1). NCBI lineage: Eukaryota > Metazoa > Chordata > Actinopteri > Perciformes > Liparidae > Liparis > Liparis tanakae. The sequence goes on along the minus strand of CM070095.1, from coordinate 938,262 downwards.
ATGAACAACGAGAATCAAGAAAGTAACATTTCAAGAAAGTCAAACTACAAAAATACCATGAGCAATACCATAAATAACGCCATAAGTGATACCGTAGATGAGAGCCACTGAAGTGCTAATCTGTTTTTATTCCAGATATAGTCGGAAAAGATGTGTTTTTAGTTGCCGACGGAAGCTGTAGAGCCGTCCTGCTGTCCTGATGTCAGTGGGGAGCTCGTTCCACCAATCAGGAGCCAGGACGGCAAACAGTCGGGATTTTGTCGAGTGATTAACTCATTGACGGAGTCACAAGTCGATTTCGAAGTGAACATGCTGGGGTATACGGTTTGACCATATCCTGGATGTAGACGGGGCCCGAACCGTTCGCAGCAGGGTAGCCACTGGTAACCAGGGAAGGAGCGGAGTAGTGTGGGTGAATTTCGGGAGGCTGAAGACCAGTTCTGGATGAGCTACAGAGGCTGAATGGCCTCAGCAGGTAGACCCGCCAGGAGGGAGTTACAGTAGTGGAGGCGAGAAATGACCAGAGCCTGGACCACAACCTGTGCCGCCTTCTGAGTAAGAAGAGGCCGTGTTCTCCTGCATGTACCTACAGGAACGTGTTGTCGCAGTAATGTTTGCAGTCAGGGAGAGTTGAAGGTCAAGTATCACCCCGAGGTTCCTGGCAGTCGGGGTAGGGGCCAACAGAGAGTTATTAAGGGGTTTTCAGGTCGTGGTTGGGAGAGCCTTTCCCTGGAAGGAACGGTAGTTTTTTCAGGGTTGTTTTCCATGTGGTGTGTAGACATCCACTGAGAGATGACAGACAGGCGGAGATTTGTGCCGCTACCCTTTGGGTGTCATCAGCATAGCTATGGTAAGAAAAGCCATGCGGACGAATGACAACCGAGAGAATTAGTGTAAGAGAAAAGAGGAGGGGACCCAGGACAGAGCCTGGAGGAACCCCATAGTGAGAGGAAGAGGAGGGGACCCAGGACGGAGCCTGGAGGAACCCCACAGTGACAGGAAGAGGGGACCCAGGATGGAGCCTGGAGGAACCCCATAGTGAGAGGAAGAGGAGGGGACCCAGGACGGAGCCTGGAGGAACCCCACAGTGAGAGGAAGAGGAGGGGACCCAGGAGGGAGCCTTGAGGAACCCCATAATGAGAGGAAGAGGAGGGGACCCAGAACGGAGCCTTGAGGTACGTCGGTCGTTAAAGTAGGATGAGAAGAGGGAGTGAAGGTTAAGGACAGAGGAGAGAGGCTGCTCTAGCAGAGTGAAGGATAAGGACAAAGGAGAGAGAGGCTGCTCTAGCAGAGTGAAGGATAAGGACAGAGGAGAGAGGATGCTCTAGCAGAGTGAAGGTTAAGGACAGAGGAGAGAGGATGCTCTAGCAGAGTGAAGGATAAGGACAGAGGAGAGAGGCTGCTCTAGCAGAGTGAAGGATAAGGACAGAGGAGAGAGGCTGCTCTAGCAGAGTGAAGGATAAGGACAGAGGAGAGAGGATGCTCTAGCAGAGTGAAGCTGCTCAGGAGGGCCGTCTCTGTTGGCCGGCCTTGAATCCAGACTAGTGAGGGTCAAGAAGGTCGTTGCCGTGGAGATAGGACACTTGGTTAAAGATAGCTCGCTGCAGAGTTTTGGAAAGAAAAGGAAGAAAAAGGAAGGAAGCCTCCATCTGCCTGATGGATGCTGGAGGTCTCCAAACTCGTGGAATATGCCGACTATGAACTATTGATAAACTCTGTCAAATTCATTGAATGTGTTTTAACTCTAATCTGTCCTTCTGGTCACATGACGTCTATTGTTCTGTCCATCCTGGAGAGGATCCTCCTCTGTTCTCTCCTAAAGGGTTCTTCACTTTTTCCCCCTGAAGGTTATTTGGGAGTTTTTCCTGGTCTGATGTGAGGTCAGAGGTCAAAGGTCAGGGATGTCTATGTGTACAGATTGTAAAGCACTCTGAGACAAATTTGCAATTTGTGAAACTGGGCTCTACAAATAAACTGAATTGAAGAGAGAGGTCTTTTCTCGTTGAAATTTGATCGTTTTAAAGAATAGGAATTATGTGACCGCTCAGGATAACAGGCAGGAGTAAGGATATTAGTTTATTTACTATCTTAGACGAGTAGGAGCTGTGATCTTTACGTTGTGTCGTTTGAACACTTCCTCTTCGTCTGGTTCAAATATTCAGAAACTTTGGATATATCTCACTTAGTTGTTCTTAGTTAGATTTATGTTTGAAAGTATTTTCTTCTATTTCCCTTTGTTCTATTCTTGTTGCTTTATTTCTTTGCCTGTATGTTTATTTTTTGTATTGATTATATAATGATGAATAATAAGGTCTCAGTCCAATAAGACATCTTCAAATTGCATTTCTCGTGGTAAAAGTTCTTCAAATACTACTTACTATATACTTAAGTGATGTACTTCAGTATATTTTTTAGATACTTTACTTTTTTACAGATTCAGAGTCTTGATATAAAATGTAATTTATTGGATTACTATGCAGCAGTAATTCTGACTTTCTGAAGTTCATAACGTTCAGTCGGTTCGAGGTGTCGCCGTCAGGTCATACAAAACTAATCACATTATGAATTTATATTTTTTTAGTGGTGAATATTTTACTTTTCATTCCGGTTTCTTTATTTGTGTCATTTAAAAAAGAAATTCTGGATGAAACTGTCATCTTTTTCATTAAATTTTTTGATCCTGTTATTTCCATCTATGGTAAATGGAAATAATCTTTTTAGAAAAGGAAAACAAAAAAGGGGGCGATGATGGATTTAAAGTTTCTGTTTTTTCAACATTTTATTGCTGTATGAATCAAATTTGAAAAACGAGTCGGTGCACGGAGTGAAACCGAGGCTGCACTCGCCGGCTTTCACAGCCCTCGCTCTTCAAGATTACGTTAGCATACAACTAATCTGCACTCTCCATCCCGTTTCGAGGAAACTGTATTTCCTTTACGGTGGTTAATGAACAAATATAACGCTACAAAACTACTTCATTTGATTAAGGCAATATTTAACTTTGTTAGGTTTAGTAAAAACAAAATTTGGCTTAAAATGAATACAGAATTGAAAAATAAAAAACCGCAACAACAAAATACTCGGTTCTCCCAGGACCCGTATCGTTGTCTCCTGGGTGAACGTTCTAGTTTTTGTGGCCCTTCCCCTCCTCGTCACATGGACTCCTACAGACTCATTTGAAACTATATTCGTACTTCAGGGTTCTTACGGTCATGGAAAACCTGGAAAAGTCATGGCATTTTAAAATGGTAATTTCCAGGCCTGGAAAAGTCATGGAAAAAACTTAAATCACAAAAGTTTTGGAAAAGTCATGGAAATGTGTTATATTCACATGTTTATTTACATTGAGTTCAAAATAATTCAGATGTTTTTGAAAGGAAGACTCAAATTATACGCCAAGTCCAAACAGGTGGATTTGCACATAAAGGAAAATAGTTTGATTAAAAGAATAAACATTTATAGAAGTGTTTCTAAGAATAAACATGTATAGTAATGTTTATTCTTTTAATCAAACTATTGTCTCTCATTTGTTTTATTAAAGGTATATTGTATGCTTTGTAATTTTCATTGTTTGAATACTACATTTTCAAAAGGTTTTCATGTACACAAGATTTCAGTTTGGTCATGGGAATCTGGTTTAAAGTCCTGGAAAAGTCCTGGAATTCCACTGGTCCACATGTGTACGAACCCTGGTACTTATTTTTGATATGCCAAAAGCGGACGTGATTCAAGACGAAATGCATTACCTCGAGGCGTATTTCATGATGCCGTTTTGGTGGATGGGAAAGACATTTTTCGGAGAACAGGCTAAATGACCACGCCGCAGTGATCCAGTGATGTAACCATAGCGCTTTAGATGAGGCCGCCACGTTGACGGGAAGTTATTATAACCTTTACTCAGATGTCATGTGATCTTTTCCAGAGGAATGCAAGACCATCAATCAATAAGGAAAGAAGAATCCTTTTTTTCTATACATCCAGTGATTTCCATCCATTTAATTAGTGAATTTGTCTGAAGCATTCTGCTGACTTCGATCCGTAAACGACCTGGATCGAATCCCTCCTGTGATCTGGGTCCAGGTGTCAGAGAAGTAGAACCATCTTCCTTCAGGTAAAGAGCAGGAAGACCTCTATAACCATACCGAGTCATTCCTGACATTCAGGTGTGTGTACTTTCTGTGGATGGAGGACATTGTTGTGAACCGAGTTTTATTGGCTTACAATCTGTCAAATCTGTCCGGAGCTTTTCATCAACGGTTTTCAGATCTGATGCTCGTCTCGCTCTAGATTTATGGAAACCTGGCTTTGGGCCCTCAGTTCAGCGGTAAGAAACACATTGAGAGATTAATTAGTACACATTTCCCTCCATGAAGCCGTTTCAGGGCAGGTGGGTCCTAAGAAAAGACTTTAACTGAAAATAGAAGAAGGCGGCATTTGATGTTCCTGCTTTTTTAATAGACTTTGAAAGAGGAAGTGAATCACAGGAGAGCTTCATTCACCGCTCAATGAAGCTCCAAAGACGGATTTTCAGAATCCAAAGTAAACGACCATATGAGCATCTATCGTTTATCAATGTGTAAAGTAGATCATCTTGTATTCTTTTGCAAAATCACATGACTGTCACATGTTTAGCGGGGATCGAACCGCCGATTCTCTAAAGACAGGCCGTGTTTTAGACCAACGACCAGCTCTGTATTTAATGTTACAGCGTAGGACATGCAAAGTCCAACTTGTTGCACAATTAGATAGAGAGCGGATAAGTAGTGTGTGTGAGACGCTTCTTTCATACCTCAGATGCAATTCATGGCCTCTGCTTTTTCTATTGTTTGACTTGAGTGTGTTGTGCTTTGCTTGTGTTCAAGATCATTTCCACAACAGTAGTCGGTTCAGTTTGAAGAAGTGTTGCTAGAATTACTGAACATCTGTGAATTATGATATAAAATCAAGAAAAGGAGCAATTCATCACATCTGAGAAGCAGAAACATTTGTTTGACAGAGAAACTATTAAGCAATAATCCAACTAACTTATTAATTAACTAAATGGTTAAATTTAATTAAATTTAAACATGTAAATTGAGCAGTAATTACCACCTTTCAGCCTGATGGCACCGCGTTGCTCTGCATATCTCACACTCGTTTGCATCATTTCTTTCTACCTAGACTATGAAGTTATGAAGGACTTTGAAGTTTTGCCCAAAAGCGTCGCCGCTGATGGTGTGTGCTCTGATGAATGATTTAGACGTTGTGTCTGATAAATGTCTCTCTGCCCGACCACGGGGGCGGGAGCTCGTAGGCATCCTGTAGCTGCCGCATGTCGGGTAATGAGGTGAATGGGGGGTAACCCGATGTTCCAACACAAAGACACGTGTGTGTCTGAAGGTTCCTCCTCTTGGACCCTCTGGGACGTTGTTGTCAGGGCGGCGTGTTGTGTGCGTGTTGTGTGCGTGTTGTGTGCGTTTGTCTCTCTGGGCTCCATCGAGCTACCGCTGTGTGTAACGGTAAATAAATGGCAGTCGGCTGCCGCTCTGCTTCCGGCGGTCGCCTCCCCTCCTCGTCTCTGACTAACCGCCCGTCACAGGCGGAGAGCAGAGAGGTAGGCCGCCCGTCGACTGCAGGGCAAATTTAAACAAATGAGAAAAATAAAAGTAGGAACGCAAGACAACAGGGAAACTGCCCTCTTTGGTACAGGATCATAATTACTGACTGGAGGGACATCACCACATGGGAAGTGAGGGAAAGAATAGACAGGGTTCTACGGTCAT